>CAXAMN010005947.1:0-24982 GCA_963970005.1 Durusdinium trenchii
TCCCATATGTAGTTGTATATGATATCCCCCATGGTCTTAATTTTTTTAAAATGTCGCGCTCACCCAAGCCTCAAAGCACGCCAGGCATCACCTCCACTTCTGTGGGCACCAGCTGCGGCTTCCGCGCGATGAGTGGCACCTCCCAGAGCTGTGGCCTGGCGGCGGGCGCTGCTGCACTGGTACGTGACTGAGCAAAGATTGGAGTGCAAAGACTCGGGGGAGGATGGATGATGTGGGAATTGCACTGTGCGTGCTACGGCGAGTATATAGGTGTTTGCTAAAATCACCAAGCTGCTACTCATTGACTCGTTGCACTAAGTAGATTTGGATAACTCAACATCGCAGGTGATGCGGACATCAGACCTCAAACGGCTTGCTGAAGGGCACTCTTGTTTTCTTGTGCAGGGACAACCTCCTTGCAAAGTGCCACAGGTGTCCCTGCCCAAGTGGCCATTTCAGGTTCCATGTCCAAAAGGCAAGCAATCCGGTGTCCTCTGTGACCAGATGCGTCGACGGAGGCGAATATCTCACAGACTGGGGAGATCGGTCTGAAGCGCGCCTCAGTGAGACGTGGGCCTCCACGATCAAGGCCATGCTGGTGACGGCCGCAGAACTGGACCCGAGATCGATCTCCTCCTCTTCATCGGTGTCGGGGCGGCACGTGGGCTGGGTGAGAAGGGTTGATTCGGATTTGATCATTGGCGAGCCTTTAGCTGGCCTGCTTTGAGCCGTCATCCGGCTTCCTCTGGAGCAAGAGCCAAAGGAATATTTGTTGTTGCATGGGCAATTTGTTTTTCCAGAAAGCTTTATACTTTTTGGTAATTGCAGTGTATTATGTGAGGGATCCTCACAATTACAATCAACATGTGGGGTCCTCAACATCTTATGGAGCATCTGCCGATGCTCGCCCTAGGTCCTGCCGATCATTTGTTTGTCGAAAACGGCTGGACCGATCAGGTGCGTTTGCCAGATGTGGGATTTGGGCTTCCCACCTTGCACTCATTGCTTCCGATCCCAGCAGGGCCTGGCCTGGTGGTGATTCAATCTTGGGCGGGCAGTGATCAAGCCCAACGCTTTTGCTTGGAGATGAGCCTCCAATTTGTCTTCCAAGCGAACATGTCTTCCAATTTGTTGGGATGAAATGATGAAACACAGAGCTTTTCAACTGAGAACACTCACTTGCAAAACAGAAGCAGCGGCATAGAAGGCCAACAGTTGAGTTGCAAATCAACCATGCAGACAACTTTTGCCAGATGTTGCCAACAATGCTTTCCTTCTTTCAGATGGTTTGGGAATGAGTTCACCCATGCTCACCCGCATCCAAGGAGACCGGGTGTTGGCGCAGGCTCTTTGGCCATCACCCTGGCCTGGACAGATCCTCCCTCCGATGACGGTCGTTTGGTTCACGACTTGGATCTGAAGGTCACCTGCGATGTGTCGAGCTGGGCGGACAGATGGGGCAACGGTGCAGCTAGCCCTGACACAACCAACAACATAGAGAAGGCCTGGGTGGACCGAAGCCGGACATAAAAGCACCGGACTGAAGCCGGTGCAGAATGGCTTCAGTCATACCTCCACAGCGTCCTACTATCTCTACCAAGGGTTGTCAACCGTTTGGATTTGGATCATTCATCTGATCCTGCAGGTCTCATTGGTGGGCTACGACAGCTTTACTTCTGGGCTTTGCATGGCCACAGTCCTTGCGAATTCAGTGCCCGCGCGGACGCCCCAGCCATTTTCACTAGTTGCTTCCGGACCGTTTGCTTTGTCCGAGTGCGCAGCAGTGGTGCGCGCACCCAGCTGTGTGCATGGAACGGCTGAAAAACAGTCGTCAAAATGGACTTGCCGCTGCTTTCCGCCGTGTCTTGGCCGCGAATGTAGACCGCGAGGAGTTGTTCTTCAACCAACTTCAATCAGTGGAACGTAACATCAGTTATATTTAGGGTGAAGCATTGGCCGGGCTTTCTCAGTTCGGCCCCAAGCCCACAGCTTCCACCTGTCTGCCACTACTTGCCCCTGAGCTTCGTGAATGCTCTTCGAACTTATTTCAGGGGGTTGACAGACAAACCACAGACTTAATTTGTTGTACGGCATGCATGCCCGCACAGTATGCGCAACCTCTTCCGTGAAAAAACACATGCAGTTGATATCAGTTGATTCTATTGTTTGGAGGTGGAGGGTTGAACTCAGCCGGGCTATTTCAGGGCTTCTCGTTCACCCAGACCGGAGCTTGAGGCGCCGGCAGACAGTTTGACCCTGGCCTTGAGGTATCTTGGACCTTTCTGTGACCAGGAGGCCACGGCACTCTCTGGAGACGGTGTGAGTGCAGAACTGCGAGCACGACAATGGTCCTTCTTCACGAGTTCGGTGAGCTGCCCCGGGAGCTACGAGTTAGTCATTCAGCCACTGGGAGTCTGCACGAGTTCCATTTTGGCAACTCCGAACTTGAGACCTTTAGACATTCAAACCAGTTTTAAGCATAGAGACTGGACTTGTCGCCCATCACAAGCTCAGGGTTCAGAAGAATGTTGGACGAGTAGTCGCCACCATTTCACTCCAGTTCCTGCGTTCACTCCAGCTCCTTCCAGCCCCAGCCTCATGTCAAACCTTCAAAGAGATGAGGCAATCAGGGAGCTCGTTCCTCACCTTAAAGAGTGCCTTGTCATGGGGTCACCTCCACAGCGTCCTGGAAAAGGAGCCTCTTTCTACACCCGGCGGCGCGAGCGGTGTGTCCTTCAGCACGGTGGAGAATCAGGCCTCAGGGCTTATGACTGTCCTGGTTCAAGTGGAGGAAAGTGCGCTGAGCAGTGCACGGTCGGTGTTCCTGGGCCTTGCGCCTGAAGATCGAAGTGGGAGGAGCAGTGCTTTAATACGCTGGTTGCCAGCACAGGGGACGACGTGCGGCGATAGCACGCCTGGCATTGAGGGAGCAGATTCTGGGCAGATTGTGCTCATAATTTGCATGGTAGTCTTGCTAGTGGCTGGTGTGATTGCAGCCGCGGTAATGATTAAATTCTATTGTGGCAGTTCGAAGGTCTGGCCACAGGACACTGGAGATGTGGAGAAAGCAGAAGACCACCACATCTCCACACAACAGTGGCAGCTCCAGTCCTAAGGATTTGGCAGTGTGCCCGGCGAAAATGGGTGTCAAGAGCGCATTGAGGTTGGCAGGTTAACGAATCATTCTCACCGGCGAATCCTCGCCCAGTCACGACCCAGCATGCACCGACCCTACTTTCGTCTCCTGCTTTCGTGACAATGCTCTGTACCGACCCCGAACTCCAACTACTGAAGAGGAGAGTGGATCTTCGAACGACTCCGGATCAGGTCATGTCGAGAAAACCACCGCTGAGGCCAAGGCGGAGCCGGTGGAGAGCTTCTCGGGCGCCGGGGAGCTCTACGCCATGGAGGTGGACACCGCTGCGGCCATGGAGCGATTTCAGCAGACGGCCCGGGAGGCCCAGGTGGACACCGCTGCGGCATCACCGCGATCCAGTCCGCGGGGTCTGGGGTCTGGGGGTCCTGCAGGAGTTGGGTGGAGCTTGATACAGGATGAAACATGCAGTTGGGTCCTTCCGGATGGTCACTTGTTGAGGAGGTACTTGTAGGTTCTGTTTGTGGCGGGTACTGTAAGGGGTTGAACAAATGTCTGATAATCCGCCACAGTCTACGATCTGACCTCCCAATTTGGACACCGCTGGTCTTAGGACACGGACGGCTCCCAAGGTGCGAGATGCCTTAAGACGGAGAGAAGGCGATGGAGGATTGGTCGGTCAAGTGCTGAAACAGCTGCCCATGGAGGACTGGCTTTGCTGCAGGAACTGTACTCTCTTTCCCTACAGCGCCTGTTTTGAGTGAGTTCCTTTTCGAAGAAGACGCGGAGGGAGGCCTACGTGCTACATGGAACACTTAGTTATTAGGTGACCACGCGGAACTGACACTTAGATGACCACTCCGTCCCTTACTGAACGGTGACACTTAGAACCCTGCGTGAACACGTCGCGCAAGCTTGTTTTCTGATGTTGATCGTGGAGGGCATCTAACGATGGTCCCCTTTGCAGGACTTCATTGATCTTTTTGATACGCTACCCCCCCGGCAGTGATGAGATTGTGGCGCTCACAGAGGTCTTGGAAAAGGTCAAGGACTCACGAATGCTGAGCATCCAATGCCTTTGGTTGCATCCAGAGATTGCTGATTATGGCATGCAGCGTTGCTGGTGCCTGTGGGGTAGTAGTCAACTTGAAGCAGTAATGCCAGTGATCACCACAACACGAAAGGAGAGAGTCTAGTTCAACTGTGTGTCCTGGAAAGGGAGAGGGCGATGCAGCACTGATCTTTACCATCAGGAGAACTTCGACCGGATCATCATTGACACCGCGCCCACAGGCCACCAGAGAGAACCTCCGTGGGACTAGTAGCGTCCTCTACCTCCCCCGCGCGCGCGCAGGGCGAAAAAGCTCCTAGTAGCATCCTTTGTTCCTAGTAGCGATGCCAGGAGCCCCTAGTAGCTTCTTGTTACTAGTAGCGTAAGGGATTAGCATGTGAAGCCTTTGGCCAGGACAACTTGTCAAGGCATGTTTCGTTTCGTGACCAGCCCATGCAAACACCACCTCTGCGAGCCATTTTTGCACAGGATCAAGGGTTGAGAGAAGCAACACTCAAAACTTCTTCTCGAGGATGGTGGAGAACGTCTTCCTAGGCTTTGATGCCGAGGCCGACACTTGCGATGAGCTGGGATGGCTCACTCGGCAGAAGTGCAACTTGGAGCTGGCGGATGGCATGATTTTGCAGGGCTTCGCCTTTGGTGCGACCCAGTCGGTGTCTGGGGAGGTGGTCTTCAACACTGGCATGGTGGGATATCCGGAATCAATCACAGACCCCTCATATGCAGGACAGATCCTGGTCTTTACCTACCCGCTCGTGGGGAACTACGGCATTCCCGAGATGGAGCAGAAAGATGAACTTGGACTGCCCAGATGGTTCGAAAGCCACAAGCCTTTCGACTCAAAGTCAGAAACCCTTTTGGACCCCTTTTGTTGAAGAGTCCTGGTCTTAACAGCCGGAGAGCAGAAGACAAAGACCTGCCCAAATGGTGAGAAGTAACAGGTGCAAACAAACATGTACAAGAGAGAGATCTGATGTAGCATTATGTATATAACTGTGCCACAAATGCCACACCTCTTGAAACGATTATGGAAGTGGATGGCAGGGGGGCAGCTGCCATCCACTTCCATGATGAGTGTCAAATCTTTGTGTGTGTCTCTATCTTCATGGCAGATCATGACGTCTGCCGCAAGCCGTCCGTATCAATTCCGCATGCCACGGACTGCGGTGCGTGGGTCCGACTTTGAGCCATCCAGGATCCATTTGAAGGGCGTGGTGATTCTGGATTACTCCCATGAGCCATCCCACTACAGCTGCGTCCGCTCTCTTGGAGACTGGCTGTCATCGCAAGGTATCCCCGGCATCTATGGGGTGGACACACGTGCCATCACGAAGGTGATCCGTCAGCATGGTTCGATGTTGGGAAAGCTGGTGGTCGAGGGAAGCACGCCCTCAGCTGCATTGGCCATGGATGATCCGAATCAGAGGAACTTGGTGGCAGAAGTCTCGAGGAAGGAGACGGAGGTCTTTGCGCCTGCACAGCGCCATGGGAGACAAGTCCATGTGCTGGCTGTAGACTGTGGGATGAAGAACAACATCATCAGGCCGGGCCACTGTCAGAGTGGTGGTTGTGGGGTGCCTTTAGTAAATTAGGGCCCAGCCGGCGGCAAGAGCCATTGTTCCTACGTTTTTTGCTGGTTTGGCATTTTGAATT
Organism: Durusdinium trenchii; assembly: GCA_963970005.1. Taxonomy (NCBI): domain Eukaryota; class Dinophyceae; order Suessiales; family Symbiodiniaceae; genus Durusdinium; species Durusdinium trenchii. The sequence goes on from CAXAMN010005947.1 coordinate 5,820, forward strand.
GTTGTCATGTGTTTTGTAATCGCAACTTTTGCGTTTTGCCAGTGTCTCCAGGTACCTCGTCAACAGGCTCGGGCTCCGTGTCACAGTGGTGCCCTGGGACTATGATTTCACCCAGGAGAACTTCGATGGCTTGTTTCTGAGCAACGGTCCAGGAGACCCCACCATGTGCGAGAAGACGGTGGAGCATGTGCGCTATGTGATGAAACACCGTCCCAGTACGCCGATCTTTGGCATTTGCTTGGGCAATCAGATCCTGGCTTTGGCAGCTGGGGCCTCCACTTACAAGATGAGGTTTGGTAATCGTGGTATGAACCAGCCGGTGGTGGATCTGCGAACTCAGCGATGTTATATCACTGCACAGAACCACGGCTTTGCAGTGGATCAAACCACTCTGCCTAAGAATTGGGTACCCCTCATGGTGAATGCCAATGATGGCACCAATGAGGGTATCATTCATTCTTCAAGACCTTGGTTCTCGGTGCAGTTTCATCCAGAGGCGTGTGGAGGGCCCACAGATACCGATTTCCTCTTCGACCACTTCTTGCAGTTCATTGCCGAGCCTTCCACCTCTGTGGTGACCACCATGCCCTATTCGCTGCCAACGATTCATCGCAAGGTCCTCGTACTGGGTTCGGGGGGGCTCACCATTGGTCAGGCGGGTGAGTTTGACTATTCTGGCAGCCAAGCGATCAAGGCTTTGAAGGAAGCAGGTGTGATGTCTATCCTCATCAATCCGAACATTGCTACCGTTCAGATGCTCAGAGATATAATTCAGAGCCACGATTTCTCCAAGAAGCAACAATGGTCCATGGTCCGTAGCGCACACTTGAGTTCATAAGAGATAACTTCTAGACCGGGTCGCCCATCCTGTCCTCTTAGGACATCGGCCGGGATGGCGGACCGCGTCTACTTCCTCCCGGTGACACCGGAGTTCGTGGTGAAGGTCATTGAGCGCGAGCGCCCCGATGGCCTTTTTGCAGCCTTCGGCGGCCAGACGGCCGGCTAGGGTTCCGGAGGGTGTTCTGGTGGTGGGGCTGGGGGCCGCCGCGGACGGGTATCATACTTAGATCGATATTGATATATTATATATATATATATATATCTGAGATCATCAACAAAAAACATCAAAAACTATATCTTTAGAGCCTATATAGTCAGATGGATTTATTGAATTCAATTTCGGGATAATAGGTTTGGGCTTCACTTTTTGGAAGTACAGAATGGACACCGCCTTTAAATCCACAATTTGCACAATGTAAATGTTTCGTTAGGTGCGCAAAAACTTGCCAATCAAAATAACAGAAGTCTCTCATAAGCCTCTTTGTAGGGTGACGGGAAAGCCTCACAAACTGTACATGTTGCGGTGCAAGTCTGAGTCTTCTTTGACTTTTGGTAGGCATTGAATTGCGCAGTGAAGCTGCATCAATCTGGAGCCTTGGAAAAGTACAACGTCCAAGTTCTTGGAAGCTTGGCTGACAGTCGGAATGGGCAGATTTGTCCCGTTATTGCAAGCGCTGCAAGGTGTAGAGTCACGACAAGCGCAAATATATATGATGCAACTGTGATTTGCACCTGACAGTTAGTGGGTAAGGGATGGGAGTGCCATAGATCCTGGAAGGCACTGGAAGGGTATACGTGCTCTCACATACATCCGCACAGGCTTTGTGCATCAGAATCTTACAGCGAGAGGATTGATCGGGTTTGAGCAGTCACGGTTCCTTTGCGAGGAACTCAAATCGATGCTATCATGAAGACAGAAGACCGAGACCTCTTCAGCAAGGTTGTCGAGGTGCCCGAGCTAGGAGCTATTATCTATAAACATTTTGCAGGATTTAAAGAAACCTACAATATATTTAAAATACATTTTACTTGATCAATCATCAATTGGCAATCCCCGAAGCGCATGTGATCTCAAGAGATGTACAGGATATCGGATATCAGGATACACTAGGTGACTAGTGCTTCGCAGACGTAGTCAACCTACCCAAGCCCAAGCATGGTTCCCATTGCTTCCCCAGAGCTCACACTCTCACGTTTGGACTCTCACAGCCCTGCCCTTAGACTGTACCTGTGTTGGTCATGTTTTAGCATTATTCTGTTCAGGCCTGTGGTGAAAAGATCGCTGAGAGCTCCTGCTGTGGCTCTATGGCAGAGGCCATCAAGGCAGCACAGGAGATTGGATACCCCGTGCTGGTCCGAGCAGCCTATGCTTTGGGAGGGCTTGGCAGTGGCTTTGCCTACAATGACGAAGACTTGCGAGACTTGGACATTACAAGTGAAGCATTTTTGGACTTTTCTGTATAACTTGCATACGTAATCTTGAGATTGATGCATGGCCCTTGGGGCTTGCCAGATCATGCTAAATGTTCCACTTCATGGCACCTGCAAGCTAAGGACAGCTGGTCAGCATAGCGCTTGTGAATAGTCCGCAGGTGATCATTGACAAGTCCTTGACACTTGGGAAGAAGTGGGAAGAAGTTTGGAATTTCTAAACAGATCGCCCTGGTTGTGTGCCTCTCACTGGCTCAGGTTCATTCATGGACAATTCTCTTTGTAACGATGCGCAGTCTGACAATCAGTAGTGCTTCTTGCAGTGCGAAGCCATTCCAAAACCAGCCTATGTGTTTCTGTCGCGATTCTATTGCAGGAAGGGTTGGAAGGAGCTCGAGTATGAGGTTGTGCGTGACAAGAACGACAACTGCATCACAGTGTGCAACATGGAAAACTTTGACCCAGTCGGGGTCCACACTGGCGAGTCGATAGCAACTTTGCCAAGCATTGAGCCAACCTATCAGACTGTAGCAGCACACATTATATAGTCATTGCTAGTAGGTTGGAGGCCCTTGCTATTACGTTGGAGGCCAATGCTGCTCATTCAGAATTGAGCCCAGGTCATCGCCCCGTCGCAAACCTTAAACAACGAGGAGTACTACAAATTGCGCGAGTGTGCCTTGAAGATCATCCGCCACCTGGGCCACCTGGCACGTGAGTCGTACAGTTTTGACATATTTTTTTAAAACCCAGTTGACGACCAGTTGAAACATATTGAACCGTCCAGCCTTTCGGCCCATGTTGAAAGATCGTGTCTATGCGTCGAAAGGATCACGATCCTCATGTTTCAACTTCATGTTTCTGGTTGGACGATGCCAGGCATCGTTGGAGAGTGCAACATCCAATACGCCATGGACCCGCACAGCTCCGAGTTCCGCATCATCGAGGTGAACGCCCGGCTGAGCCGCAGCAGTGCTTTGGCCTCCAAGGCCACGGGATATCCACTGGCCTATGTGGCAGCCAAGCTGGCCTTGGGCCATGATCTGGTTCAACTGAGGAGATCCGGCGCTTCCATCGGTGCTTGTGTGAGTGTATGATAGTCCATGTGAATATGTTTATATGTACATATATATGCTTATCCTCCGGGAAGGGAAGTCAGGGTAGCTTCAAGTGCTGCTGTTGGACCTTTGACGTGGGACCGTTTTGAAGAGTGTCATGCATGACTACCACATCAGATCCTTTGGCAAATTCCATGTCGTACTGCTGCGTTTTAGGAAGAAGTGTTGACGGATGGATAGCTGAGCAACCCTCCATTCCACTAACTCTGCTTGGCGTGCTTCTTCAAGTAGACTCGAGAAGGAGGGTTATATCTGCGCAGGAATAGTGTCACTCGATGTACCACGGCCTGCTTTGAACCCTCGCTGGACTACGTGGTGGCCAAGGTGCCCCGTTGGGACTTGCAGAAGTTCTCCACCGTGGATGCACGCATCGGCTCGGCCATGCAGAGCGTAGGAGAAGTGATGGCGATTGGAAAGACCTTTGAGGAGAGGCGGAGCGGCGGAGCGGCGGAGCGAGTCATTCTTTTGGTATAGAAGGTGTGCGTGGTTTTGTTTGCGTGTGGTAGAGGATGCCGGGCCAAGGGCCTTGCGGCCTTGATTGAAGCTTTGCGACAAGCTTTGTCGGCCTCTGCAGGGTTCGCTAAAAAGGGTGGGACGTGCAGGTGGTTGAAGGCAGGTCCTCCAAAACGCCCCAGTCACGGTCATTTCCGGATCCACCAAAAAGATCAAGACGAAAGGCGTGAAGCTGCGTGAATTTAATATCTCCCTCCCGTCTCTCCCGTGATCTTCGGAGATTCTTCGGTGATGTGATGTTGGGACCATCATGGTTGGGAGCCCGTCCCAACCCAGGAGACTATCCAGAAGGCCTTGCGGATGGTGGACGAAAGCAGCCTGGGCTTCGACCACTCTCGATTTGACATGGAGCTGAACCGCCGTGGCGTGAAGATGAGCGAGCACGAACTCAAGAAGGAGCTGAGCAATCCAACTCCAGCACGCACTTTGGGTGCTAAGAGCAGGTAAAAGGGTTGTGAGGGGGCTCAAACGCTTGAGAAGCTGCATGTTTCAACACATATCATCCAATGTTCAGGACTTTCCAACACGCGCCCATCGCATTATTTCTAGGAAGGGTATGAACATTACATGGCATTTTGAATTTCCTCTGAGGTATGTGGGCCATTGCCAAGGCCTTTGAAGATGGCATGGGTGTCGAGGACGTGCACGAATTGACCCGCATTGACCGTTGGTACCTTTGGAAGCTCCATGGCCTTCACAGGATCAAGAGCACCCTGAGGCAGCGGGCCGGGGGGCCGGTGGGGCAAGCATTGGCTGAGAGATGTTTCTTTTTCGTGAAACCACAACGTGGTGCAGTGAAACAGTAGCTGTGTCAATTGGTGGTTGTGGTTTATACTTCGTCCTTGTACCATTTTGGCTCAAGGATGAAGGCGCGGTTCCCTTTGGTCATTTGAAGATCAGCGTTGTCTGAGATCCACAGGTGGAGATCAGCGTTGTCTGAGATCCACAGTTGGAGATCAGCGTTGTCTGAAGGGCCCGGCTTGTCGCCTTCGTTGATTGGTCCAGGTGCTTTTCCGGGTTTGGCCCATGGCAAGACAGCTCCTGCCTACAGACGTTGAGCTGGCTGGCCTGCGCACGATTGATGATGTTCGGGATTGGGTAGGCTTGGCCGAGGCTCCCTGGCTGGCGATGTCAAATTGTTTGGGCGGAGTCGACAATCTCCGTGTCCTGGCGTCTTTGCCGGCCGCGACTTTGCAACCTGCCGTTGAGCGAGCGCGAATTCCAGCCACAGCCACGCTGCCAGAGCGGGTTCTTACGGCTGTGGAGATCATTCAGACTGGGTTGGTGTGGCGCATCTCGAGACAAGCCTATGCCTTACCTGACATTGATCCTCTACTGCCAGACCCTGCAACTGGCCCAAGGGCTGCAGCAGCAGCTTCAGCTTTGCCTGCTTCGATTCATACGACTGGCTCTCCAACCAAGCGTGTCAAGATGTCCGCTGCAGTCGGCCAACTTGATGAGTCAGAAGTGGATTTGTTGGACGGCAGTGAGATTGAGCAGTCGTACAGAAATTTCAGGGAGGCAGTTGGAGCTGACCCTTTGGTTGATGCAGACCCCACAGTTGAGCAGATTACGGCCATGCATACAAAGGTGTTGAAAAGGCATGAAGCCCCATACGCTGACTTTTCTGTTCTTACACCTTTTGGCCGCAGGACGCAAAAGCAAGCCAAGGCAAGGAATTTCGTTCTGCAGCAGGATGGTACTTGGAAGACAGTGGAGATTCCTGGCCCTCCAACCTTCTTAGCGTGGAGTGCCTGTTGGAAGATCGACAGAACTGTTCTTCTCATGTTGAAGCACCCTGCAAATGCTACCACAAGGACACCTGCAACACCCATTGTTACGGTTGCTGCATTGGAGGAATACTACAATCGTATTGTGGAGCTGAACAACGAATTTCCAGAGGCCTGGCATTTGATTTTGCAAGCTGAGGATCAGTGCAGGGAAAAGCAATTTGAGAGATTCCAACGGGAGCTGGTTAGGGCGAAGAATGAAGGTCGATTGCCAATGAATTTGGATTTCGACCAGGCCAGACCTTGGGTTGGTGTCTTTCAATATGCAGCACGATCTAGAGTACTGGGACAGAGTCGTGATACGCCCCGCGCGGACGTTTCTAGCCCGTGGAGGTGCGAGCAAGTCCATGACTAAGAAGGATGCTGAGGACACGCAGTATTCTGAAGCTACTTCGCAAGCATTGCATCGACCTCCAGGTGAAGGGCAATCCAAGGCAGCACGTCGCAGGCAGAGGGACAAGGTGAAGATCCAGCAGCTCCAGGCTGACCCTGGAGCAGCGAGGTTCGCCGAGGCTCCATGGAGGAAGGGGGGTGCAGGTGGTTCGCAACCCAGCCAAGCGGACAACACACATCCTACTGTAGGCGGGCAGGACGGGAGTTCCAGACAGATCGTGATGGTCGTCAAGTGTGTTTTGCATTCGCCAAGGGAGCTGTTGGTGCTTGTTCGGAGCCATGCCCTCAGGGAAGGTCGCATTGCTGTCAGTACTGTCTTGGACCTCATCCCAATGCTCAGTGCCCGAAGGCCAGTGAGAAGGGCGCTGGGAAAGGGAAGGGGCAAGGCAGAGGTAAGTGACAGGAGGAGAAGCTCGTGGCTGTCAGAGATGGCAGAGCTGCGAGCTAGTGCATGTGAGAATTTACAGACAGCGCAAACAGAATTAGTGGTTGATGTCGAGAAGATTCGGCCGTTTTATTTTGGCGAATTCTTTGCTGGATATGCTGGTTTCTCAGCAACAATGGAGGAGCTTGGAGGTGAGGCTGTTAAGGTGTCTCGTCCCTTAGATGGCTATGAGGGATGGGATATTTTGACAGATGAAGGGCTGCAGCAAGGGCTGGATTTGTGCGAAACGTTGGACCATGGACACATGGCGTCCCCTTGTCGAACCTACATTAGGGCAAGAAGGTCAGATGAGCGCGGAGTGGTGAAGATTTTGAGATCTGATGAAAAGCCCGAAGGTTGGGGCGACGCGGAGGCGGAGGAGGCGAACAAGATTGTTGCTCGTATGATTCTGTTGGTATTGAAGCTGACGGAAAGGGGAAGAACTTGGTCCATCGAGAACCCTTGGGATTCATTCATTTGGATGCTTAAGTGTATGGCCAAGCTCTTCCGTGTGCCGCATGCAGAGCTCATCTTGTTGCACCAGTGTCCATACGGAGCTGTCGCAAGGAAGGCGACAGGCATTTTGACCACCAGCAGCTGGATGAAGAAGGTATGTGCCTTATGTCATGAGGTTGAGGCACATTATCATTTGAAAGGTGGCTTGGTGGGCATGACCTGGTCTTATCTTGAGGACAAGCTAGTCTGGCGCACATCGCTTGCTGCAGAGTATCCATGTGGCCTCACAGTCGCGTGGGCCAGGGCATTGCTGGAATGGTTGGACTCACAGGAAGGGCGTGAGTGGATGAAGGCCAGAAGCTATGTCAAGGTTGGGAGGTGGAAGAACACGCTGACGCTGGCCAAGACTGTGCCGCAATGAGCAGCCCCAGGTTGAGACAATAGCAGAAAGAAGAGAAAGGGAGAATGTCGAAGCCATTGCGGGTCTCAGGTTTGCGAAGCGGGCTGTGGCAAGGTCAACTTTGCTGCGCAATGTCGGGCAGGGCAGAGGATAAGGACAGTGTTGGATGCGTGGATGACTGACAACTTGCTTCAGGGTCTACAGGAGAACTTGGAGCTGGGCATCTCGGAGCAGGACGTGGCGCAGCTGAGACGCATGCTCCTTGAGGAGTTTGTGGATCAGCCATCGCAAGACAAAAAGCCCATAGACCTGTGGCGAGCAATGTTGGTTGCAGCAGATGATCCAGAGAAGACAGTGTTGCCGGAGTGGATGGCGACTGGTTTTCCTTTGGGCATTGTAAGCGACATACAATATGTGGGCGTTTTCCCAAGCACCAATGGGTGACACAGCAGCAGTCGAAGCATCGAGGGTGGAAGGCATTGTATTGGAAGATCACATTGGTGATCTGACAAACTATCGCAGTTTTGTGCAGGAGGTGGACAAAGCACAACCACTCTTGGACGAGATGCTCGACAAGGGCAGGGCCCAGCTGTGTCGCTCTTGGGAAGAGGTTGTTGCTGAAGTTGGTGACAAAGCCAGGCTCACAAAAGTGGGATGTCTTGTGAAAGAGAAGGAGGATGGCACGGTCAAGTCGAGACTCATCTTCGACGGGCGTCCGTCGTTCAGGCGTGAATGGCCTCATCTCATGTCGAGAAAGAGTTACATTGCCCAGGGTGTCCGATGTGGCCGCAGGATTCTTGCAGTTGATTTCAAAAAAAAAAGGCTTGGTTTCCTGACAGCTACGTTGAGTTGATGGCTCTAGATTTTGAAGGACGCCTTCAATATGTTGCAGCTGCGGGCCGATGAGCGGCAGTATGCCATCACCAAAGGGCAGGGCGATGATGACGGGTGGCTTCGATACTACGTATGCAACTGCGTGGTGTTTGGTTTGGCCACAGGACCATTGCTGTGGTCTCGAGTGGCCGCGGCTGCAATGCGTTTGAGTCAGGCTGTTCTGAAGAACTATGAATCAGACATCAATTGTTACACTGACGATCCTTTGATTGATTCTGTGGCATCTACTCCACAGCAGCATAGTTGAGCTTGGGGCTTGAGGTGTCTTGGAAGAAGGTACATCGTGGACAAGAGTTGCAATGGATTGGATTCAAGTTCAAGGTTTGTGGCCCAGAGCGTCTTGACCTCCTGGCAGATGCAAAGAGAGCGAAGCTGCTGCAGGTGTTTGACCAGCTTGAACAGTGCCGTGGAGTGTTCCCTTTGCACCTCCTCCAGTATTCAGTCGGAGTACTGGGATGGCTGTCTTCGGCTATACCGGCAGCCAGGCCATGGTTGTCGATTTTGTGATCAGTCATTACAGGCTACAAGGAACCTGTCAAGACCACAACAAGGCGGCGTACAGGACTGATTTTCGTCAAGCAGATAGCCAATGCCATACGGCGGTTAAGGGGATTACTTCACTTAACTGATGGCAAAGTTGGCTTGAGCAAGGTGCATCGCTGGAGGCCATATGCAGTGACTTTGTTGTTGCAAACGGATGCCTCACCATACGGTTTGGGAGGCATTTTGATTCAGCAGAAGCAAGTCATTGCATACTTCAGCAGTGCACTTACAAGTGACGATCACATGCTGTTCAATGCCACGCCAGGTGATCCATCATTTCAGTCGGAGTACGAGTTGTTGGCAGTCCTTGTGGGTTTGCGCAGTAGTGCAAAGATCATTGCAGACTCAGGTGCTACACTGCTGCTACACGAGTGGTCCTCAAAGGGGATAAGACTGCAACCCTGAATGCAGCAATGAACCATCGTGCGTCAAGTCCTTTGATGGCGCAATTGACAGCAGAGTTGGTGTTGGAGTTAGAAGCGCAAGGCATCCACACGATTGTGGCACAACACCTGCCAGGACTGCTCAACGTGCTCCCAGACAAGCTGAGTCGACCTCACACGGAGGCGATTCCCTCTGAGCTTCACCGTGTCCTTTGTCTGGACACGCAGAGACGGACCCAGCACTTTTACCGGACTTGGCCAAATAAGCCAAGTGACTGGTGAAAACACGGCTGCGAGCGAGTTTTGGCGACCCAGTCAGGAGGCATAAAGGGTCAGGGACCTTTGGGCCAAAACTGGGTTGTTGTGGTTTTGTTGGAGGTGTTTGGATGTTCTTGGTTGGAAAAGGGGTGTTCTCTTGGTTGGAGGTTTCTCTTGGTTGGAGGTGTGCATAGTTTCGTTACGGGCCGAGTCAAGGATGAAGGCGCCGGTTCCCTTTGGTCATTTGAAGATCAGCGTTGTCTGAGATCCACAGGCAGCGTTGTCTGAGATCCACAGTTGGAGATCAGCGTTGTCTGAAGGGCCCGGCTTGTCGCCTCGGGGGGGCTGCCTTAGTTGGGCAGGTCTCCTGGCTTAGTCGGCGCCCTTAGTTGTGGCAGAGTCGAGTACTTAGTAGGTATTCGACACCTTGCGTGCTCTGGTTGTGTATGCGAGAGGAGGTATCCCCGCAGGGGAGGTCTCGGATCACCTTTTGCGGCGGATATTGCAACAGCTAGATGCTCAAACACTGGATGAAGAACCCATTTTGTCCGGGGGTGTGAATTGTGAAGAGTTGCCAACATTCATATGTACGTAACCATTGTACTCAAGCGGTTTGCCCTTTTGACGTCACCAGCCCGATCGCCCTGCCATTGAAAAGTGTGCTGGCTTTCTATCGGGTTGGTCCCCGCGGTTTGATCTAACTATATCGTATCCTTTGAGGTGACGATCTTTGAGCCCGATACCATTCGCATGGTAGCGGAGCCTGGCTACGAACGGGCCCGCGTGTGAGAAAGGAGTGTTGTTGTGTTGGTGGCTTGGACATGACGGCAGAGAAGGAGACGGAGTGTGTTGACCCTAAACTACCAAGTTGGAACGGGGACTGGACCTCGTATTCCGATTATCAGTTGAGGGTGGAGTTACGCGCTGACAGTACGAAGAAGGAAGAGTTGCCATTGTTGGGACCTCGACTTGCGGCCAATCTCACTGGTCGTGCCTTTGACACCTTGGTTGAAGTGAATCGTGAAGAGCTGAAAAAGGAGCAAGGCTGGCGTTATCTGTTGACCTCTCTGCAATCCAAGCGTGGGAAAGAGAAAATTGATTTGCTGGGTGATTTGTTTACAGAGTTCTTTGCGAAGCGTGAGAGCCATCGTAGGGAAGGTGAGGACCTTTCAGGCTACGAGCCAAGGTTCCGGCAGTTGGTGCGACGACTTGACAAAGCAGTTGCTGAGTCAGGAGCAGAAGGCAAAATCCCCACAGAGCTTTACGGTTGGGTGCTTCTCAACATGTATATGAAGCTTGACGCCTCGGACACTGCCAACGTGAGGGGACGTGCCGATTCCTACAAGCTGGAGGATATCTTCGCCAGTTTGAAGAAGATGTGGTCTGGTGGAGGTTTGTGTGCAAAGGATCTAGAACGAAAGCGAAAGAAAGAAGGTCTGCACTTTGTTCAGGAGAGAGATCATGAAGGAGAAGTTCATGCGGCCAGTGTGGACGAGTGTGACCCTCAAGATGAAACAGCAGAATCCTTTTCCACATCAGAGCTTGAGGAGGCAACGGCCTGGTATCAGGAGACTTTGGAAGCTCTTCTTGAAGAACCAGAGGACGGCACCATTCTGGCGTTCAAGGAGGCAAGAAAAGCTCTTGATCAAGCACGAACTGCGAGGGGTTTCTATCCAGTGCGAAATCCCAATCAACGAAGCTACTATCCTTCTGGAGGGAAAGGTCATGGAAAGAAAGGCAATTTCTCTGGAAAGAATGGCAGCAGTTCAAGCTTTGCAGACAAGTACTGTCTCCGCTGCGGCAAAAAGGGGCACATCGCCCGCATTTGCCCTCAGAAGCCATCAGGTGGCAGAGACTCCACTAGCTCATCGCACGACAAGGTGGGTTATATTGGATGGAATGAAGCTGGCATGCGAGAAGAGTACCATGAAGCTGAAACCTCAGGTATTTGGCAAGTTGGCGAAGTCTCCATGGCAATCAATGCCGTCCTGGATTCCGGAGCAAGTGACAACATTGTGGGCATTGAAACACTGCAAGACTGGGCTGAGCAGATTGATTTGCTAGGCTTTTCATCCTCAGAAGAGATTTTCATTGATCGGCAACAGCGCAAGAAGTTCACTTTTGGAAACAGTGCATGTGCAGCGGCCTTAGGCAAGGCCTATGTGACTGTTGGCATGTTTGACCAACAAGTTGAGCTGACGCTACATGTTGTGGAAGGGACGACCCCTTTCCTCTTGAGTGCACGTTTTCTGGAGGAGTCGAATGCTTCGATCAACTTCCGCACAGGAAGAGCTGTGTTTCGCCGGTACTCAGAGAATTTCTATCATTTGGAGAGAACTCCTGGAGGGCATTTGATCCTCCCCTTGCTTGGTTTTGCTGGAAATGATTGCGCGTACAAAGCCCTGCTGTGTAGTGAACCAGATCCCGATGTACAGGCCGTCTCATCCGAGGAACCACCATGTGAGACTCCATGTCCCAGTGCTGAGAAGGGCAAACCAGAAGATGAGCACTAGGGACAACTCCACCAAGACAACATGGATCCCAGCAATTTTTGTGTCTTGAGTGGAAGTGAACATACGGTAGCTGGGGAAATTAATGTGCATGAAGAGCATACAACTGAGAAACATGTTTGTTTTTGTGAAGATGTTAGTACGTTGGATTATGTTTATGAAGGGATGGAAAAGATGAACCCCGTTTTCCCTGAAGAGAAACTCTCAGCAGATTGCCGCAATCGTGTGCGACGTCATCTCCAAGAGGAGTTACAGGAAGGCATTCATGCTGTTCAAGAGCTTCTTGAGGGATCGCAGTTGGACCTTCTCGAAGTTTGTGCACCTTGGGACAGTCCTTTATCGCGAGCAGTCCATGAAGAAGGTGGTCGTGCCCTTGCCATTGGTCTTCACAACGGTTATGACCTTAAAACTCGTGCAGGTTTTCGCAAGGCAGCTGAACTTGTCAGGAAAAGAAGACCTAAGTATATGCACATCTCACCACCGTGCGATCCTTGGACGCCACTTCAAAACTTGAATCAACGAACTCCGGAGCAATGTGAAAGACTTGAGAAGAGACGAAACGAACATAAACGTCTGATGCATCATTGTAGGAGGTTGATTGAGATTCAAATTCTGGAGTTGAATAGCCACTGTGTTTGTGATTTTGGGGATTCACAGCAGAGAAGTGGTTTGGAACACCATGCTGGGCTGGAACAGCCTCTTCGTGCGACGAGTTGGGGGCTCTCAGATGTTAGAGAGATTACTCGTTTGTGTGGAGGGTGTAGGTTCCGAGTCGATGGTTGTCAGCATGGCATGCGAAACAGGGAAACGGGAAACTTCTTTTGGAAACCATGGGGTTGGTGTAGTAGTGATCCTAGAATCAGAAAAGCTCTGGAGAGACACTGCAATCATCAAGACCATGTTCATGATTCTGTGATTGGTAAACACACTGCTTATACTGCTATATATCCTTATCTTCTGTGTCGTCGTTTCGCTCGTGTTTTGATGGAATCTCTTCATACGATGTTTGGTGTCTTTCAACAATGTGAGAATCAGACCGCTTTTCAGTCTTTTGATTTTGGAATGTCAGCGGCAGACGAACAAGAGGAAGAACCTCTTGAGGAAGTTTTGCCAGAGGCGAATGAGGAAGGTGATGCTGAACAAGTGGAGGACAGACCAGATGCTGAAGTGGTTGAATTGGACGACCAAGACAGAAGTGCTGAGTTGAAACGAAAACTGAAGGTTGTTCATAGGAACTTAGGACACCCTTGTAATGCCACCCTTGTTCGCCTGCTTACAGATGCCGGAGCGAATGACGAGGTTCTGGCGGAAGCCAAACGTTTTGAGTGCGCAGATTGTCTTCAACGAGGACGTAGGGCCTCATCTCAGACCGCTGTTCCTCAACCTGTCCGTGAGAAGTGGCACACCATATCAGTTGACACTTTTTGGTGGAAATACCCTGAGACTGCTCTCCACGATGGTGAAACTAATCAACATGTTGTTGGTATTAGTATCATGGATGAAGCGACGGATCTGCACAGTGCTGTGATTGTTCGTAAGGGTTTTGGAAAGCACATGCACAATATTTCAGGTGAGGAGTTCATAAAAGGGTTTTCCGAAGGTTGGCTTCAAAGGTTCCCGGCACCCACCGTTCTCCGATATGATGAGGAAGGCTTCTTTCGCAATTTGGAGGTCAAAGAATTTTTGGAGAACTTCGGCATGAAACTGGAGCCAATTGCAGGTGAGAGTGCTTGGCAGTTGGGAAAACATAGCAGACACCTTCAGACTCTTAAAGAACAATGCAATTTGATTGCTAGTGAACTTGGAACTCGTTTTGGGCCTCATCAGATCCTTTCCTTAGCTATTAGTGCTAAGAATTCTCTTCATAACATTCGAGGCTATTCGCCAAATCAGTGGGCTTTCGGGCAAGGACATGGTAGGATTAGCTCCTTTTTGCAACAGTACGACAATCTACCCCTGCAGTCCCGAAGACAAATGCCTGAGTTTGAAGAGACTTTGCAAGCGGAAGCACTAGCGCAGAAGACCTTTCTTGAGGCAGATGCCAGAAGACGTTTGGCACGTGCCTTGAGGTTCCGCTGTCGACCCTTGAAGGAGTTTCAGACAGGACAGCTCGTCTACTACTTCCGAAAAGGACAAAAGGAGGGATCGCGATATGGGGGGAAATGGTTTGGGCCTGCCAGAGTTCTTTGTCATGAGAAAACAACAAACGAAGATGGTAGAGAACATGTTGGATCGATTGTGTGGGTTAGTCATGCGGGAGTTCTGTTGCGATGTTCTCCTGAACAACTCAGACCTGTGACTCGAGATTTGTCATCAATTGATCGTGAAATCAATGGTCCTAGAAATTTTCACACACTTTTGGAAGCTGTGTCTCAGCAACAGAAGTTTGTTGATGTGACTGACAAGTTTGACATTGAGAGTATGGAGCCGGATCGTTTGGAAGATGAGCAAGACACCGCGCGGTGTCGGCTCCATACAAAGAGACCACCCGGCGACCTGTTTTTGCCAGAACCGCAAGAGGATTCTGTCGAGCGATACCCACATGGCGGACCTGAAGACCCTCTTCCAGATGGTCGAATCCCGAAGCAGCGAAGAGTCACTGCAGAAGGCCGAGACGATGGATTTGAGCGAGCTGGGTCAGAAGACCGTCGACTTCGGCAAGAAGTACTTGAAGAAGACCTTCCAGACAGCCTTCCAGGACAAAAGCTACGTGAAGTGGTGCATCATCGACCACGTGGATCCCGACAAGAGCACACCAGAGATGAGGGAGTTTATGATCTACCTCCGTCGAATGCTGGAGAAGGAGGCAGCCTCCCTAGCTCAGCCACTGAGCAAGAAGTCCGAGGCGTCCGGAAAAGAAAGTCCTCCAAAGGGACAAGTCAACTTCACGAGGAACAAGACCAAGATGGTGAACGTGAACCCAGAGGACCAGGCATCAGCTTCCGTCGACCCCCTGATGGAGAGGAAGGGATATCCCAAGCCAGAGAGCGAGATCTGCGAGTGGGACCATGTCCTGATCGACGAGAACCCAGCCCAGGTCGAGATCATGGAGGGAGAGATGATGAACCTCCAACACCGCATGAGCCAAGTGGAAGGGATGCTGAACGAGATTGTGTGCTACATGCGGGCACAGCAGACAGAACCCCGCAGCCAGTGAAATGTTTAAAGGCTGCTGCATCCATGCTCCAGAGCCGAACTGTTCTGGATTTCTCCGAGGTTGTCGGACAACCTGATCAGATTTCCTTTTCACACGCGACTGCATCCTCTTGTGTGAAAACCGAAGAATTGTTCAGCATGTATGTGAACCAAACTCATGTAGTGGAAATTGAGTTTGTTATTGCTCCTAGGGATGTTCACTGCAAGAAAGGAATCTGGGTTTTGAATCAGAAGGTCAAGAAACATGCTGAGGTTGTCTATAGGCAGCTAAGTAAAGAGGATCAGGTGGAGTTTGATCGTGCCATGAAGAAGGAAATCGATTCCTATATTTCAAGTGAAGCTGTGGCGATTTGCGAAGCGTACGGCATTCCTCGAGAGCGTATCATGCAGATGCGGTGGGTTCATACTTGGAAAGTAGATCATGACGAACATGGTAAGGACAGTAGTAGAAGAGCGAAAGCTAGGCTTATCGTGAAGGGTTTTCAAGATCCCCGACTTTTGCATCTTCCTCGGGAAAGTCCTACTTTAAGTAGTATGGGTCGAAATCTCCTGCTCTCCGCCGCTGCTAGGAACCGTACAAAACTTTGCTCAGGAGACATCAAAACAGCTTTCCTACAGGGCCGTCACTCCGAGCTGAATGAGAATATATATGGAGAACCACCTCCGGAAGTTCGCAAGGTCCTTCAAATGACTCCTACTCAGGTCCTTCGAATATCTAAGGCCATCTATGGTTTGTTGAATGCTCCAAAACAATGGTTCGAATCCATTTGCAGTTTTCTGAAGGAACAGGGTTGGATTCAACATCAATTGGATCAGTGTCTTTTCAAGCTTCCAGGTTCGCAGGATGAGGTTCTAGGGTATATTGGACTTCATGTGGACGATGTTTTGACCACAGGACAAGGACCAGTCTATAAGCGTGCCCTGCAGGATTTGAAAACAAAATTCACTTTGGCACTTGGGAAGACGCCCAACAGAGCACCATCATTTACTGTGGTTGTGAAATACTCCAAAAGGATGATTTCTCGATTACAGTGAGACAAGAACATTTTTGCAAGGACATTTCAGACATTGTTCTGTCGCCCGAGCGAAGGTCCCAAAGCCAAGATCCAATCACCCAGCAGGAAAGAACAGAGATGAGACAAAAGCTGGGAGGTTTGAACTGGCGTGCAACTCAGTCTGCACCTTGGATGCTTGCCACAGTGTCCTTGGTGCAGGGGTGTGTAGAAAGCGGCACAGTAGCTGACCTTTTCTGAGTGTGAACAAGTTGATTCGACTTCATCGTAAACATGCTCATGAAGGTTTGTACTTTCCCCCTTTAGAAAAGGATGTTACCTTAGTTACCTTCACTGATGCGTCTTGGGCATGTAGGAAGGATCACAGTTCACAGGGTGGTCAGATCACCCTACTCATGGAAAAGTCTGTGTTGCAAGGTAGTAAAACGCCTTTCCATGTCATTTCCTGGAGCAGCCGAAAGTTGAAACGAGTGGCGCGAAGCTCCACAAGTGCGGAATCCCAAATGTGCGCCAATGCGTTGGATCTCCAATTTTGTAAACTCTCATTCTTGGAAATGGAATCTAAGGATCCTGTCTCTCTAAGGAATGCCGATCAGCACCTTCAGAGCTTACCCTCATGTCTTGTGGTAGACGCCAAGAACATCTATGACGGAATTGTCAAGATAGAGTCATCAGGTCTTCAGTTGGAAGAAAAACGAACAGCAATCGAGTTGTTGGCCATAAAGCAACGTCTTCGTCAAGCAGCTATTGCATTGCGTTGGGTGAACTCAGATCAACAGCTCTCAGATGCTCTCACCAAGAGTTGGCAACATGAAGGTTTGATACGTGCACTTCAAGAAGGGAAATGGAGGATTGTCTTTGATCCCTCTTACCAATCGGCTAAAAGAGTCCGTGCTTTGAAGAGATCCAGTCAGGATGAAACCATGTATGCTCTTTTCTGTTTGTGGGATCTGGCGTGTGAAGTTCCAAAGGCAGAGAATCTGTCAATGAATGTTTGGCAAGAAAGAATTTTGACGGATGTGAATTGTGAAGAGTTGCCAACATTCATATGTACGTAACCATTGTACTCAAGCGCTTTGCCCTTTTGACGTCACCAGTCCGATCGCCCTGCCATTGAAAAGTGTGCTGGCTTTCTATCGGATTGGTCCCCGCGGTTTGATCTAACTATATCTAACTATATCGTATCCTTTGAGGTGACGATCTTTGAGCCCGATACCATTCGCAGGGGGGAGCTAGGCAGCGATGGGCGACTGACTCCGTGAAGGAAAACGAAGTGCCCCCAGTGGTTGCTGCAGCTAGGCGAAAGCTTGGTTGGGGCGAGAGCACGCGCCGTGAGCGGTCGAGAACCCCAGACAGGCCTGCTAATTCGCGCACGGTTTTTCAAACGTTAGTGAGAGGTCAGAACGTAGTCAAGGAAAGGGATCGAGCGGTTGTGTTTGATCCTGTGGCTGGCGAGTCAAAGCAGGAGCAAGTCAATGATGGTAACGAGAAAGGGTTTCATCGAAGCGGTATGAGGCTTGTCCTTCATAGCGGAGAAACCCTGACAAAAGCGAGGCTTGACTCACCGTGGGTCCCTGATGTGACGCAAAGTAAACAGTGTAGAGGGCAATCCAGATTGGCCATACAGGTTGCTGGCAGTGCAGAATTGAGGCGAGAGGCCATCAGGTTCCACTCTAGCGAAGGAAGCACTGTTTACCACCTGGGTCAACATCTGCAGAGCCAAAGGGGAGGAGCCACTTCCTTTGACGCCGAACCAGATTAGAGAGAATGCCGCTATTTTGCGCAGCGCAGGATACAGAGCCGTGAAGAGCTATGTCTACGAGGCCAAAGACAGGCGCTCCAGGGCTGGCCATGTGTGGTCGTCGGCCTTGCAGATCGCGCTGCAAGACGCTAAGCGTATGGCGCAGCGGGCTATTGGCCAAGTGGATAGAGCGGGGGAAGTCAAGTTGGAGCTATGGTCAACTTGGTCATCCAGGCTAGGCCGGGTCCCACATCAGAATGAAGCTGCGGATGGGGCGCCCAATGCAGGGATTCTGACTTGGATCATTGGCGCTAAGTATTTGCTACGGGAGGTTGAGCTGGCTTCTCTTACCTTGGACAAGAAGTGTGTGCAATTGGACACCTTGTCAAAGGTGGCTACCTTGAGGTTGCCGGTCAGCAAGACTGATGTGGCTGGTCGAGGCGCGGCGCGTGCTTTAGGCTGTAGCTGCAAGTCAGGCTTTGATATTTGCTGCCCTTTTCATGCTCTGGCCGAAGTGGTTCGCGAGCAATACATAAGGCTCGGCATACAAAGCAGAGAGATGATTCCAGAAGGCACTGGACCTCTTATTGGTCAGCTGGGCAATGCTTCGGCTTATGTCGGCAAGAAAGAAATGATCGAGGAGGCTCAAAGGATGGTTAAGCTGGCCAATATGACTTTCTTGGAGAGCGGTATAGCGGTCGAAACAACCACCGGCCATTTCATGCGACGCTCCGGGGTGAAAGACATGGCAAGAAACGTGCCTCTACAACCATAAAATGGTATGCACGCCATAGCAGCAAGGCGACATGGGACTACATAGAAGAAGCTTGGGGTGACACGCCAGAGCAAGCCCTGAAGCTCAAGAGTGAAGTCGAACTGTCAGAAGCGCTTGCTGGCACTTTGAGACGAGTGGACTGCCTGGAGGAAGCGGTCAAGGCGCAAGCGGAGTTGGTGCAGGCTTCGTTGCGTCATGAAGGATTTGACTTTGACAACGAGGAAGTGAAGAGTGAGATGAGGAAGGAAGCTCGAAGAGCGCTACTTCCGTCGTTTGTCATCAATTTAAGTTCCGGTGCTGTCCATCGACCATGCCACTCCTTTTCCATCTTGGAAGACCCGAAGAAGTGGACGACCAAGTGCGGGTGGCCATGGGTCTTGGGTGACGTGCCATGTAAATTTGTGTATGAAGGGGATGACCTCAACCCTACCACCCGTAAATGCCTGAAGTGTTTTGGAGGGTGAAAGAAAATAGGAGGCAGATTTGAGGCAGGGGTGTTCGCTTGGTTGGTGACCCTTGGGTTTC
>CAXAMN010005947.1:48527-72458 GCA_963970005.1 Durusdinium trenchii
ACCAAAGACACTTCGAGCTGGGATCTCGGCAGGCAATTCCACTGTTGCAGGGGCACAGAAACCTGTGCACCGAGCACCAAAAACACTTCGGGGTGGGATTTCTAGATAAAGAAGCAGTAGCACACCTTATGGCCACAATTGATACAACAGAACATACCATTTCGGGGCGCGCTCCCCCTTGCTGCACCACGGGGTCGGCGGATTAATGCTTGACACTGGAGTTTGCCAGGGCGAAGATTCGCATGGACCCTGCCTTGACCAATGCCGGGAAGACACACGCACACACACACACAGAGAACGCTCAGGACACCTTAGCTGCATGAATTTGCACGACAGTAGGCAATAGAAAAGGAGATGTGGATACGGATAGATATGTAAGGATACGTACATAGTGCTTGGAGGAGTGAATATTGACATGTTGCTTAAGCATGCAGACGATCATTGGAGGGTGGCCCAATATATCCGCAAGCATCATCATGCACTGCCTTCATCATTCGGTGGAACTTGTGTCTATACATGGAGTTTTTCTCCTGTCCAGAAGCTGCTCGATTTTGGGATGAATCACAGAATGACTCCTGCAAAACCCTACAGTCAGATGCTGCAGCTGCTTCCAATCGGGGGCATTGGGAAGCACGAATGGCCACCCGTCGGTTCCAAGGCATGACGGATGGCTTCAAGCTGCGGCGCGGTACCATCGACGCGGGTGTTTCGCTGATCACCGACATCAAGACTGCCATTTTTACCTCCGCGGCCATGCATAAGAAGTGGGTGAGGGAGAGCAAGGGCAAATCCTTCTGGGATGTGTCCTCATGGCAAGAGTACGTTGAGATTGTTGAGAGGCTCAGCTGAGAGGTTTCGTGTTGCGTCCATGATGTTGGCATGCATGGATTATTTTGGGATGTTGATCTTGGAGAGATCCTCAACCTTAATGCCTGTTTTGGCGGGAGGAAGCTTGGACCTGTGTTCAAGCTCCCGCAGCTTTAGTTGCTTTTGCATTTTGGGCACGAATGCATAGGCAGTAGCAACGACAAGAAGTGTTGGCATTGGCATTTGGATTGCAAAGAATATGGAAGTTGCTACTGCAGGGTGCATGAGCCTCCTGCTTCTGTGATGGAAACCAGAAGCGCAGCCTACAAATGGCCAGACTCATGCATGTGCCGGGAGCTCCGGTTCATGCTAACCTTCAACACGGGGGGGACAAAAGGATGCTGAAACTACCAGATGCGATGCGAGGCTTGGTTCAACCCTCCATGATTTGCTAGATGAGTCATGGAAGCACAGCCCTTTAAGCAGCTCGCTCCCACGAAGCACAAGAACCAAACAAAAACACAGCGAGCAGTGTCAGGTCATGCGGTGCGTCTTCTTAGCTATCCGGACTTTCTCGAACGCTTGGCGGAGCGTGTGGCCCGCCTTCGTGAGCGATTTGGCTGGCTCTCAGGTTCCAAAGGACTGCTCGCGCTGACCGAGGTGTTGGTTTTCGTTGGTAGCGCTCTTGGGTGATGAAGTCGTGCCCGTACAGTCAGTGGGGTCTTGCCATGCCCTTGCCACTTTTGCAGCCAAAGAGGCCCGGGAAAGAATGGTTAAGAGCCGCACGGTATTCAGTAAAACATAGATACACACCGCATCCAGTGTTCGTAGACTCCATGAGCCTGTCAGATTTGAAGTCGAGGATTCTAATCACAAGAGCCGAGTTTGAGTAGGCTTTTCTGCCCTCCCGCCATGGCCGACGTTTGTGCGTGTTTGAGTGACTTGGTGGAAAAGATTTGTTCTGCCAAGGATCCCAAGGCGTTAGGTCCCCCACCAGCGCCAGCTGGGTCGCTTCCGGAGCCTGCGCCGGCCGCGCCGGCAGCCGCTGGTCGACCCAGTTCGGCGCCTAAGTCGCCGAAGTCACCCGCTGCCGAAGCGGACGATGCCGGGGCTGGCGGGGCGGCCACGTTGGCAGTGCCGGAGGCGGAGAAGTTCGAGGTGAGCAGCGCCAAAAACTGCTGTGGGAATGATTGAAGACGTAAAAGGCATACGTATACTCAGATGTAGCGGCGACAACAGCGAGTGCAATTTGCCAGAGGAACAGACCAACAGACCAATAGCCATCATCAAGCGCAGGTTTTGGACAGTTAGTCTATCAGATTTTTCCGAAAATGTTGTCCAAAAATGTCCAAAATCCACTTGGCAAGGCGACCAGTGACGGCCGCTCCAGTCGCGCCAAGCGCGCCCGGGATGCCTCTCGGCGTGGCGCGGCGCGGAGTCCGCGCGCGATGGTCCCTGCGGTGCTGCGGGAAGATCCCGCCTCGCGGCCCTTCTTCTGTGGTCGCTGGCCCGGACGTCGCAACGACTATGAGGGGGAGGACACGGCCTTTGGAGTTTGTAGAATTGCAGAGCTTGTTGAGCGTGGGAGGGGTGCTGGAACTCTGATTGGAGCTGTTGTGTAGTTCAACTGCTTCCGAATGATGGATGCAGTAGAAAGGTGTAGAAAGTAATCAATGTAATCATTGCATCGAGTGATTTGGTCCATGTCTATGGTCCAATTATCTTCAATGTACACTCCGTTTCATCACGCCGAGAATTTCACGTGCCACCAATCCACAGGCAGGATTTCGCTTTGTCATGGAGATGGTGCCTTGGCAAGCAGGAGTGCCAGTGACCATGAACCGGAGTTACATAGTTCATAGCAGTTCCCCGGCACCCGAGGATTGCGAGCTCACCGCACTGGGCCGCCCAGCAGAGCCACCCTTGGCCGAGCCCGCCATGGTGTCGCTCTGGCATGCGGGATCTCAAGAGCTGTTAGCCTCAGCCATGGTGGGTCCAGCCTCCCGAGTGGATGGCTTCTATGCATGGGAGCCATTGATGGAGCCCATCATTTTAAGGGAGGGCCAGGAATACAGACTTTCGCAGCCACTGGACTGAATGCCGTGGTGCCTTTTCTATTTTTGGAGCATCTAGGGGGTCCTCCCGTGAGTGACTTAAGGTCGAAACAGCCAGCTGTTCACACCCTGCTTGCGGATCCCCCGCCCCAAAAGAAAACACGCCCCGACCCGAGATGTCTTTTGTCAGCGTTTGTCTCCCAGCATCGGCTCGATGTCTTTCGGACCTCCACGCGAGGAGATGTCGGGCGAACATGCCCGACCGATGGTCGGACGAGCTCACCAACGGCGAGGAGATGGCGGGGAAGTCCTGGGCGTCGCTGGCACGTTTCCTCGGCGGCGTGTGCCGAAGCTTGGAGGCATCCATGTTAGGCGTTTCGAATCGCTTCGATGGTCAGATACGCCTCAGGTATATAAACAGTATGACAGCATGAGTCTAGACACTCACCAAATATATCCACATATCATGGGCCCTCCCTTAAATATTTATTCCAGGGGGGCATGTCACATAGTGGAATATTTTTTGTGGAATAATTAGACGGTAGAATATTTATTTAAATAATCCTAAAGGGGGTCTCTTGATGCTGAGACTCAGGAGGAATAATTTCATGCCAACTATCCCTGGAATAATTTACATAATCGAAGCTACTATCGAAGCTTTTCGAGCCTGTGTTGATCTGTCTTGGATCTGTTCCACGAGTTGATATTTCTAATGACAGAAAATATTCCTGCATCAGGTGCACATCTGGAATAATTATCCTGAAACTATGTTCAAGGCCCCAGGAATAATTGCTAATTATTCCTAGGTATGTGGAGATAGGGGGGGGTCTAAGGTAGGGGCCATCACATATCAATTTACAGCCAGCTCTCGCCCCAGAAATTGCAACTCCATGCGTTCAGCAGAGGTTGCAAGGCCAACAACCGCTGGGAACCTCATGCTTTCAGCACCCTCTGGCTAAAGCATCTTAAGCTTTGCTTCGTGGAACCCTCGTCCTCTGGCCCGGCCTTTGGGGGTTCTCTTCGTCCGAGGAAACAGCGCCGAACGCTTCCCCAACCGTTTGGATGGAGAGCTTCGAAGACCCGGCATCGTGAACTTCAAGGCGCTCCCGAGACCGATGCCGGAGCCCGCGCTGGACACGGTCGACCGGGAAGACTTTGCAAAGGCCTTGGCTGTTGGACTGGCGGCAGAGGCCCAAGAGCTGGGCATGGCATCTGGGACGAAAGGAGTGCGGGCATGGCATGGCATCCTAGAGAAGCATTTTGGGACCCCCTACGACCCCTACGATGCCAACTGCAGCCAATGAGAAGGCCTTGTGATGATGGTTTCTGCCCTGGAGGTTGCCACCTATGGCAACCCCAATTTGTTTGGTCCCAATTTGGTGTATAAAGGTCTCCTGCCAACGCAGCACGGGGAGTCTTGTGACCCTCTCTGGGCCGCGGAACTGGCTCCGCCGAGCGGCACGTGACGCGTGACGTGATGGCTCAGTTGCCACCGAAGTCGCTGGAAGTCGCTCAGGACGAGTTGGAGATTCGCTTGGCCGCGCTCGCCGGGCTGCTGACCCTTTTCGTGGACGAGCTCAATGGGGCGACGGCCATGGCGTTGCTGGCACATGAGGATGAGCTTGAAATCATTGCTTCCAGTGCGGCTGCTTTTAGCCCCACAGGCCCGTGAAAAGAGGAATTACAGTAGCTCTTTTCATGACGATTTGCAACCATAATGCTCCCATCCTTGTTTGTTCAGTGCATTTGGATTTTTTGGGCAGTGTGCCCTCTCTCCACTGACCAGTTTTTGTTTGCCCCCGCCTGGATTCGCGTCAAACCGACCTGTTCGTTGCGCATCGCACCGGGGCAGCCCGACGGGCTGTTCATGGTTGGAACGCTGCAGGAACCTTGGAGTTGGCTGGAAGCTCTGTCTTTGAGAGCAAGGCCTTGTGCCAGGAGATGTCCCTGGCAGCGAGGCGAAGTGGGATGCTGGATGCTGGACTGCTCTTGGTCTCCTTCACGGGAGAGGCGGGAGACGTGGCGCGGTTTGACCTAGCGGTGCTGATCAGAACAGTAAGTTGTTTGGAACGCTCTGCCATTTGGATATATGCAGGCGGTTAGTATTCAGTGAAGAGCCATGGGCACACCCAGGCAATGCAGGGCATAGAAAATATAGAAAACCTATCCCAGCATGTTGCACCACATGCTGTCAAAAATTGCCGGGACATGCGAACAGTACCAGCTTTACCTTTAAACAAATTAGAATGCATTACAGAGCAAAACAATTTGTTGGGCTTCTCAAATCCTGTTCCGACTGCATGATGCTGTATGTAATCCATCAGCCTGGCAAGCAACTGAACATTCCAAGATTTAGCTGCTCTATATAGCTGCTTTCAAGAGACGAGGCCGAACAGCGGCTTTAGTGGTCCGCGCACAGGTCCTGGGCCTGGTGCTGAGGCCCCGCAGCCAGGGCTCCGACCCGGAGTCGCCCATGGTCTTCGATGTGGGGCGCCCGCTGCAGCCCTGGGAGTTGGCCAAGCAGTTGCCGGAGGGTCTGGCCTTTGCCAAGCGCATGGGTGGGGAGGCCGGGGAAGTCATGACGCAGCTCATGCCTCTAACACATCGATTGCTCGAAGTGTTCGTTTTGAATCGCCGCTGTTGATGGCAATCGATTTGCTGTACCCTTCCTGCAAGGTCCTCGCGTATGATGTGACGCAATTGCGGAAAGGTCGGGGTGGCTTGCATTTAGCCAAATCTGATGGCACAATGATCTGCTGAAGGTGGATCCGAAACAAGGACCCATGACATACTCCCACTCGTCAGTCCAAGTGCATAGAAGGATCGGAGGCTCCGCCAGCAGACGGCTTGTTAGTTTGGCAGCCATGTGGCCATGCGCACTCCTCCTGGCTAAAAATCAAACCGACCTGTCTACTATAATCTCCTATGTAACGTTCAGAAATGTTCAGGAAGGCCAGTCAACAATTGGCCAACAATGACAACGAGACTGTTAGGGAGGTGGGTGCCTGGACTGCTGGCATGCCTTCAGCCCCAAAAAGCGGCAGATCTGTAGCTATCGGTGTATCACCTAAGGTTTGGCCGAATCTGAGCCCTTCAAAGGGCCACTCTGAACAAGTTAGACCATGGATATACCGTCCTCCCTTTGTGGGAAAGCGCATCTCGCAAGAGGAGAAACAATGAGAAGCGTCGCTTTTCCTTTGTTTTTGGTGCTGATTGGATCACGTCATTCCGCGACATCTCTCGATGTTCCTTTGTCCCAGGAGGACCTGATCAAGTCCGATCCTTTCAATTTCGGATGATCGAGTTGCAGGACGCTTTTTTTTCACACCAACATTGGATGCTCGGTCAGTTTGCGCGCCTCATTGGCAGCCTTTCTGTGACACTCACTGATGTCCCCGAAGATTCGCGCGTCCAACGAGCTTGCCCCGCGGCCTCGCAGGAGCTCTTCACCGACCCGGAGCGCCACTTGGCAGAAGAGATTGTTTGAGCCCAGCATGATGGGTCTCAGCCGTTTGTCTCGAACGAATGGCTTTTCTACCGCCTGACCTGAGGGAGCTCGTTCTCGGTGGTGACGATTCCCACGACCTTGGCGCTGGAAGAAACCAAACGTCTCCTTCAGCAGCTGGAGGAGCAAGACATCCGTTGTGGCCTGGCCACTTGGCCTGGTGGAATAGGTTTGAGCACTGAAGGCAGAGTCAGGCAGAGGGGCAGAAATGAAGCCAACAGAGTGCGAATGTGTCTCAACATGGAAAGGCAGGACAGTTGACCGGGGGTTTCGGGTTGTGTTGTCATGGAAGGGCACTGAGAGGGCCATAAACCTCATATTCTCCTTGATCAGCTTGATCGGTGCTGATGAAATTGAGCATTTTAGTGAGCAGTGTAGGCTAGTGGCTGTGACCCGCGCGTTTGAGGCAAGGATGAGAATTCGTGCACAAAACCCATGGAAGTCCTCCCCACAACAACACAAAGCTTCTCTTTTGCCCAGGTGATTGCGAATCGCATCCTGGACATGGAGCAGGTGTCATTGGATTATTCTTTGCCACCATGCTCTCATTTGGACCAGATATCACCATCATGGCTAACACACGCATCAGTCAGAATTTGCTGATACTGATGGACTCAAGATTTGAAGTGCCGAGAGACAATGGCCCAATTCCTCTTGATCCAGGTTGGTCAACGAGCAGCTAGCCAGCAGAAAACCCAGCAGGCGGGAATCATGGCATGGGGCAGTAGGATCGGATTAATTTTTGGCATGAGCTGCCTGCAGCACCCAGGGATCTGCAGTTCTACCCCAAGTCAGTGGCACTCTATCACCTTATTGACAGAGAATAGCACCGGTTTCCTTTCGAGGTGGCGCTGGAGGCACTGGAAGCTCTTGCCAAACGAGAAGGGATGGAGGCTCTCGGTTCAGATTTGGCAGACTGTGACCAAGACAAAGTGCCGCCACAGATGATGTTTCCCTTCTCAGATGTTCCGTGTTGTTTGCACGGTTTGGACAATCTGTTAATCTGTTGCCCCCGACACCATGTCGTTTGGGCAGTTCGATAGATGGAGAGTCCTGATGGACTGACTGGCAGCCTTTTGCGACAGGTGATCCGAGTGCCTTACCTGGACCGTGAAGTCCAGGGGATTTATGGTTTGCAGTATTTAGGCAAGAGCCTGGTGGACGCCTGAGTGGAAGACCAGCCTGGTCGGACACGTTTTTTCGCAGGCGTTTGAGAAATGCTTCTCAAAGAGCAGCAAGGGTGCTGTTGGTGGCCGCTGGTGGCTATGGAACAGGCTTGACACAGCACCCCTGCAGAGCCTGATTGCCCAGCTGGCTGGTGCCTGGTGAAGGCATGAAATCAATGGGCCGTCCTCTGCGCACGGCACCAGCCAATTGGGGAGATACAGCACCTGAGGAGCGAAGGAAAAGGTGGCTCCATGCATCCATGACATTTTTCATGACTTTAAAGGTGAAGCCTGGACCTGGACCACTGGTACCGGTGGTTTGGTGAGCTTCTTCAGTCAGAGAACTTTTTGTGTGGAACATCTACTGTGCCGTGCCGGCTGTCTGTTCGGGCTCCAGCATCGCCCAAGAATTTGAGAAAGCAGTCGCCATGACTGATGAGGCCAGGCCAGGGTTTCTAGGTGCCTTTGTCAACCGGGGCCGAACCGTACCTCGATACGGCTCGATGCGTATTGTCATGGCGATTTGCAATGATTCAAACATGTTACCTTGTGATTCTGTGCACCTTTCATGTGGCATGCAGCTTCTTAACCTATAGGTTATTAATGGTTATTATAATGATTGTTATGTTACGTTTTCTGTTTTTTCCCCTGCAGTGGTCAGGTGGCCAGTGTTCTGTAATATGACCATGCAGGTATATGCAGGTCATTGCCCCCCTTGGATCTTACATGGTCAACACCCCCACCTGCCCCGGAAACTCTTCTTCCCACCCCTGCAGGGCGGCGCTGCAAAGCCGGGCATCCCAGCGGCCGACGAAGCGCGCGGTGTTTGACCTCCCGCGGGGTGCGTGTGAGACGCCGACGCCCTAAGGACCGATGGCAAAGAGACGGAGATAGACATCCCCATCAGCCGCTGGGCGACGTTCGGTCTTTGAGGCAAAGGACCCCACTTTAAGTCCCTTCCCTCCCAAGTGATTTCGGCTAAAATGGGCTGCGGGAGGCCCAGCGTAGAAAGCACAAGTCATCCTGCTGGTTGGCAGGAAGGTGAGGTGAGTGAGTTTCGAGCTCCATTTTTTGTGCAGGCCTCCAGCCAATAGGTCTCTAGCCTAGGTGTACCTGCAGACGGGGCAGCCACTGGCGCTGAAGGCGCAGGACCGCAAAAGGGCTTGCTCGGAAGGCGTGAAAGCGACCAGCACGTCACGTTTGCCGTCTCATAGCCATCCGACGGAATCCTTAGCCATAGCCTCAATATGCCTCAGCTTTTTGTTTCTTTTGTTGCAGGAGCAGCTGCGGCACCTGCTGAGGGAGCTGCCACCGAAAGCGCGGCCGACGGCGCGCCAGCAGCTCCAGCAGAGACCCCTGCGGACGGCGCGGCTGATCCTGCGGCCCCTGCAGCACCTGCAGAAGCACCGGCTAGTGGTGGTGATGTTTCCGCAGACGCCAGTGCAGACCCCAGCGCGCCTGCAGCCCCTGCGGGTTCCGCTGAGACGCCTGTGGATCCTGCAGAGCCTGGTGCCCCTGCAGCACCAGCAGATGGCCCAGCGGAAACACCAGCCGCTGAAGATAAGGTAGATGACACCGGCACTGGGGAAGCTAAGCCAGAGACCGACAAAGTCGGTGATGGAGGGAAGACAGATGATCCGAAACCTCCTGGAGAGGAAGAGCCCAAGGTGGGGATAGATTCTTTGCGTGGTTTTCTGGTTCAGATTTGTTTTTTGGACGGAGTGCGGCTGCCAGGATGACGCCGCAAAGTCTGTCGGGAGCTCAGACTTGTACAGTAACGGGCTTTGAAGGACCCGCCATGGAAAGCAACTTGTCGTTGTGTGTATATATATATACACATATAGATGTATTCCTATTATATATATAATATATATAAATTTTTCATGTGTTTGTTTTCTTCAATTTTTTTCTTGCGAGTTGGCTAGACAGAAGAACCCCGCTCATACTTACAACGGCTGCCACCCCTTGGCAGGGTGTCACAGTGCTCTGGCACATGTGTCCAAGGCCGTTGACCGTCTCAGCAAAGGAGTGGAAGGCCTCCGCACGGTAGCTCCGGTATTGAAAAGATCGGACAAGACACTTGATTATCTGGAGATGATGCCCTCATGGTAGGTTCAAAGGAAGGCGCACTCAAGGCCAGGCATGTGCTGCCACCTGCTTGTAGTGGCGCATCATTTGGCTCTGGTCCTCTCTTGGCCTTTCGGCCCAAACCACGGCACGCTAGCGGCTGTGAAGCTTTCGTGCCACGGCACGCGCGGGTGCCATGAGTTTTTTTGAGAAGCTGACCAAGCGTGTGAAGGAAGTGGCAACTTAGTCTTAGTACCAGGTAGCAGTGCGGGGTTGAGGGCTCTAGCCTTGTTGGTGCAAGGCTAGGGTGCAATGCCGCAAGATGGTCTATAAGCTTGTGCCTACCAAGAACCATGCTGAATTGACATTGATCATCATTGATCTATATTCTTGTTTGATCTTATGGACATGCTGCATTTCTGTGTGACGTCATGGGGCTTGAAGTCCAAGAAGAGAGCCAGCCTGTTGGCTGATTTTGCATCTCAGGATTCCCTGCTATGTGTTGGCCTGGATCCCCACAAGTCAGAACTGGAGGAAGATTCGGCGGAAGGCGCCTTTCGCTTCTGTCAACGCATTATCGAGGACAGGGCTTGGGTTTGCATGGGTGGTGGGGGAAAGAAACGGTAACGTGATGGAATGTGTATTCAGTACTGTTCACCGGTTGTTCACTATGAGCAATTGCAGGGACCAGTCACTGGTTAAGAACTGCCTGATCCACCAAAAAGTATCCAGGAGACCAAGGACCATGCCGCTGCCTTCAAGCCCAATGCAGCCTTCTTTGAGGTCTATGGCGCTGCTGGTTGGGAGGCTTTGCAGCGAACCTTGCAGTTGATCCCAGCAGAGATCCCGCCCTTTGACGGAGAAGTGGATGGGACTGTCTAGAAACCGTGGCCATCGAGGATTGTTTTTTTCGTTTTTTTTTTTGTGCCCTGCTCTGGGTTCCATTGCTGCAGGGGCTGCATAAAGGGGCGAGCAAACATGTACATTTATATCGTATTATTGTATGGTGTTGTGTTGTATTGCATTGTATTGTATTGTATTTGCCATACTATATTACATTGTTCTATATTACAATATGCATGACAATACGCATTAAATATGCACATGGATTGCACACACGTCCAGCATACCCCTTCTCTGACTATCATTCAGGACACAAACTCGTTTTCAGCCAACTGTTTGCTTGCCCGCAGAGGATCTCAAGTGTAAAGGCAGACTTGAGTCACTTTTTGATGCGACTTGAAGCTCTGTGTGATTTCCCCCCTTCTTCACACCCCCGCAAGTGAAAACTCGCCTCTCCTGGCCGCGTGGGATTTCGGCCTCTGGCCTCGACGTCGGAGTTCCCCCCCGGCCCATCACCGCTCTTTGGCCCTCGCCGTGCGAGCGATCGCCGATCGAAGCGAGGATCGTCCTGGACGCGAAGCGCGGCGATATCGGCTCCACCAGCGAAGCCTATGCCAGCAGCGCTTTCCAGACCCTGCGCTGCGATAGCGTGACCGCAAGCCCCTACCTAGGTGGGAAAGGAGAGAACTTGCAGGAAAAGAATGGATACAAGGTGAAGAGATCATATCAAATAGATTAAACATGTTTAGCAACTGTGAGTACTCATAGGGTGCATACGCAAAACTATTCTACCTATCACCCCCGACACAGTGTGACTGTTCATCGGTTGAGCTTGATTTAGACTAATTATATAAGCTGCTTTAAACTTTGACACAGCTCCAAGGGGCACCCCGAACCCCAACTTTGTGCGGAGCAGACACATTTGTATGATGTGTTTAGAACAGACATCAATTCCCTTCAACTTGGCATATTTTGTAGAATAGGCTTTCATGACCCATGCCTGCAGGTGGTGATGGCTTGCAGCCTTTTCTAAAGGATGCATCCAGAGGGGTCTGGGTCCTGTGCAAGACATCGAATCCAGGCGCTGCAGACTGGCAGAAGCCCAGAATAAGCGATGAACCCGGACTTTTGAAGAGTGCAACAAGGTCCTGCGAAGGAATCAGCATTGATTTCTTTGGCCTGGTTTTCGGGGCCGCCAATGCATCATGCATCCATTCCAGTTGCGTCTGGCGCCTGTGCTTGCCAGGCTCTCAAGATGTCCAAGCTTTGGAGCTGCCAAATGGTGAGCCTTTGTACCTTGTCGGGCGTGATGCCCAATCGCAGGTGGTTCTTGCACAGGACGGTTGACCAAAATCAGTGGCAAGACTACTAGGACTGTGGCAGCCTGTAACGATCCTGGTTCTGTAAAGACGGGCACGGCAAGTCAAGTGATCTCAACACATACACACACACACACACACACACCGTATATAATTAAATATCAACGAACGAACAGATCTGAGCAAATTGAACAGCTTCTTCACTCTGAAATTCCAAGCACTTCCAACCAGCTGGGTAGCACAACTCCAAAGGGGACTCAGCCACACCGCCGTGCCGAGGTATCTTCATGTTGCCAAGCTTTGCTGTGGAACGTGGGCCAAAGAGCATCAGAATGCTGGGCTGGTGGCACCTTGGGTTGTGCTACAGAGACTGTGCCACCGGGAAATTTGGGACACTGTATTTGGGCATGTTCAAAAGCGCTTCTTACTGTGTGGTCGACGGAGCCACGAGAAATCATGCCAGTGTTAGTCGGCGCGCAACCGGCTCCAAGCCATGCGCATTCACTCCATGCTGACGGGTGCAGCTGTGTGGCCTCGCTCAGGTGGGAGCCACAGATGTGGAGGCCATGCAGAAGATTCGAAGTGCGCTACCAGACCCTGGGGCCGAACTCAACACTTTGGCCTAGTGCCAGAGCCACAAATCCCTGCATATCTCCTTATATAACTAGTGGATACTAGTGGCAAGTGAATGGCACATAAGGGCCCTGCTTTGGTCAACGCCCTTGGCGACATCCGCTGATGGAGATAGCCTGACACCGCACTCCTGTTCAGAACACACACACACAGATATATATATATAGAATATATATCATTTCAGAGGCACGGTGGCATACCTAGCCTATCACATGATGCCCAATTTTGTTACTGTATCTAAAATGTGTTCGTCATGGGGTTGTATTGGCCTCCTGTCTGGGCGGTCCCAACTTCGACCGAAAGAAACTGGGCGTGCACGACCGTTTAGGGATGACGAATCAGTTCTCAACAGCAGATCCGGTGGTCCAGAGCAAGGAGAAATAATGAGCAGGCTTTTACGCTTCTGAGATATTCTGAGATTCTGCCCAGTATGGCACTTGATTCTGCGATCTAAGGATGTGTGGTTCCTCTCCCCGGGCATCGGTGCTCAGGGTGGCGACCTGCCCAAGGCCTTGAGTGCCGGACTTCGCAGTGACGGGCTGGGCATTTTGTTGCCCATCTCGCGGGGCTGCTTGGGAATCAAAGAGAGGATCGAAGGTGATCGAGGTGTTTTGACCCGACCCGACCGTGGCCCCTAGAGTCCTAGAGATGGAAAGAACGGATTCGAGGACACGGACACAGACTTTGGGACCGTTTCTGTCTACGGCCCTGGGCTGCTATAATAGAAATATGATATATGTACTGTAATATTCACCTGAAGGGACACACAACACGTCTCCATTGATAGCCTTTTGACATGGTTTATGCCAACATTGCACATGTGCATGATATTGGGTTGACAGCCTGCCGGAAGATCATCGGAGATCTATACTTGATTATGATCCCCTATATGACTTCAACTCCTTGAGATTTGGGACTCAACTGCAATGAAGGCCACCTGCAGTTCCGAAAGTCACTAACTTAAGATGAGTTAGAGTTGGGCTGACCATGCCACCAAGAGAGCTGCAAACTGGAGTCTTAGGGCTGCAAGTAAGCTACCAAGAAGACACGCTTTTCCACTGTCAACTTGGGAGTGGGTTGAACAGGTCTAAAGATTACAACATGTGGACTCCCACGGGCCCACGGGCCGGTGGGCTTCGGCACTGAGGCATTTCTAGAGCTGAGAGCCCGAAGCAGATGGCTGAAACCTTCCGCGTAGAGATCAACTCTCACAGGGCTTCCAGATGAGATAGCTTGACATCATGCACCTGATCGCTTGAGCGACATCCTTTTAGACTTTGTTTAACATCGGACTTGTGGGCCCTGAGAGGTAGACGCCCCGCTTGAGCTGGGAAGGGTTGAGACAGAAGTGAAGCATGGAGGATCCACCGACTCCAAGGACGCGACAGCTTGTCATGCTTTTGAAGCTTCTTCAACCCTCTTGGATTTTGGGAAATCGGCCGGGCCGGGCCCAGCCGCGAAGCGGCCCAGCAGCAAGCTATGCGCAGCATGGCGCTGCTGCGGTGGGGGGGAAGGGGAACTGGTTGCGGAACTCGGCGAGAGAACTCGGCGAGAGTCCCTGCTGAGCAACTGCCAAAAGTCCCTGAGCGAGGTATCCATGTGACAATGCATGCAGAAACGATTCGATTGAGTATGATTGAGTCCAGAGATCCAAACCATTGATTTTGGTTTTGGCAAGTGCGCAGACTGGGCAAAACATGCACACACACATATGCTATGATCTCAACCTCTTCAGTGGCTTTTGCTCTGACAGACGGACCAAAGGGAAGAGACTTCTTTTGGTTGATCAGTTGGGACTAACACATTTTGCCCTTGGCTGACCTTCAATTGTGTGCTGTTGAGGAACTTTTCCCTCTGATTTACTATGAGATGCTCAGCCCCAGATCCGCCAGCTGTAGCTTTGGGCGTCAGACACGCCTTCATTCAGGTGTCATCGGCGACTTTCAGAGCGGCTTGGAGGATTGGGCCTGGGCCTGGGCGGTTCCTTCAACCCAAAGCATGTGGGCAGAAGACTTTTTGGGGGTTTGAGATCTATATATTATATCTGATATATATATATACGAATATACGATGCATATATATATATATGCCAGACATGATCTCCGCGATGAACCCAGTTATGGTCGGCGCGTCCTGAAAAGCACAGGCCTAGAAATCTGTCTATGGTCGTCATTATGCATCGTTCTTACTTGTCCCTTTTGGTTTTTGCTTCTGTACATAGACCTTCCACATCGCCAATCGTTTTTGGGATGGCCTTGTTCAGCCTTTCTGACAAGGCTTGGAAAACTGTTGCATACTATATCTATCCCGAAATTCAGGCTCCACCTTCGCCCCTTCTTCAAACTACCCCACGCATGCACGCCAGGCCATTCCCGATCCGTCATTGCGCTCAGCACTCGAAGATTGGCACACCTCGGCATGTCCAAAGTGCGTGAAACATGTCAAACATGCACATCTAGGGGTGCAAAACATCGGTGACGGCGAAGACCCATGTTCCATGCTTGGATTGGTCTTTGCGATAAGCCGAAGAAGATAGAAGTTCCTGGGCCACAGTCTCCCCTCCTAATTTTTCTTGCTCGACATCTTGGGAACTGGGAACCTGTTAAAGCCTCGACACATCAGGAGGTCTCATTTGAATGCGTGCTTGTGTTCGTGAGGGTATGTTCATGGATATCCCTTGCGGTTACAAGGTTGATTTGTGAGACATCTGAAGCTAAAGCAGCAGCTTGGGTGAAGCTCAAACCATGGCATTCACTGTTTGCATCGTCACCGGGGATGCCAGGGCTCAGAAGATGAACCTCCACGTGCAGGAGCTCAGGACGATCATGGACGGCCCTGGCCTTGGGTGGTTTGGATGCTTCACTTGAACCCAGGGCTCCGCAACTGTTCGACCTGGTCGACCCGACGGGTTCTCGAAGGATCTCGCTCGCGGCTTAAGCGGTACGTCTCTTTCGATGTCTTTCTGAGGTGCAGCTGAGCCACCTGTGCCACCTCTTCCGCTTGGGTGGCCCAGGGTGCCGTTGTTGAAAGCAGGTCGATTTCTTGAGTCCAGGAGTCCAGACTGAGCACCATTCTGATAAAGTCCGTTATATACAGTAAAACCGTTTTACTATTGTACATATGTCTGAATATTCTGAAGTATTAATAAGTTAATAAGTACATATACAGTATCATGCAGTATATCATGAGTTATGACATCATTTAGCAATTCTCCATCATGTGGCGGTCGGGAGCGTCGGAGTCAGAGACACTGCCGAGCTAGCAGTCGGCCAAGTTGCTGACCCTGAGGCCAAGCAGAACAGCAGAAAGGATTCAATCACCAATCCACAGAGACACTCTAGACGGGTGACTAGTGACTACAGAAAGAACACTCCTCCTTATGCATCCACAGTACATGGAAGGATTGGCTGGGGTATGAATTCCTTTTGCCCTTGACCCTTGAGTAGTTTTGGGTAACGCAACAAACTGATCTTCATATCTCCACGGATTCCAGCGCTGACCCGTGAATCACGCACCGAGGGGGACGCTGGAAGAGGCCAATGGGGCCTGCAGAGTGGGCGTTTGACTCATCAGTGCTGGTGGACAAAGCGTAGCCAGTGTCCGGTGCACGGCCAGCCCGTTTCTTTTGGCCCTCTATTATCCACTATACTGTTGCCAATGCAACAAACACCCGATTTGCTTTTGACAAATCATCTATTCATTTGTTCACAGTACCTCCCTGCCGTAACTGGTGTCCATCCTTGACACTGCGCCTCGTTTTGTTCGGGCGTGTCTGAGCACTCCGGAGGAGACGCGTGCCCAAGTGACGGAGGAGGAGTTGCAAAGTGCTGGGGCCTCAGGACGCGCGAGCTGACCCCTTGCTACTCGTGAGCGTTGGCAGACATCACATGTTTTCATTCCTTGCAATTTGATGAGCACTAATAATTACTACTAGTAGCAAGAAGCTACTACAGTAGTAGCAAGGGCATAGCTACTAGTAACAAGTGCATTAATAATTAATGAAATCAGTCCAAGAACGTCAAGAACGAGTTTAACAATGTCCAGCCTGGTGAGTAGAAGAGTATTCCCAAGGTTCGAGATATTGGCAGACAACTCGCGTGAGGGCCTCGGCGGCCTCAACTGTGCACTGGGATCAACATTCATAGTTTGAGCAGGGTTTTGGCTTGTGTTGATTCATTTGATTGTTGTGCTCAGAGCAAGAAAGATGGGCCAGGGAAGGCTCAGTTTGAACGCCCCAAGTTAGTGTGAAATAGAACATGCATTAAATGGATGCCTTTTTTCCTTTGTGTTTCATGCGTATGTCTTTTACGCCCCGCCCGCTCAAACTGAGGAGCCATCGCACGGGTCGAACCACAGACGCAGAGGAGTGGACAGATCCGGAGGAATCAGCAAAGGAGGCGAGACCTGGGTGTTTCGTTTGGGCACTGTGTGAGACGAGCACGAGAGTCAGTAATAGGTACCCCCTGTTTTGCCAGCTTGGGTCTTTGTAGAGAGTTGCCGAGTTACTGTACTACCGATAAGTTACTAACTAATGATGATACAATGAACCCTTCCATTCAGTATGAATTTTCCTATCTTTTCCACATCTCGTTGGGAGACGGTGGGGTTTGTATGTATACTGTATATGTATTTCATCGTGTATCACTTCCATCATGGATTGTCATGGTCATTGCCACTGAGGTGGAGGAACTTCGCCGTGTGCGACGGCAGATCCGTTTCTTGGTCGAGAGATGTTTGGAAAGTGTCTAGAGGTGCAAGAGGAGTCATCTGCCAAAAGAACACCCAGGCCCCGAACATGTTTTTCATTGTCTTCCAAGAGCCATTGCAGATTAGGGGAACGCCAAGATTACACTACACCCCCTGATCCCTTGATTGAAGAACCCTGCACGTTGTTTTGAGGCTTCGATGTGGTGCAGGATTTCTTCTATCAACAGTGCCAGAGAAACTGATCCATTGTCATGAGTCCACAATAGTCTTGGTGCCCTGAACAGCTGCGGTTGGCTTACCAGCACGGCATGGTGACATTCTTTAGGGTTTTGGTGTCCCGATGCTCGAGGCTCGTCACATCGGCGTCAGATGCTCGAGACTCTCCATAGACCCGATATCCTCCTACCCGACACGAGACTCATCTCGTGTGCCCGGCAGGCTACATTTTCGGTGGCATGCTTCAGAGCCTGCCGGAGGCTGGCACCTTACGAGTGGAGCCTTGGCTGAAGGAGTGAAGAAGTCGATCCAGTCATGAGTGAATCTGGCAACATATATAAATGTTTGTATCCATGCCATGACTCATATGCCCAGAATATCTAATTCCATGTGCCCACACTCATGTTTATGCACATGACAGACCTAATACAGGAGCAATGAGCCCGCTACTGACTGCTGAGCAGCCGAGGATGATCTGATCAGCGATGCAGGCACATCAGAAGCCCAGGCGTGCACCCGCAGTGGAGCAGGTGATTTGAGAAAGAGCTCGAATCCAACACGTGCAATCGCATGCAAGATGTTGATTCCTCCAAGAACTAGCCTCAAACCTGGAATGGTATTGCAAAGACAGACTTGAGGGTCCAATCAATCCACTTGAAATATGTTAGGACTCGATAGAGTTTGACTGTAGAAGCTCTTGAAGCAACATGCATTTCCAACATGCTCATTCTCGCATCTCCTCGCCATCGCCATGAGGTCAAGATTCCGCAGCCAGAAAAGCCACCGCCCCTGCCAGGCTGGTGGGGCTTTGTGTGCTCCGCAGGTCATGTGAAAATCAAGCCTCAGGCGACCACCGAAGGAGCCACCATAGCTTACAGAGGTTGAGTGAAAATGAGTGAAGGCCTTGAATACCCAACAGAGAGGCGGTGGATTTCAATGGTTCAGAGGCGAGTGTAACCGTTTGCAAAGTGGTGCTGTAGTTCTCTGTAGGAAGTGAAGCCATCCGCATGGCACTGCTTCCATTTTGCCATGCTCCGATCAGTGATTCATTCACTCCAAGTTCCCCAGGAGTTCCGCCGGGCTGGTTTGGCTCACAGATCTGGACCGGGCCTGCTTGTGGCCTGAGACAAGTTGAAGAGTTCACAGACAAAGACCAAGTTGACCTTTTTGAGGGGACACATCCTGTTCGTCATCCGGTCATGTGACTGACCTGGGAAGAGGTAGAGGGATGCCCTGAAAGCTTGAAATATTTCAGATATCCCCCAACTCATGGAAGTGGGAATGCCCCTGTTCATAAAGGACAGTAGTCTTCCACGGGACCATCTTCCACTTCCATGTTAATTAGTGAGTGAGTCAGAGTGTAGCCGGATAAGAACTTTCCAAAAAACTCCCAAGGACCGAATTAAGGACCATCAGGTGGAGGGAAGTTGCTTAGGTGGAGTCTTAGGTGACCATCTTAGGACCTAAGTCCTTAGTCGGGTTACATGGTGGAGTGGCTTCAGACAGCAATAGCTGTAGCATTTTCCTCAGCTGCACGCCATGCCATCGGTGTGCTGCGGCTGTTTCCTGGGTGTCTCGGAGGTTCACTTGGTCTTCGGAAAG
Organism: Durusdinium trenchii; assembly: GCA_963970005.1. Taxonomy (NCBI): domain Eukaryota; class Dinophyceae; order Suessiales; family Symbiodiniaceae; genus Durusdinium; species Durusdinium trenchii. The sequence continues at coordinate 67,447 of CAXAMN010005947.1, forward strand.
CGATGGATGGTCATCAAGTGCCTGGGCCAAACGCTGGATGGTCATGGAATGTCAAGGATCATTTGGATGATTTGCGGCCAGCGTTCGGTTTGAGGTTTCTACTGAATCAGGGGAGGTTGATTGGCTGGTGGGTTCCGGCTCGATCGTGGCTGAGGCGACCGCAGCGATCGCCGAAACCGAAGAGCTGCCCTGAAGAGTTGAAGCTGCCAGGGGTCGTCCCAGTGGCGCCTGGGCAAAGAAGGAGTCTGTGGTAGGCTCTCACTGACTTGGTCTCGTAATTCGGTAGAGAGATCAATGGGAGCCACAGGCTTCTCAAAGAGCGTGCACCTCCGTATATAGTGGTGGGAAGCTATTTGGGGCGCCGGAACTTTAAAACCTCCCGGCTTGAAAGGCGGTCATGAGGAGCTCACGTTGCGGAGCCTCCCGGAGCCTCAACGGATCAAGTCTCAGCAACCCAGTCAGTCTCATCAGATGGGCGCCCAGGGGTCCAACTCCACAGACCTCCAACTGCTCGATGAGAAGAACAAGCCCGAGGAGACGTCCAACGTAGAGGCCGAGATCTCCCAACGGACTTGGTCAACTAGAAAGGTTGGATCTATGAGTTGGATCGGCCCCCCCTGGTTGGTTTACAAAGGGTAAACCTTGACCATCCAGAGGTCACTCCAGCCAGAGATTTGGTCCATGGCTCATATGATATATTTCTGTCTTTAACACTTGTTAGGCCCTCATCTTCACATCCCGCCTCCAGTGCCCTCAATGCTTACAATGTTTACACTGTGATTGTCATCTTCATTTGTGATTGTCCGTGTGATTGTCATTCGCCGCATCCGTTGCAATTCGGCAATAAGTGGGTGGCCGGATGCGCAGGGGCCCAGCAGCTGGTCCATGCTGCAGAAGTCCTTCCCCGACTCTCCGAAGTCAGAGCTTCGACGCTTCGCCGACGGCTGGCCGAAGCCCAACGCAGTGCCTGGGTCGCAGTGTTTGGGGTGAAGGCCTCGATGTGGGAGATGGGGAAGAAGTAGTTGAAAGCGGGCTGACAGAACAGAGCAACAACAACAAATTGACGAGAAGAAACAATGGCACAATGGCACTCGTAAAGGTAAACAAGATGTATGTACTTAATGAATTAACGGTTTTTGCGAAGATGGCACCAACTGCAGTTTGCAAAGGTTTGGCGCTCCTATCAGGGGTCGCCAGTGGGCATCGATGGATTTGATCGTGCAACTTCATTCTTTCACGCCCACTGAGTCGACCTCCCTGCGAGAACATGAGGTCAGACGTGACATGACGACATGACGCCATAACGATTATAGTGACCCCAGAGAGAGGATCCCAGGCTTTGTGGTCTTACTTTTTTTGCCAATAAACATGGCAATTTTCCGATTTGCTCGGCTGGAGCGCGCCTACGGCAGATCATGAGAGAGTACGCATACAATTTCTGTTGCCCGTGTTCACTGTTCCCTCATCATCGGTTTCCGTCGCTTGCTCCAATTGAAACCTTTGCGTGTTTTCGTTTGTTCCACCATCCAGAATCTACGCATCGATTGGGTTCGACCTTTGCAAGTAAGTAGGTGTGTTTGGAATGGGGCGAGTTGAGTTGCCGATGCTCTTGGTGGCCTGAGGCCATTAAAGCCTACGAGAACCACCTGGCCTGGCGAAACCTAAGCAAAGCCGAGGAGCTGGAAGAGGCTGGGGCCGTGTTTCGCATTTGGTGCAGCTTTGGCCTCTAATAAAGATGCCCTTGTTACTTGTTACTAGTAGTGATGGCCTCCAACCTACTAGCGATGGCCTCCACCTAGTAGCTTCTTGTTACTGCAAAGATCAGTAAGTTCCTGTCTACTTTGTGCCTCCAGGGCCCTCAGTTCCTATCATTTCGTTTCGAAATCGGCTTTTTCGACAGGCGCGGGATGAACTTCCGGAGTGGATCAGTCGCGGCCACTTTGTGGCCAAGGATGGTTCGGCAGCCATTTTTCTGTGACTTGGAGTGAGAGGGCTGCGCACTTCTGGTCATGGTATGGTGCTTGAACCATTTTGAACCAACCCTCTATATATTGGTGCCAGCAAGGCCTTGGGCTAGCATCAGGATTTGACAGTCGCCAAGAAGCGAAATTGGGTTCGAGTGTACTTCATTGATGTAGCAGCATTTTGTTCAAAAAGTCAAACACTTTGTTGTTGACTGTTTCTGTTTGTGCCCCACACAAAACATTAACCGTTAGGCGCCAAAGCAAATGGTCGTGCACCTGAGGACCAATATGATCAGTAAATATAGTGGGCATGTGGTCTCATAGTCCTTACCTAGGAAGGTTAAGGCTGCACACCTTGAAACCAATTCCGATGCGTCGGTTGCGAGCTGAAAGATGCTTAGAGCGTAGCTTCGAGGCAGATGGCGCGCACAGACTGCCAAAAGCCTACCGAGCTATACTTTAAGGCTAGGCCTGGAGCAGGAACTCAGGGAGGGTTGAGGAGAGGACCGCTTTTTGAGCCGACTGGCGTACCTCTGGTGTTTGCAACCGCTTCGACTCGCTCTACACCACGCAGAACAAACATGAACAAACCAAACCCAATCAATTAATACTAGCACATAGGAACAGTGTGGAATGGCATGCCAGTCTATGAACGCACATGAACAATCATGAACATAGTGTTGCGCCATGTCGTGCTGCTGTTGTTGGATGTTGTTGGAGCTGCCGCTGTGTTGTTTCAACTGAACCAAGGGTGGTGCATTAGTGTTCATCTCGACTGGAACTGTGTGGCTCCACTGCCAATCAGACTGCACTTCACTCAGTTGCTGACTGTCTTGGGCTCTTTGCAGGCACTGTGCTGCGCCATAGAAGAGGTGGTGCCACGTTGCTCGAAGTGCAAACGAGAACAAGCTGATGGATGCTGATGGATGTTTTGAGTCACACATCCGAAAAGCTTATCATCACCTACCAATCACATGGTAGTGGTACATGGCGATGTTGGCACAAGCTTTTAAAGGCTTTGGGCCCTGTGCTCATTACGCCAGTCGTTTTGGGATGTTTTGGTGCCGAATGACGAAGAGCAGGGGACGTGCAGGGCCTGCAGGGGTATTTTGATGGTTAACTTTCACTGTTGTTAGTTATTAAGAAGCTTCAAAGACACACTAAAAGGCTTTATTGTTTCTACAGGTGAAACGATTCCCAAGGAAAGAAAAAGTGAGAGATTCCACGGCAGCAGATTTCACACCAGGTGACGCGTAGTGTCGGGCAATTCAACGTGTCTACGATGAAAAAGTGTCCGGGACTGTCAGAGAACTTGCACACGGAGATGCAAGATGCCAATTTAAACAATTGTCATGCACGTGTATGTATATATACACATTCATATACATTCCATTCATGCTGGAAGACTTCTTTTCTTGACATCCATCCGAGTTAGCCGAGGTCACGATTATGTTGAACAGTTCGAGAAAATAACCATTCTGATCGACACTCGAGGCAAGGAATGAAGAGTGAGTCGGAGCTCAAAGCAGTGCTGTACCCTGACTTGGGTCACACCAGTGGTCACACCGACCTCCCAGCTTCTCATTGGGCGCTTCGTTTTGGTTTGATATATATATATATATATCTCTTGAGCTTCCTTTGTTTCAGAAAGATCACCCCTCATTGCCGACTGGCGGCAGTCCAAGGCGTCAGCATGTTCAGTAGACAGTTTCTCGATAGCGGTCTGAAATCGGGAAGGATTCGGTTCTGGCAGGTCACCCGGGCTGGCCCAATCCAAAGCCTCATGAGCTCTTGCCCCTGCTGCGGATGTGTTCCCGGCAGTTGCCCTTGTGCCTCGGCGGTCGCATGTGCTCTTTTTAGCGGTGCGGTCGTGCGTTTTCGCAAAGACTTGAAGCACGGGTCCTTCAACGGTTACTAGTAGCGATGCACTTGTTACTGGTCAAATGATTTGAGGCATTACCCGGGCGTCATGAAGCGGATTGTGGTCTATCCCGTGCCACTGGCGGCAGTGCTATTTGCACGTGCCTTTGGATGCACAAGTGAAACCAGGACTGCTTTGGGACCTTGGGGCGCCCACCATCAGATGCATGGGCAGTAGCAGCAGCATTTTGTAGCTGTTAGCCTGCCCAGATGTTTGAGAACAAATCTAGCCCAGTCACGTTCACTCACATTCACTCCATGCCCAGTCATGGCAAAGCCTACCTGTGACATGCCGCGCTCGGCCCCTTTCGCCCGTCCTCCGAGCGACGGTCTCACCGCCGGCCCGGCGCGGAGCGACCGCCAGGTATGGCGCTGACCTTCGTCGACTCTTTGACGCGCAACCGAATTTGCTTAATCAGTGAACGAACCAAAGGAGGCTTCGAGAAGTCGCTGGAAGAGTATGTCAGCCGCTTGTCCGACATCCACAGGACAACGGGAGGCATTGTTGGGTTGGGGGGGCCCGTAACTACGTGCAGTTGCGGTTGGAGCGCCGCAGCGCCCAAGTCATGGTAGATGAAGGAGGACACGCAGGTGATTCAATCTGGGACATTCGTGTTGTGCCAGGTAAAGACAGTTTGCCTCCCTACGCTCGGGCACGGCATCCCAACCTGTGAGGGTCCAGCTTGTATATATTGCTACCATGTAGGCAGCGAGCAGCAGCTCGCTCGAGTAGTTGCTTGAACTGGACTTTGGTCTGGATCCAACTGTAAAGGGAGCCGGTGGCAAACCCTAGGATGCCCTCCGGCCTTAGGGATCCAGACCCCGCGCCCGGCTTTTCTACCACCTGTTTCTTGGAGACTCAGCGCTGTGACGATTGCCGGATTTGATACAGGAAAGGCCGTATGCGGCGGAACAAACAATACAAAAAATAGTAGAACCAGTGGCCAGTGTGAATTGGTCGCTCCAAAGCCTTCGACCTGAAGCGTGTGCGACCTTTTGGGTGTTGGAAGAGGACATGAACAAGAGGCATGTGGAAGACTTGTTCCTAGATGTTCCTAGTAGCTTCTTGTTACTACTAGTCAGGCACTTGTTACTAGAAGCGATGCACTTGTTCCTAGTAGCTTATTG
>CAXAMN010005947.1:72468-83105 GCA_963970005.1 Durusdinium trenchii
AGGCACTTGTTACTAGAAGCGATGCACTTGTTCCTAGTAGCTTATTGTTTCTAATAGCATGTGAAGAACCCATGTGTGCATTGCAGAGGTTCAGACAAAACGCCGGTGAACTTGTCGAATACCTGCATGATTTTCAGAGTCCTGGAGGCCGAGGGCGAATGCAAGCGAATGTAGGGGAGCAGGTGTTGACGCAAGTTTGCTTGCATCAAGTCAATCTGCTCGCCTTGCATATGAGCTACCTCGAGTCTGTCTTTTGATGGGCTTCGTCATTCATTTTGGCCCCAAGGACTAGGCCTACATGGACTCACCTGAGAAGAATCAACATTTGTGAAGTCGCACTGACGAAGTTCTTCAAACGACAGCACGAGCAGGGCAGTGAGTGTTGATCCATGGCTCAGGGCAGGCGCGAGAAATCACGCGTCCTCCCCGGCCACTGCATGATTTGCAGACGTGTCGCTTGCACATACCAGCAGGGAGAGAAGAAGGTAACGTTCTACAAGATTGGATCAACCTCACGTCGTGAACTCTTTCTTTTTTCCGCATCTCTAGTCATTGAACAAATTGAGAAAAGCCTGAGCGCGCTGGTATATTCAGGTTTGATAGCCAAGGAAACCCAGATTTTGCAACACGCTTACATATCAAGAATATTAAAGGGTCGATCTTCGTTGATTTCAAGCATCATCCGCTATAGGGTGGGAACAGGGCCGAACTGCCAATGTTGTGCCAGAAAGGATCAGATATCTTTTGTAAGGTGTCCTATACATGTCGATGGTCATGTCATCTACGCATGGATGAAGGGAACATTCGTTGGAAGGATGATCATCAGGCCTTTGGTCCTTGTGGCGCCGGTGAGATGATGAGCAGACAATATCAGACAATGATAGGACTGATATTCAAGATGAGATATTCATGTTGACACCTCGATGACCAAAGGTGAGCAGTGCTTACTGTAACTTCCTACTATATAGTATATAGCGTTCTTGCTCCTAGTAGTACTTGTTACTAGTAGCATCTAGTACCGATGCCAGGAGCTACTAGTAGAATTCCCCTGAGAATTCCACTAGATCTAGGTGGGAGCCTGGGAGCTTGATGCTAATTGCCTCGTTGCGGGTGACGCGAACCGTTGTGTTTCGTCCCTGGTCGCGACAGGCAAAACGCGGGACGTGGGCAAAGTGCCCATCCCGTGCGGGAGCTCAGAGCTCGGAGCGAAAGAGGACACTTTTCCAGTGGGAATTGGAGCCCCTGGGCGTTGAGAAACCTGAAATCACCTTTTAAGGCCTTTCTGGATTTTTTGGCTGCTGAAGGCGTGTCACAGAAGAGGCCTTTGACCCTGGACTTTGCACAGTTCAGATGCGGCCAAGACACTCTCGGGGGTTCCCGTAGTTTGGCTTGACATACGGGTGTGTATTTTAATAGGGTGACACCCAACCAGTGTTCCTTTTAACCGCCGTTGATGGCGTGTGCCGCCGGCCTCCCATGGCTGAATGCTGCTGCATGTGTGCAGAGGTCGCGAGCAAACAAAAAGAGAAGGGGAGCTAGACTGAAGGCAGGGGAAGACACAAAGCAAAGAAACGGCAAGGGCTGGCCCTAGAGCAAGGCATAAATTGACTCTGCTGGTGGAGCGGGTGAAGGGAAAGCAAATGAGCAACATGTAGCCAGCAAAGCATAAGCAAGGGAGCTTGGCTCAAGGGTGGGAGACGCAACAGAGAAACGGCCAGGGGAGGGGAAGGGGTGTGTGGAAATGCAGAGGTGGGAAAAAGTCGCGAAGAAGGTAACGTAAATCATGAGTGGGCTTAGACCGGTGCTGAAAAACGTAAAAGGCCCATTGTAAGAATCCAAAAGGTTTACATATGTCTAGATATAGGTGTAGAGGAAAGGGGTCGGTGGCAAGAGGGTCTGTCGAGGTCCAGCCCGCGGGTAGTAGGGGTGAGGTGGGTCTTGTCCTATAGCATGCGGTGATTGGTACAAACCCTGGCTTGATGTGAACTGTGGTTGGTGTACTGTACTGTAAAGTCGTGTAAAGTGGGGTGTGGCCGCGGTTGGGTGTAAACGGTGGTTGGCTCAAACCGTGGTTTGGTGTAAACAGTGTAAACGGTGGTGTGGTGCAAACGCGTAAACGGGTGTGTGGTGTAAACGGTGGTTGGTTGGTTGGTGTAAACCTTGGTTTGGTGTAAAGGGTAGTTGGTGTAAACGGTGCTTGGTCTAAACCATGGTTTGGTGTAAACGGTGGTGGGTGTAAACCATGTTTTGGTGTAAACGGTGCTTGGTCTAAACCATGGTTTGGTGTAAACGGTGGTGGGTGTAAACCATGTTTTGGTGTAAACGCTGGTTTGTGTAAACTGTGGGTTGGTGTAAACGGTGGTTGGTGTAAACGGTGGTTGGTGTAAACCGTCGGTGGGTGTACATGGTGGTTGGCGCAAACCGTGGGCAAAATGCATTTAACGCCATGGCAAAACGCTGTGAAGCGCAGGCAATGCACAGGCAACGCGCGTGCAGGACGACGACGATGATGATGATCATGATGACGACGACGACGACGACCACCACCACCACCACCACGACGACCACGACCACCACGACGACCACGACGACCACGACGACCACGACGACCACGACGACCACGACCACCACGACCACGACCACCACGACCACGACCACCACGACCACGACGACCACGACCACGACCACGACCACGACCACGACCACGACGACGACCACGACGACGACCACGACGACGACCACGACGACCACGACGACGACCACGACGACCACCACGACCACGACGACCACGACGACCACGACGACCACGACGACGTGCAAAGCGGTGGCGTGGGGGGGGGGAGGCGGGGGTCAAGTTAATGAGACAAAAGCCCGCGCAGAGGAGCAATCTAAACCATGAACAGCTTTATAAGTGTTAGACCAGAGATGTACAAGTACAAGCGCACCCACAAGACACGCCGGCTGGCCGGCGGATTTCCTTCGTGTTCCATATGCCACGGCCACTGCCAGAATGACAGAACTAAGGCCTCACTCCAAGCCGGAAGGCCACGGCCGACCGCGCTCGGGTGGCACGGAGCTGTGTGGGACCCTAGCACACGAAGGGAACAGCGATCATGGCCGCCATAGGTAAAAATATGGAAAACTACTTGTGCAGCTTCAACTTTGGGTGTTTCATATATTTACATATATATATATATATGCATAACCTATATGTACATATATTTGTGCATAACGTATGTATATATATACATATAGGTACAACAATCTGTACTGTATGTTAAATATGTGACAGTACCATAGGTACTGCAGGACAAAAGGTCTGCTTTGTTTCTAGGAGGGTGGGAGGGTTGACCATGCCCCTCCATAAGCCTGAGGCTCAAGTCCTCAGGAACTGAGTTTCTTCTTTTCGGTGGCTAGGTGGTGCGCGAGCCGCCGTATGGTGTTGCTTGCGGTGGCCACCGCTCAGGCTATCCACAATGTGCCGGACCTCCTGATGCACCTCGGTGTTCCTGACCCGCTTTGGGACGCTTTCACGGTTACGGCCGGAGACCCGGGCAACGACATTCGACTGTTGGCTGCCATGCCCGTGTGGACGATCCCGCAAATTGTGGGAGCGGCTGTGCTGGCCTCTGGAGACCGCGTGAACCCCATCCAGGCTGCTCAAATGGGGCTGGTGTGGCGCAATGCAAGGTGGGTGATCCATTTGCAAGGTGGAGGCAACCCAGACACGTTTGTTGACAAGGATCCTTGGATGCCCGACTCAACTCCGGGACCTCCTGAAGGAGCTGGTGGGGGCTCAAGTGCTTCGAGTGGAGCAGCTATGGGAAGCAGTGGGCCCAGCGGGAACAAAGACAATGTCTTGAAGATGTCCAACATTGTTGACCAGACGGATGATTCGGAGACCAAGTTGCTGGACGCGATCTTGTTGAACGAGTGGGCTCAAAGGTACATAGCAGTGATGGGTGCTCCACCTCATGAAGAAGAAGAGCCGACGGATGCACAGTTATAGCGGCACTACATCATCGAGTTCGAGTTCAAAACCAACCGCCCTACGTGGACTTCTCAGTATGGTTGCCGTTCGGGAGGAGGGTGCTTAAGAACCAGAAGTTCCGGGCCTTCCTACCGATAGGTGATGGCTCCTTCGTGATGAGGGAGCTTCCTGGACCTCAGAACCTACAACAGTGGTTGGTCAGTTGGAGGGTGTTCAAAGTGGCATGCATTTCGTTGAACCTTGTTACATTGGCCGCCCTCCTCCTGTACGAAAAGGTCATTGAAAAGCTGGTGTTGCAGTGGCCAAAGGCATGGGGCTTGATCGCACAGGCGGACGACAAAGCGAGGGCCGAAAAGCTTGAGAAGATTCGTCGTTCGATCTCGCTGGACATAGCAGCTGGCGGAGCTCCTCCAAGAGAGTATTCAGAAGCAGATCCATGGACGGCATGCTTTAGAGCCTTGGCTTTGGACGATAGGTTTTGGAATGAGCAGGTGCGGCGCCCGGCTGCGGCTTGGCTGGCGAGTGGGGCTCATGGCTCACCGAAACCTCCGGCTGAAGCGATTGCTATGGCACATCATCCTGGACCTCCTGCAGAACGAGTAGACGACGACGACAGAAGCGACAGGCGACGACAGGCCAATCGTGATAAGCGGATGGCAAAGAGGAAGAGGTGGGCCGCAGATCGTGAAGAGCTGGTGAACCTCCGTGAACAACGATCCAAAGGCGAACCTAGCAAAGGCAAAGGCAAGGAAGAGGAAAGGACCAAGCAGTGCATGAAATCTGCTACAGCTGGGCGAAAGGAGTGGGACCTTGGGCTAGTTTCGGGTGCTGAGTGCAAGGGGAAGACCCGCCGAGTACATAAGCGCATGATTTGCCTTTCACCTGGACATCCCAACGCGGAATGCACGAAGAAGTCAGCGTCTCCCTCTTGACCTCGAAGGGGCCTAGGGAACAAGGTGCTGAGCCCTCTTGTGGCTTTCGCGAGAGGGGAGGGAGGGGCAAGTACGCGTGCGTTCATGTTGATGGTGGGATGTCCTGAGGGGTGAGGCATGTTTGAGAGGTGTAGGTTCGGATCGTTTCCGGTCGTCCGCCCTCGTTCGCGACGGTTCGATCGATGAACTTGAACGTGGAGGTGCACTTCCTGTGGCTTGGCTTGAGAGCGCTCGGGGGAGGCGGCTGGGCGTCGGGGCGAGGCCATGGCGAGTGCGTCGTCTGGGCCGGAACCGGCGGGCGTGGAGGACCTCCCGGACAGGGTCAAAGAAGCGCTCCAACTGGCGAGAGATTTCCCGGAATATCAAGACACTGAGGACGTTTCGGTTCGTGCACCTGTTCAGTGGCGCAGAAGATGTCCTGGGAAACGGAGATGGCGGCCAAAGAAGGAATCCAGGTGGAAATATACAGCCTGGATGTCAAGGGCGAAGGAGACGTCGACCTCTCGAAGGACCACCCTTTTCTGGAGTTGAAAGAGGAGGCCTTCGACGCGGGGCACGCGGGCTTTCCATGCAACACCTTCAGCAGGGCACGTTGGAACATGGATCATCGAGGTCCGCCACCACTGAGGTCGCTGCAGCACATCTATATGGATTGCCGTCGAACTCGGTTGAGGAACAGCAGATGGCAGATGTGGGGACTTTGTTGGCGACAAGATCCGTGGTGATCATCGGGGCCATCTTGAAGAGCCAGCGCAAGCGGAGAGTCCCACAGTCAGGAACCTTAGAAAACCCTCCAGGTACGGAGACAAGAGAAGAAGGACCCGCCTGGGAGCTTCCAGAGCTGAAAGCATTCATGGAAGCGTTTGAGGGGCAAGTTGCTGACTACAACACCTGTGCGTTCCAACAGAGGGAGCGAACCAGGTGGTACAAACCAGGGCGCTTTGCTGGACGGCTCCTGGACCTCGAGAAGTTGAAGAAGAGTTGCACTTGCGGCCAATGGATCCGTCACGAACCTCTTGTAGGGTCTCGTCGCACTTCAGCTGCTGCTCAATATCCGAGAGAATTGTGTGAGGAGTACTGCAAGTTGGTGATTACGGCATTCAAGCACACGTTGCAGCTGGAGTATTGGAGGCACATGCTCAAGACGAAGGAGCAGGAGGTATCCACCCTCAAGAAGAGATGGGTTGCCAGCAAGGAACGCATCTACCAGGGACCTCCGGAAGGAAGACCTACGGCGGATCCATCAAAGAGGGTATGGGAGCAGACGCAGGCGACCCAGGACATCCGGCCGGTGATGAGCGTGTCCAAGAAGGCCAGAAGAGAAGAGGAGAATGAACGCTACATCGGAGGCATGAGGAACCCTGGCAGAGCGGTGGAGAGACTGTCGAAGATGAGGCAAGTTGGCATGGACGTCTCAAGGATTTGGGACCGCTTCGTCATGGGCTACCCGGAGGCGCTGGACTTGGCCAAGAACTATGGGACGCCAGGGAATCGGCCGAACATGGAGGTTGAGATGGCATGGAAAGGGGCGCTCAAGCAGTTCTTCCAAACCCGAACCTTCCAGGACGTGGTGTTGAAGGACAAGTATGAGTTTGACTCCCCTCTGGACCCAGAGCTATGGGAAGCTTGGTTGAGAGCAGCGCTGGACCCCGAGAAGAACCTGGTGGAGTGGATTAGGCGAGGAGTCCCACTGGGCATGAACATGGAGATCCCGTGCTGCGGAATCTTCCCGAAGGCTGACGACCCGGAGCAGGAGGTGGAAGAAGCACCCGAATTGGCGGAGCAGCTCGGGATGGAGAATTACAAGAGCTTCACAGATGAACCTGAACACGCGCGCGCAGAGCTGGGCAGGCTTGTGGAAGAAGGATTTGCGGTGGTCCTCCCGACGGGCAAGGCCAGTGAAGCGCACAGACATGGAACGGTCTCAAAGCTGGCACTTTTGGTGAAGGAGAAGGACGATGGCAGCGTGAAGAGGCGGATCATCATTGATCTCCTACGATCGGGCGGCAACGCCACAGATGCCGAGTGCCTGAGCGCATCGTCTTGCCAAGGGTGGTGGACGTGGTGGACAGCTTCAGGTTCCTGTGGAGAACAAAAGATCGAATGGCGATCAAGGCGCGAGATGAGGAGTGGGTGCTGGATGATGAACGTCCTAATGGAGGCATCTACGACTACGAGATGATCACGGCTGACCTGACCGATGCCTACTGCCATTTACCGGTGCACCCAGAGGAGCACGCCAATTGCTTGAGCCCAGGAGTGCACCCTTCCGAAACTCTCATGTGGGTAGCGATGCTCTTTGGCTTCAAAGGTGCTCCTCTCTTGATGGGACGCTTTGCGGCCTGTTTGGCTCGGATATGGCAGTCGCTGGTAGCTCCATCAGAGATGCAAAGTCAGCTGTACATGGATGATCCAATCTGGATTCTTCGTGGACCCTCCTCGAGAAGGAACAGGAACCTGGCCCTCCTGCTCTACACAGCCAGAGCATTGGGGATAAAGCTGGCATGGCATAAAGGAGCACGGGGAAGTCAGCTGTCCTGGATAGGAGTCATGTTTGAGGTGATCCAAGCTGAGGCCATGATCAAGCTGACGGTGCCCAGGAAGATGATGAATGAGATCAAGGCCACGCTGGAGACTTGGGAGCAGAAGGGCATGGTGAGCCTAAGGGAGGTGCAGCAAGTGACCGGACGCCTATCATGGGTAGCCGGCATCCTCCCGAGAACCCGGTGGGCAGTCAGCATTATGTATGCTGTGGTTGCTGACACCAAAAGGGCTGAAGAAGATGAAAGGAGAAGAGCGACGAAGCGTGCAGACCAGAGACCCAAGGTGGGGTTGGTGTCTGTCAAACGCCTGGAGCTCCCGAGGCGGTGGTGCGTCGCCCTCTTCAAGGACCCGGACAAGCTGGCGCTGAGAACAGAGCCTATGGAGGAGAAGTTGCCGGACTTCGCGATTGTGACAGATGCCTCTCCGCAGGGCATTGGAGCGCTGCTAGCAACGGTGGATCACAATGTGGGACAGACCTTCACCATCTTGGAGGGGCTGGAGATACCGGTGCTCGAGGAGGACGCGAAGTGGTTGGGCGTGCCATGGAAGGAGTCAGCTTCGCAGGGACCACTGGAGGCCTGGGCAGTGAAGCTGGCATTCAGGCGATGGACCAACAGATTGGAGGGCAAGAATGTGATCCTGAGGAGCGACAGCGTGGTGGCACTTGCGATGGCTAAGAGATTAGCTTCACCTTCACCGGTGATCAACTGGCTGGGAGCAGAGCTAGCGATCAGGTGCGAGAAGCATGGCACCCGGAGGATTATCACACAGCATATTCCGGGCAAAGGCCTCACGAGCGCAGTGAAGCTAAGCCGGAACGCCGCAAGAACGTGCCCATGAAGTCCTTCCCGAGGAACCTGATCCATGGATCCTACCTGAGCCCACCAGGGGTCGCGCCGGCATTGTGGGGCACGTCTGCAGGGCAGGTGTCCGGAGCCTTCGAGCTGCTGTGATAGGATGGTGACTAAAGGTGAGTGCACCATTCTCGGCTTGAGGGGGAGCAGAACGGAATCGAGAGCACAGTGTAGGGTCGATCGTCGGCCCCGCAGGTTTTCGTTCGCTCGTTTTCACTCGTTCTCCTGAGGTGTGGGACGGAGGACTTGGACGAACTGGGACAGGACACATTGGACCGTCTGCAGTTCATGTTGGCTCGATGGAGACGGCGCTGCAGCAAGTCCCACCCCGAGGGGACGTACCAGAAGAGTGGTCCTTTGGGGAGTTTGCAGTGGTAGCGGGTTGGTTCTTCTTTGGGTGCTCCATCGTGCGCTGGGTGTGGACGCTTAGCAGGTGGTGCGGTGAGGGCTTCAGAGTGTCTCCGCGGCAACCAGGCAGGGAGAAAGGGGGGGGAGCCGAGCTGGAAATCACCAAAATGGGCAAAGGCGGAGGAAAGAAAGGAGGGCTGGCCACAGGGAGACTCGCCCACCAGTCACAGGGGAATGTCGCCACTACGGGAGCGCTCAGCGAGAAGGCCAGTCAGTCTCACTCCGGAAAAGCTCTCAAGAAGGACACCCATGAACAGTTCGCCGGAGGCCAGAGCGGTGCAGGACCAAATACTCAAGGCCATGGTGCAAAGAGCCCAACCCGTGGTTCAAGATCTTCAAGATATGCGCCGCCTTGGTGGTTTGGGACCGGGCCCAATGCTTCGACGTGGATCCCGGCTTTCGTGAAGACGAAGAGAACGTTGGGTCTGTTGGTGCATGGTGTCGGGGACGCCGTGAAGTGCATGACGAGGCTAATTAAGACGCAAGCGAGCGTGGACAGAGGCCACAGTGGTATCGGGAAAGCAGGAATGGTGATGACTGAAGGCCAGGGACACCCTGCAGAAGATGGTTTGGTGTTGACGAAAGACTCCAGAAGGGGGTCCTTCGAAGCGGTCATGGACATCCTGCAGGGCAAGGAAAGACTTCGACAGGGCAAGGAGGAGCTCAGGGGTGACTTCTTGGCAAAGTCCTCAAAAGCGGCTCAGAAGACCAAGAGAGAACAGGTCATGATGATGGCCAGAGCCAGTTTGGGCGAAGGAAGACAGGTTTTCCCCTGTGCAGCTGAACACCGTTGAGGACGTAGCAGCAGCCATCAAAGCTGGAGGCTGGTCTTCGGGAGATCAATACTTGAATGAGCTCAAGTTGATGCACATCGAGCTGGGTTTCGAGGTGAACCTCCAGATGAACAAGTTGCTAGCTGACTGCAAGATCAAACGGGCACCCGAAGTCAGACTGGAGGAGATCGAACAGCTGAAATGGATGCTCTGCTGCGGGGGGCCCAGGAGAACGGCGAGGCCAGCCTTGGCTTATGCTTGGGCGGTCATCTGGATGCTGAGAGAGATCGAGGTGAGCGCCATGGAAAGATGTCACTTTCTGCGAAACTTCAAGGCGGGTCACCATTTTCATCCCCCTCTCCAAGTGCGACCAGCAGGGATTAGGAGTGAGACGCACGCTGCAATGCTGCATGTGCAAAAGCTGCCCGAGATGGTGTTGCTGGAGGGTGTGGGGCGAAATATGGAAAGCATACAGAGGAGCCGAGCACGAGCCCCAGGAAATCATCTTCCAAGATGCTGAGGGCCGAAAGTTGTCCAAAGCGAAGATGGTGGAAGGATGGGCCCTCATTGCAAATGATGGCATACAAGGGCATTCAGCCAGAAGGTCAGGGGCCATGAACTACGTGAGACTCGGCATGCCAATACAAGAGCTAGCCTTCTTGGGCAGATGGAAGTCCTCTGTGGTCTTAGCCTACGCCGAAGACGCTTTGCAATCGGAGCCCGCCAATAGAAACATCAGCGGGGACAGAAACCAAAAGGGCAAGAAACCCACAGAGAAGGCCAGTGTTCGGAGCGATGCAATGGTGGTCGAGGACATGCCGAAGGAAGTGCCCAAAATGGCTGGCAAGGATTTGGTGGTGACCCAGCTACCAAAGAAGCTCTGGGTGGCATCCACTGCCTACAGCTCAAGAGAAAGAGTGTGGCATCAGGTGGAAGGAGCAAGCTGGGACACCCCGATCGAGACGTGGACGTCCGTGTGCGGCTGGCCTTTCAGTAGGCACTCCTCGAAAGTGGCATTGCAATCCCAACTTTCCCTTTGCCAGAGAAAATGCAAGAAGTGCATGAAGAAGACTTGCGGCGACGCCAATGAGGAGAAGGTGGCAAGTCAAAATGACTGCATGGATGGTTGATGCCA
>CAXAMN010005947.1:83115-94972 GCA_963970005.1 Durusdinium trenchii
GCACCTAGGAGGGAGGGTGGGAATGTTTAAACACCCAGAACGTTGTCTAATATATTCAAGACCTCGCCAATTTCCTGCACATCTCCATAAACCTCCACATCCAATCTAAAATGAATATTAGTTTTATGCCTCTCTCTCTCTCTGACTCTCTCTCTACCTCTCTCTCTCTCTTTGTGTGTGTGTGTGTGGTGTTGCACTCGGCGACCAAAGAAGCAGCCAAGGCTAGAAACAGCTCGTGGTTTCTTTCCCAGGGTCTTGTTTGTCCTTGGCCTAAGTATAAGCCTTGCAGCCTTGCGTCTACCAATGAATGCAACGTATTCGCACAGCAACATGTATATCTGCTACTTTTCAGCTCAGACAATGACACCCGCGAAGGGGCACCTGCGCACCATACGCGCACCTGAGTGTGCGGCGTTGGGCCTGTGCCACACACATGTTTTGCTACTGCTGCGAAAGCATTCCAGAGGTGACAGTGGAGGTGCACTCCTCTCCCGTCCTGAATGAGGCCACTGGGCATTTTGGTTGGAAGTTCTTTTTCAACATGCCCACCACCATTCTCCTCAAACAAAAACGAGTGTCACCACTCTCAGGACGGCCTCGCCGTTTCAGAACCACCATCACAGGGAGCTTTCACTGCAGCTCGGCGCACATAGTTGTTACGCGGGTGTGCTTCTGTGGGATACGACCAATGCAGACAGCAGACTGCTACATGCTACCACATTCCCCTCATTTTCCAAAGCCACTTCAAGTGGGGAGAGCAGTTGAATATGAAAAGTGATGGTAATGATGATGGCTGTGAACACAGCAGTGTTGAAAGGATTTGGTGTGGGAATCTGCTCGTTAGATCCGTTTGGTGGGAAGTGCCCATCAGGTTCCTGTGGATTTTCCTTAAACGTGCCAGGCTTTGGTCAGCTGTCTAGGCCCACTGATACAGCCCCATCACCCCCCCCACAGCCGCCAGAGGGCTCGGGCGTCGCTTCAGGTGAGTTTGGAGCTGGAAGATTTAAAGCCTCGCTTGTTAGGCGTTGCCCTCGATAGCACCGAGGAGATTCTAGGCGACAGTGATGGGGCTAGGCTGGGAGAAAAGAAGAACACCTACTCACCCACCTTCTTGAGAGTGCCCTTTTTGGAGGTGGGTGTTGTGTGTTAGGTTTGGGATGGTTTGGGCTCAAGAATGGACATTGCCTGACTGGTAAGGTTTCTGAGCCTTTTTTGGCACGGCTTCCCATGCAGTGTGATGTGTAGGATTTTGGGTGGGTGCTGCCATTTACGGCACAGTGACGCGCGGTCAAACTGAAGGACCTGGCAGACCCTCGATGAATGGCGCTTGCCCCATTTTCCTTGGCTTACCCAAAGTGCGAATGCCACTGGAGGATAGGGTTCGGACAGACTGAGCTGTGTAGATGCTTGAACCTGGAGCTTGGCCAAAGAGCCTTGCCATTCGTCACATGGCCAGATACTGATTGTTTTGCAAATTATGTTTTTAAACATGAAGTGGCGCTGGCAGGAGCGCAAGTTCTGTTTGTAGGCCATGCGAACCTAGACAGAACATGTAGTGCCCACAGACGTGTGGAGATCGTGGCTCATCCTTTGAAAGCCTGCCATTGCTACTTGCTACGCTTGAGGTGGCATGCATTTGGTAAATGTTTTTTTGGCCATGGCCGCTTTGCCAAGGAAAAACCTCATGATCGTGGGTATCTTTGATGGAATCATCAAGAAGTTTAACGAGAAGTTCCCTCGCCAGGGTGTGAAACAGTTTGACAAGATCACTGCTGTGAACGGCAAACGGGGTTCGGCCAATGAGATGCGGAGGAGAGAGAGAGGAATTCGCGCTTTTCGTGAGTGGGGGGGGAGGGAAATCAAGTGGAGGGCAGCAGGGGGATGCAGGACTGTTGTGGTTGACTCAGGGTGAGTCAAATGAATTTTCGATCACCCTCACCGCTGTGAGGATGATGGTCTCTGCCATTGCCGATGAAACATTAGATTTGCTGCAGCTCACCATCCGGCGCCCCACTGAAATACAGACGCTCGGGCTGCCGATGTGATCCGGGCGCGGGTAAATTGGTGCTTAATTTGGGCCGGCTTGTGTGAGGCACTGTGGCTGAGCCATCAGACCAGATACATTGCACAGAGTCGTGGCTTTTCCAGGCATAATATGGGGACAAGGGTGGTAAAGGCCTGAGTATTACGACCTCTTGAGAATCATGTTCAGTTGCTCACTCACATTGATCATATTTCCCATTCTATCAATTCAGCAGTTTTTTTTTCCAAGAAAAAAAGGACAGACGCGAAGCTTGATGACTGGCAATGGCAACCTACTGGAAAGAACAGTTGGGTTCACAGGGTTTTGATCTTTGCGACCGCCTTTCCTGATACCCCCAGCCCTTGTACAACTCAAAGCGCCTGGCATTGTGCCACAGAACCTCCCCCCCCGCGCCGATGTGATATTTTCATCCATATATTCCAATTAAACTTACCGTAATTATAGTTACCTTTAATTCTATTTATTTCTTGTTTCTAATAGCTTCGTGTTCCTAGTAGTATGGTCAGGAGCCCCTAGTAGCGATGCCCTTTGCTCCTAGTAGCTTCTTGCTCCTACCCCCCCCCCCCAGTGAAAGAGATGGACACGCTGGATCCACACGGGTCCGTGCCGGTCTTTGTCAGGGTGCAGCTGGAGAGACCGGGCACTTTGGGCCTACAGGTGAACTACACCGACCTGCGGCTCGGAAGTGGAGGTGTCGCTCGCTTCCCCGAAGAAGCAGGGCTCCTTTTTGGCGCTCCGATTCGATGTTTTTTGGGTTCGACGAAGATGGAGAGGTTGGAAAGCTAGCAGTAGCAAGATTCCACAGGTTTCTGGCCGTGAAGATTTTCGGATACTGTAGTAGGGAGAAACGCTCAGCATTGACTCAGCATCATTTGCCATTGACTGAGCAGACGCTTTGAAAGCTACCTTGACATTTAGACGGAGGTCCTACTCACTGCGCTAGGCCCCTAGGCAAACCGTTGATACACCTACGTACACCTACTATGGTGGTCCTCTCGCTTTGTGTTTGACGTATTTTGACTTGACGTTCTTCCCCAGGCTGGGTGGGGTTCTCATCAGCAAGATCGTCCCAGATGGCCTCGTCGATCGCTGGAATGCCGATCCCAAGAACCCCTTGGTGTCTGTGGGGGACCGCATCATCGCGCTGAACGGGGAGGACTTGAAAGGTGATGACCTCCTGGAGCGTCTCAAGATGCCTGGCCGTGTCGAAGGTTCTTTCTTTTTTCTCCAGCATGTTGCAGCGAGACTTGTTGAACCAAAACCGGTCCAGCAGGTTGATGTGCCGTAGCCATGGTAGCCATGAGTAGACAGCTGTAGCCGAATAACGGCAATGAGGGATGTGTGTTCGATGAAGGTGGGCAAGACACCAGCAATATACTCAATATACTATAAAGGAATACAGGTCCTACTGCAATCATCATGGAGGAGTGAATGTACTGGAGACATCACCAGTGGATGTGCCAATGTGCCCATTCCCAATTCCTTGTATTTTCCCGCAGTTAGTTTCATTGTTATATATATAATATGCGTATATATATATTGTTTAGAGATATGTTTTATACACCTGCATCCTTGGGAAATTAGACCAAGTGCCCCCTTGAGCTTTGAGATTAGTTATTTGGATCAATGTCCCAACGTTGTGCCCAAACCTTGAGGGGGTTGGCAAGAAGTTGTGCAGAATCAAATGGGCAAAGTTGTAGGATTAATTGGCTCACCAGGGGGGAGGGAAGCAGCATGTGGAGAAACCCACTCAAAGGATAGAATACCTGTGGATTAATTGTGTTATTCTTGTGTTCGCGCTGATTGAATGCTGCTTGTGACCTTGTTGCTTGTGATTTTGTTAGCACTCAATACCCTCTGATTCATTATGCTTGAATTTCTGAACTCAGACCTCGAGCAGGTTAGGGATCAATAGTCGAGGTACCGCGGATTCCAACGTTTAGTTAATCCGGCCTTAGGGGGTTGATGACCTCCCTCTAACGCAGCAGGTCTTGTTTTGTTCTAGGGATTGAGCCAGAGTGGTCATTTTCGGAAAGCATCCGACCGCGAGCTGAGGAACGACCCCGAGCTGATTTTATCAGTGCTACACTATTGAGGGATGAGACCCTTTTAGAGATCAAAGATCGCTTTAGGGTGCACGGCACCGGATGCCGAATCCGTCCGGATGCTCATCTCAGCTTCTTTTCGGGCCCCTTTGCTTGGGAGCTGTAGTTCTCACCTCTCACAAGGTTTCTCATTTTGTGCGATCAGTTGAAGTAGAACAGGCTTGGGGCCCTGGTCCTTCGCTCCCCAGAGCGGAGATGGCTTTGGGCCATCCGTCCCTGGTGGAATTCATTGCCGAAAAGAAGTGCCTCCCATCATCGAAGCTCGACATCCGCAAGGTATGCAAGGTCTGGCCTGGCAGAATGTTTCCACCGGAAGCATGGGTGTTTCGGGGGAGGTGTGAGAAGGTGGAAGGACTCGCAATCCGCATGAACCAACGAGATGATTTAGACACCAGGGAGTCACAAAGGTGGCGTTTAGTCCCTAATTAAGTGAGCGGGCACCCCTAACATCCATTCAGCATCCCTTTGGAACTGGTGCATTTATGTTATCGTTATTTCCCATCAGGGCATTGTTTGGTTGACAGCATTGATTGGTATAGTTTTACAGCTGCCCGCCCCCGCTCGAACCAAACACGGTAACATGGTATTTGTTTGTCATTGTGTGCGTTTTCTCCTGTTCGTTTGCAACACAAGTTTGGGACATGGCGCGGGTGATTCTTGAAACACCGGTGGGCTCGTCCATTTGGCAAGAGTTTGGACGTGGGTCATACTTGACAGTGTCTGGTGGTAGGAGAGCGAGAACCGCTGGACTAGAGTATTGAAAAACCACGTGCTGCTGGTGGGATCATCACTCAAATGTACAAAGGGCAGATGATCAAATTGGGCAGATGGACAAAGGGCCGCAGCTCTGTGGGTTGAATGGCTCTGTTCGACTCCGAGGTCATCCGTGACCGACTCCTCCGCAGTCTCCTGGAACTCCCAGGTGCGATTTGAGCCGTTGAAGCTGGCCACCTGCATGTGGCCTCCAAAGAGTCAATTGATGTGGCTGGCACCCATCATCTATCCATCATCCATCAGCTTTCAAAGATCGTTGGTGAACTCCCACAATTGTCTCCAATCATCGTGCCAGTCACTCTGGTCACACCCACCTTCTATCCTTGGATGATTGATTCCTTGGTCTCAACGCACCAGGTCACCGAAGAGGAAGCCCGGCGTAAAGAGAAAAAGGAACGTTTGGATCCCCGGCAGTTCGGGGAGGTGGGGACGTTGCGAAGCTCCCAGTGGTGCCGGAACAACGAGATTTGGAGGATGAAGGTGGTCAATATATGTCAATACCACATTTGATGCAGTCAGATTTGACTGGGCGTCCTTCAGTTGAGATTATACATAAATCAGTAGTACTAGTAAAGGAATATGGGTTCGTGTGGGCAGGTTTCAGATGACTTTCTTTTACGCACCGGTGGTGCAAGCTTTTCATCCCTCAAGCCTTTCCACCAAGACCCACTCCAAGCAGTTTCACACGAGGATCTCACGGTCGGAGCTCACCAAATGATATCCCTTAACGACCATCACAGCTGAGTCGTTAGGCTGTGGAGAGGTTCTTTTTGTCCGATGAAGATCACAGATCCCGGTCTACTCCCCTCCGAACGGTCAGAAGGATCCCGGTGTTTCAGTGTTTTTTGGAGGTCCTCCATCAGCTTAGCTGGATCCAGTTCTGGATAGGAAGACCTGACCACCTGCAACGTCAGGCAAGAGTCGAAAGCAACGGCATCATTCCGCCGATGTTTTGGGCCCAGCAGTTGTCGTTCCTACTAGTAACAAGTGCATCGCTAGTAGTAACAGGTGCCTTACTAGTAGTAACAAGAAGCTATTAGAATTAAATCAAAATATCCTTCTCTGTTTCTTAGCCTCTTCTTTCTAGCTGACCGCATACACTCTGACCCCCTTCACGGGCCACCACTTCTTACAAGAGCACTTTCTTCCTACAGGTGCCAAGTAGGAGTGTCGAATTTATATAAGGATCGAAGCACCAGAGGTACAGCCACGAGAGATTGTTGGCTCCCTTTTAGAAGGGTCAGCTCCTGGTGAGTTTGTGTTTGATGCTTATGGCATCGCAGGCTTCTCTCAAG
Source organism: Durusdinium trenchii (assembly GCA_963970005.1). Lineage (NCBI taxonomy): Eukaryota > Dinophyceae > Suessiales > Symbiodiniaceae > Durusdinium > Durusdinium trenchii. The sequence continues at coordinate 89,334 of CAXAMN010005947.1, forward strand.
AGTTTATGGTCATCGAGTCGTCACCTTGAAATCTTTTAGGGAACAGAAGGTGTTCTTGAGCAAATGTTTTGCAACCTTCCATGCATGACGACCAGACCTTAACTGCAGAGGCTGGTGTCGAAGAGAATTTGGAGGTCATCCGAAGAATTGTCACACCTACTCAGGCGCACGCTGATCGTCCAGCTAAGAAAGACGCCTGGGATCTCAGAATCTCTCAGAAATGCCGTTCACCAGCGGAAGCTTACCGGAGGGATTTCAGGTCCTCAAGAATTGCAGGTGCCTTGCGAACCAGGAAACGGCATTGTCGTTTTGATCGTTTGGATGATGCTTGTCCCGACACCCCGCCTGGTCAGTCTGTTCGGAAAGCTTTAGCATCCAGGATGGCGCCTTGCCAAAACCCCACAATTGGGCTGAGGAGGCCAAGACTTTGCACATTTTGAGCATGTTGAACCACCAGGGAGACACCAGTTGGCAAGTTGGGAAAGACCGGACACAGGAACTGCTCGTGTCCGAACCAGCTTGTGCCAGTGACTGCCGCGCACTTCATTGGAGGTGGTGAAAGCATCCCTGGATCCGCAGAACCAGTGGGAGTTCCCGGGCCCGTCCGGAAAAGCCGGATATGTTGGGTGCCTCAGTGTTTCTGTGAACCCTTGCCACACGCTCACGTGATTTTCTGCGGAATCGCCACTGACCCCGTCCTCATGCAGGCTTCACATTGAGCAGACGGCCTTACTATAGAAAAAACACTTGCAACCCCGTGCGAAACCCGCAAACCCCGCTGGAGAAGCTTCTGGGGTGTCTCGAATCGGTGGGACCTCCTTCCGTGTGCCAAGGTGGGACAGCTCGCTGCCTGGGAGCAGTGCCGGCCCCGGGAACGTGTGAGCCATGCGGAAGACCCGGGTGTTTGGGGACTGAGGCCTCGTGCTCGGGGTTCAGAAGTAGCTTCTCGTGCTCGCGAACGTGCTGAGGAGGCTTGTGGGATGAGAGAAGATAGAGGGCAGGGGAGGGCCAAGTTCAAAAATGGGCTAATTTGAGGGCAAAATCATGGCGCTGGGGAAAGACAACATCAAACTCACAGCATTCTTGCCGGATCCTAAGGGCCTCATTCTGGATGATTCCGGTTGTATGTGGTGCAATTTTGTCGTTGTTGCTTATTCCTTTGTAGTTCTGGCGCTGTGGCGCCCACAATCCTGTGATTCCCTTTGAAAGATGGTTCCAGCCAGCGTATGTTGCCCCACAGGGAGTGGTTGATTTCGGATGAATTTGGCAATGTTTTTTGTGTTTCGGTGTTTTTTTTTGGTGACATCCAGCTACACATGCACGACTTTGCAGCATTTTTTGGGCCTGCAACACGCCCCGCAGGTGCAACGCTGGGAGAGACACCATGATTCCCAGTGCTCGCCTTAACTTGGAAGGCTGAAGTTGATGCTATCGAAGGGCTAAGGGCGAAGTGTTTCCATGCCTGATGCCGTCGCGCAGGGCTGCTAGGGTCTTTCGTGAGGTTGCCTTGAATCAGTGTCACGTCAGTCAGTGTTGTCGTGTAGACCGGGTTGGGGTACGGATTTGTTTAAGCACACTGCATGGTGAGCAAGGTGTTCACGATTTGTGTTTGTCGGTGAGGACAATGATTGACCCTTTGAGGGGGCCAGTCCTTTCTTTCTGGGTGATGACTTCAGGGCAACTTCATCATCGCAGACAAGGGTTCAGCTGCGACTTCCACCGTTTGGTCCCTCCAGGAAGCCAAGTTAAATGAAATGATAAAATATGATAAGTATATATAATATATATAATATATGTAGATCATCATAGCCACTATTTTTTGGGTTTTTGGGGTATATGGAACTTTTGAACCGTTGACCTTGCGCACCTTGTTTCTTGACACAGTGGCCACAAGAACATCACGGATTCGTGGTCGTGGTGCTGCATTCGTCCGCTGTTGCCCACGTGGTTTTTCGCGGTGCCTTGAGGCAGTACATCTTCGGCACCCCACGTTGAGGGGAACGGCTTCCCTGAGGGACGCGGTCGCAAGACGGGGTTTTTAAGAGGGTGATTTGGTGGGATGCCTGAGGCATAAATCCACACCAGCAGGCAACGGCAGCTCGGGGTCCGTTGCGCCAGCCCAGTGATTTGCTGTGAGGGTCAGACGAGGAACAAGACTTAACACTTCAGCATTTGCTTCTGGGGCATGTGCAGGGCCCACAGCAAGAGCAGGATGCTGTTGACAGAGCAGCGCAGATAGGGAACTTGCCAGCTTGCCCAAGGCAAGAGAGAGCCAATGGGCGCAATGCCTTTGTGGTTGCAACACAGAAACCTTTTGTCATGTCCATGCTTCTTGCCATTCAGTGTTGGGGAACGTTGATGTTAATTATATATAGTCATTATTTGCTTATTGGCCACAGCCAAAGAACGATTCTCAAGTTGTAATTTTTTTGGGGTGGTTCAGCATGGTTCAGCTCTTGTAGTTGAGTTTTCACCTTTTTCTGCCAGCTGTCTCAGCCGCCAAAATGGATGGCAGAGAGAGAAGGGCAGGCCAATGCCAAAACCGCGTCACACAACAACAACTGAACTGATCGAACTGATATTCATGCTCATATGCCATACGGAGCTAATGGTGATAAGACAGCTCCGACATAGTGTACATGTTTATGGAAGGCGTTAAGTGTCCCGAAATTGATTCACATGATTCTAAAGGCGCGGCGGGCGTCTTTTTTTTTTGCCTGCTCGACACAGAGTTGTTGAGCCACCAGTTCTGCGAGAGAATTGCGAGTTGGACCTCCCATGTCAGATGACCTTGTTGTTTGGACTTGAAGTAGGAGACATGCGAAGGCAACTTTACAGCTACCAGCGAAGTCCAACAGCGCGCCTTAGTACCATAGCTCCATTTTCACACATGCGTCAAGAATGTCATCATGAATCTATATTGATCCCCAACCAATTGGATTAACTAGTATGTAGCAGCATTTTCAGAGAGTAAGAGAGATGGTTTGTGTATTCATGTCCTGTGCACAGTAGTCACGCCTCGCTAAGTGTTCGGGACGGCTTCTCGCAGATCAGGATCCAAAATAAGCGCGCTTGCAGCCTAAAAGGGTTCAGCAACTGCTTTCATCAGTCTTATCAGTCTTTGGCCACAAATTCAACGAACTCTTCTTGTATCTTGTGAATCTTGTGTGGCATGGTTTCCGTCGCCTATCCTTGGCTCAGTTGCAATGGCAGTCACGGCACAGAGGGGGGCACTCCGCAGGATGGGGGAAACGGAGCGGAGGAAGATGCACAGTTCTGGGCTTGCCAGGAGAATCCCCACAAGGCTATTGAAGCTAGGCCCCTGAGCCATTCTCGTTGTGTTCTTTAAACTGAAAGCACAATGGTGGAAGACCATGTCCTAATTCAGCATTCTCAAACCGCACCCACCCCCCAAGACTCCTGCAACAGAGCGTGCTCGCTCCACGATCCACAGGAGGCCGCCCGTCGGCGCCCAGAGGCCAGGTTTGCAGAGCATGCAGAGTTTGAGACAAGAGTTGTGGAGCTTCCATGATAGACGCATACATGACTCTACAGTACGTAATGTGGATTAATCGTGACAACATTATTATCATATATGACATATATGAACCAACATTTATCTACTGACCCCGTCGCATCGGGCCCCTCCTTGCAGATTAGCAGTTTTCCAGTCACCTGATGTGACTACTATTGGTGACAGTAACTATTGAACTATTGGTTCATGGGATTTGGCACATGTTAGGGATTGGCTTGGTTCTGACTCATGTCACTGCACAGAGTGCTCTGTGCTGCCCCATGAGCAGATTCCGATTTCTCACAAGATTCGGGGCCTGGGGCGCTGGGACGTGGTGGCTGAGTTGGGACGTGAAGCGTGGGGCCGCAGTCCCTTGGCCCAAAGGCCCTTAATTAGGCAAGATGATGCTGCCACCGGGTCGGCCGTTTATGCCTGTGGGGCAGCCTGGCGGGCTGCCCATGATGCCAGGCCGGGGAGGGAGTTCCGTGGCAGGAAGAAGGTGGATGGAATGCAAGTGACATAAAAAGTCATAAAAAGAATACAGAAAAACACACACACAAACACTCACACACACACACAAGTCACACATTCACTTTGCTGTGACGTAAGTGAAAAGCCGAAAATTTGAAGAATTGGACAGTTTGATACTTTTTGTGCGTGCTGATCGTCGCCCAGGCACATTGCCGCAGCCAGGTCTGCCAGGGATGCAGCCACAGATGGCAATGCCAGGCCTGGCACCAGCACCGGGGTTGCCGATGGGCGGCAACAACCTGGCACCAATGCCCAGCACCGGCATGCCGATGCCCAGCACGATGCCGCGACCCATGGGCCTAGCACCACCGATGGGTGGCACCACCCTGCCACCCCCAACAGGGCCCACCGGTCCCATGGGCACCGGCCCCAGGCCCATGATGCCAATGATGGATGCCTCGATGCCTCGACCGATGGGACCTTCAGTGGTGATTCCACCACCGGCACCCCAGGGCATGAGACCCCAGATGATCCCGGCACCACAGCCATTCCCAGCAATGCCACCGCGCCCACCTCCCGGCTCCTTGCCACAGCAATTGGCGCAGCTGCAGGCTGCTGGACAGGAAGCACACCGGCAAGCGCCGCCGCCTCCCGTGCCTTTTCAGGGTGAGAAGAAGCCGCAGCTCTTTATGCTCATTGCACAACTTTCACCTCATGTGCAGGATGGGGGGCCAGGGTTGAAGATTTATTCAGACACGGGCAGACAAAGCTGAGAGATCCTGTCTATTCCCGGGCCCAGCGGCACTGCCCGTTTGTTCCCTCCGAGGAGTCTCACATGCAGCAGCTCTTAGAGCAATGCGGTGATCTTCAGGCGAGGGCGGTGACCCCAACAGTGACGAAAACCAGTCAAGGCCCAACGACATGTTTATATAAACACATTTGAACCTTAATTAGCCCCCCTTTTTTTTGCATCATCGAATTTGCAATGTGTTTTCTGTGGGGTGTTTGTGATGCTTGGGATTCAGACTTGGCTTTATCATTGCACCTGATGTTCAATGTACAGCTTCGCTTCCATGTGTGATTGGCACCCCTGCAGGCCTTCCGCCGTGCCCAGGATGCTGAAGGCTGGATGAGGGACATGGATTACACTCCCTGACATGATCATGGAAGTGAAGTGGATGGCACCGCCTGTTTGTGGAGGAAAAGGGTCACCAAGGGGCCGCTGCCATCCACTTCCATGATTATTTCGGGGGAGTCTGTCTGGGCATTTGATGAGACTCTGAGACTTCCTACTGTTGTTGTTGTTGGTGGTGGTGGTGGTGGTGTTGTTGTTGGTTGTTGTTGTTGTTGGTGGTGGTGGTGGTGGTGGTTGTTGTTGTTGTTGTTGTTGGTAGAGACAAAAACAGCCGCCCAACATAGTTGTCACATGCTGCAAGTCAGGGATTTCAATGGGATTCTGTTAGGGATAGGGTCGAAGGTTTGGAGAGATGTTAGTAGCTGGACTTCTTGTCGTTGTGGTACTCAAGTCTTGGTTGGTCTGCTTCTTGTTTTTTGTTGTGTTGTTTTGGGGAGGGGGGGGTCAAAAAACAACAACGGGGTTGCAGATTTTGTTTTCTAGGGGGGGGGTAGAGACAACAACATCTTTTGGAAGGGG
>CAXAMN010005947.1:95372-110714 GCA_963970005.1 Durusdinium trenchii
GGGGGTAGAGACAACAACATCTTTTGGAAGGGGGGGGTCCAAAAAACAACCACGGGGTTGCAGTTTTTGTTTCTAGGGTGTGGTAGAGGTTCTAAGTAGAAGTTTTACAGGGTTTACTTAACCAGTTACAATAAGCATCACCAGTAGCATGACCCTCAGAGGAGTTTCATAGACCCTAAGAAGGCGTTTAAATCGACCATATTGTTCCATTGGAATCCAAAAACTTCCAGGAGTCTCCAAGAAAAGACTGATTTTCAGTGCGTAGATTGAGAACCGGGTTTCCACCCCCTCCGCCTCCGCACACGCCCCGCGCACTGTCCACACGTCCCGGGGTGGGGAGTGTCTACCACTAGTAGTAGTAGCACTAGTACCACTAGTAGTAGTAGCAGTAAAGTGCTTGTTGTCCGGTTGTTTTTTTTTTGGGGGGGGGTCAAAAAACAACGACGGGGTTGCAGAATTTGTTTCTACCCCCTTGTAGAGAAAAACAAAGAAGATGTGGTGTAACGGGGTTGCAGTTTTTGTTTGTACCTTGTTGTTGTTGTTGTTTCAGGGTTTCACTTTGACCACCCAAGTCATGATACATGCTATTTATTTGGCTTTGAACAGTCTCGGGCCGCCCCGTTAAAGAGAAGACGCCTTCGTCGCGGCGCTGGCTTCTTCCGGGCACCGGTGGGAGGCAAACCCATGAGCTTCGGCGTAGCCCAGTTCGCAGACCCTGAGTCTGCCTGGAAGGCTGTGACCTGTAACTCGGTTTGGCTTGGTGGCTTGGGAGTAAGTAGAGCAAAGTAGGCTGATCTGATCTGTGTCCATTGCCCTGGTTTCGCGAACAGTGTGACATGCTTGACCAACTTCAGGACCACACTTGCGATGTGGGATGGGCTGTGCTGGTCAGCAGCCACGGGCCTTTGATCTCTGTGCGCTTTGTCCTGAGGTCTTTCAAAGCAAAGGATTGGTGGGCAGGAGATCAAGGCCCTCTCTGATCTTCAGAATTTCGATGATGACTGACTGCAAGAACGTATGGAAACAGCTCTCAAACATACTGTGCATTTCACAGTGGATTGGTTCATTGCGACCGCCATCGCCTTTTGTTCAAGAATGAGACTCCACTTGCGACTGGGGAAGCCCGCCCTCCACTGCCAAAGATAGGGTGGAACGTAACTATGTTGCAATGGTCAGCATGTCATGCAACACCGAATAACTTTAGGACGCCAACCTCCAAATTCTGTTTGACTCGCATGCTGGCACTCAGTGCATCGTGCAGGTGCTTCTAGAAGAGAACACCGAACACTTCATTCTGAAGTGGAAGACTTCGCAGAAGGCGGTCTTTCGAGTCAGCTCTGACTCCTGGCACCGCTCTACCGGACGGTCGGACGGTCGGACGGGTGAAGGAATCGCACTGGACGGTCGGACCGGTCAACCGGACGACGGTCCATCCGTGAAGCGCCAAGGACGAAGACTTGGAGTGGGAGTTGGAGCGAAAGGCGGTCAGTTGCAAAGCACTGGTCGATGGCAAGCTCGAGGAGCTGTAGCTTGGCTGAGAAAATCAGCATTATAGACTAGACACACACACACATAGACTTTCATACTTCACCCTAGGAAAGTTGTATAGAACTTAAGAACCCGATCACCACCTTACGACTGGCAAGAACGTACGACTTCATTGGTGGAATTGGCATCGTGAGACAGATGAGACTGCATGACTGCGAGGCTGCTCATTGGGCATGTGCGCTTGCTGTTGAGCACCGCAAAGACACATTTGTGCCAAGTGTGGCCGGCAATTCAAACTTGACCAACAATGCCCAATGATCTCCCCAGTTCCCCGGTCTTTGGAAGCAAGCCCAAGCCCACCCTCACGCGAGACGGATCAACATCAATATATAGACAGAGGGATAGAATATTCAAAGCAGAATCCCCCCCAAAAAACACAAATAAAGCAAAGTAGAACGGAAGGGAGGAAGCACAGGAAGCGAACGGAAGCGAATTTAGCAGGCAGGAAGGAATTGAGCAACTTTGGTGGAGAGATAGGAGAGATATTTTCAGGATTCTGGATGATTCTGGAGGCGCTTGCCTACCCAGGATCCAGCCAGAACGTTGGGGGTTTTGCCCGTCAGGTTCGGCGCCGAGGGCACGGGCGCCGCCCAGCAGCGGCGGCAGGAGCTCCGGGCGCGGGAGGACAAACGCAGCTGGAAAGCACCGGAGGAGGAGCTGCGGAAGTCGAGGATATTTTTCGAGGAAAGACCGTCCCAGCGTTTTTTGGAGACACTCATCTTGGGCTCAGACCCCAAAATGAACTCACCCCTGAACTCAAAAGTTTCAAGGGCCTCGAAGCACTCTTGAATGAGACCCTGAGACCTTTGAAAGACCCTTGCAAGGGCGCCAGGTTAGCCACTTTCCAAAATACAATTGCACTGCTGAAGGGGGGGAGGGGGAGAGAGAGAGAGAGAGAGCGCGAGCGCGAGGGTGAGGGTGAGATGGAGACGGTTTCCACATTTCTGGAGGGGATTGATTTATATTGATTTGGACGGCATCAAGTGGCTACGCAAATGTTAATTTTCCATTAACCAGCATGGAAGCAAGACAATCCCGGCTTGGACAGCTGCGTTTTCATGTTTCCTGGTCTGAAGCTTTGATGACTTAGTACAGTAGACTAGAATTGCTGGCTCCTCCCAGTCCTGCAGAGTTGTAGCTGCGAGAATGATTACTGTAGGCCTTTAGCCAGAACTTAGGAAATGACAGTCATTTTTCTTGTCACCTTGTTGATAAGACTATCAATGCAATGAATCTAGCTTCAAACCCGAAAAGATGAAGACTGGCATGGCCTGGTTCTTTGCTTGTTGTGGATGGGCTCAATGCAGGTGCTGACTGCTGAGGCGTAGAGCGGGCCCGAAAGCGGAAGGCTTGGAGAGAAGCGGAGTACTCTGAGGAGCTGGAGCGATGCTGGGCAGATGTTTTGGATTGTTTTGGTGGGGTGGGGCCGGTCTCATGAGTCTCATGCTTGGGGTGAGCTTAAAATCAAAACCTCCGTGTCATGGCGGGGAAGAGGCGCACTCCTCTTCACAGGGAACCAGTTCGACTACGTCGATTTTTGGCCTCTCGAGGCCTCCAGGTTCGTGAAAGGGCCACCGCGTGAGGCTTGCGGCTTGCGGGTGCTGGGTGGTTGCCCACTGCTGGTGCTGCTGGTGAGATGCCCATAGAGGATGAGAAGAGAACAGCATAGGGCAGATGATCGCATATGTGTTGAGCATGTTTAAGGAGCTTTGTTTTTTGGGGGGCCAGGGGTGTGGAGTAGAGAAGAAGGATTTGTTTTCAATGTTTTCAGTATTTTTCAGTACTAGACTATTTTTTAAGAAGTCGTTTACCATGAATCAACTTGGTGGGACCTTTTTCAACAAAACCGACCGGGTGCGCGACCCCACTGGGATGCTAAGGCGTCGAGGTGTCCGAGCTGGGCCTGCGGGAAGCGGAGCGGAAGAGGGATGAGGAAGACCGGGAGAAAGAGGAACAAGAGCTGCTCCTCGGTGAAGGTTTTTGAGTGAACCGTGTCTATGGGGTGGAACGGTTGGCTTTGATTCGATCTGTCCGTGGTCAACGAGCAGTATGCTTTTGTGGGTTCCGAAATTCCCTGCTGCAGCCCCAAGAACTGTAAGTTGGTCCACTTCAAAGAGCTGTTATGCTTGCGACGTAGATCCTCCACAAGAAGACACTGACTGACCTGACTGGCTTGCAAGATGCAATGCCGAGTCTGACTCTTTCCTTGTCGTTGCTTGCATGTTCCTCCCCCCTTGCCAAGCTGGATGACGGGAAGCATTCATCACCTCTCTGACATGCTCAGTCCAGCTCAAACAGTTCTTTTGCACATCTCTGCCTTGAGGCAAGAAAAGCAACGGAAAGAGCAGAAGCTCGAGAAGCTGGAGGTGAGGCTTTAGGACCACGCCCTTTTCCTTTTTCCAGGCCTTGGTCATCAACCACTTATGACTTAAGACTTTAGTCAGTCTCATTATATAGTTTGATTTGGATTAAAATTGATTAAAGATCGTTGAGAAGGATCGGTCCACAACGGGTCTTTGGCTTCTTTGGATTTTGTGGTGGAGGCCCAGCATGGCGTGGTCCGCAGCGCGGACGTGGCGCAGCTGGCGGAGAATCGGGCCTTGATGGAGCTAGTGCACAAGGTGGGGAAAGGTGAATGATGAGCTCGCAGCTCGCCGCTCGCCCAAGGCTTTAAGTGGCCCCAGCAGATGATGGTGGATGTCTCACTAGTCACTAGACTAACTACTACTGTGATTTTACGGCGAACGCAATTACTGTACACACACACATTACCTCATGTATCGTCGTCGTTGTTGATGTACTAGTAGATGCTCCTTTTGGTTCCATCCCTCCAACTGGTTTTCGTCAGCTGGTTCCAAACATCCCCTCACGTCCTCTCAACAATCACCACGTGAGACATCCACGCTGCATCAGCCACATCGGGCTGTAGAAGCGGCCCCTTTCCTCACCTACAGCCTTTCATTTCTGCAGTGCTGATAACACGGGAAAACCCGGTGAATTCCACTGGGCCTTGCAGGTCCAGGAAGAGCCGAGAGAAGAGCTTCCTGGCTTGATCAGTGGTCTGCTTTCAGTTGGGCCGTGGAAGAATTGGAATTGGAAGAAGTGGACCAGAAATCATGGGAGGTCCAGAAATGTCTCCTTCTTGGGAGGCTCTTCACCATGAAGCTGGACACGGCCTACTTGCGCAATGAGCGAATCCTCGAGCGGAAGCTGAGACCCTGGCTGGAGAGAAAGATTGAAGCTTTGGCCAGAAAGTTGATCAAACAACGGGGTGGTCTGTGGCTTGCTCAGAAAGATTAATACGCAGCGAGCCACAGACCACGGAAGGTCCCATGGGTCCCATAAACCTTTCTGGTCACCACGGCCATGCATGACTACGCCGACCAGTCCCTTAGGACCTCCACATGGGCGGACAAGCCTCCGACCTGGTGGAGTTGATCATCCGCCGAGTGAACGGCGCGGCGCAGCCAGACCCTCTGATCGCCGAGCTAGAGAGGCGGGTGCGGAGCGCGACAAATCATGAGACAACATCATATTCCTCCTCAAGATTGATCACATGGTCCGATATTCCTGGCCGCTCGAAATTCTTTATCATTCTTTGTCCATATTATTGCTCAAGTTGACAGTGATGGTATGACGAGCTGAGACAACATAGGCTGCCGAAGGGCCCCTCGAGGTTTTTCAGACAGCCACTTAACAGTCTTTGATCCTTGGCAGGTTTTTGGACGAGTTCGCCGAACCTTTGGTCGAAAGACTGTGGCGCATGCTGGCGCTTGAGCTGGACTAGTTCGCATCAGTTGCCCGTTGCCACCGAACTCGCACCCACTCCCAAACCACGTTTAATATCGGTTATACAATGATTGAAAAAACACCTGCCAAAATCCCTGGCCCTATGATTATCCTCCACAAAGAGCAAATTGCACAGAAACCACAAATCACCACCCCAACTTCTCGTTCTTTTGGCGAATCTGCCACCGCGGCATGTGCTTCCAAGGCCTTGGAGATGATCCAAAACGGCGTGGCGTTGCCCAGCGTGGCCAAACGCCAGAAGAAGGAGACGAACGCCCAACGAAGCATGAACAACGCAATGAAACGCATGTCCTTGATAGCATCTCTTCTCGCTCTCCGGTGAAATGGATGTGGCTGGTATGTTTCGATGATTTGGGGAGCTGTGTTTCACCGAAGTGATCGTTGAAATGTCAACTTTTGCAAGTGCGGCTCGATGTGGAGCTTACAAGAACTGCGGGGTGGGTAGGTTACAGTCAGGAAGAAGTGGTGGGCTGCAACTGCGAGACAGCTCTGCACACTTATGTATATATACATTATCCAAATGCCTCGTAGATGTGTGAAGCATTGGAGGATGCATCCCAGTAGAGATCTAGAGTTTTAACATGTTTTAAATGTTGGGCTTGTGCGGGGTGGGGCTGAATTCGCACCAGGAGGAGATCAAGGAGGAGAAGCTGTGAGACTGTCGCACCAGCAAATGAGGACGACAGATCCCAGAATAGCAACACAAGAACCAACCTTTGCAATCTCTCCAACATTGCACTTACCTGACAGTACCCCCGCACTGCCAACCAAATGCAGCAGTGACTACCGTCCCACCTGAACAGACACAAACCACCAACATAGGCAACATAAATCCGAACAACACCTTGTTGACTTCAAGTTTCCCACGTTTGCTCCGATCACCGATCTCCCGTGTGTTTGGAGCTTGCGCGCTGCCGCGTATTGGAAAAATGCATTCCCTTGCGAGTTGCCGACGGTTGTTTTTGTTCCTGTTTGTCCTTTTTTCTCCTGTTACTCTGGTGAGACTGCTTCAGGGTTTTCTGGAGCCAGGCAAGGCACATTTTCAGGAAGCTCACAACCCCTTGATCCTGTGCTGAAAACCCATGCCTCTCGGATGGGATGGAACCCCCGCAACACCGCCCCAACGGGGAACCGGTGCGGCCTGCCTTTTGTCCACATCACCTCGCTGGTGAGGCGCGTGACGCCATGTCAGAGGCCGTTGTTGGCCCTTACTTGGCTCACCAGGCACTCAATTGGGAAGAACTGAGGGGGATGATGGCCGATAATCAATGGTGAACGGCTAAGCTGGTTCGGGATCCTGCTGGTTATCACAGCTTGTGGACATACAGAGGTTGAACCGGACGCCGACCAAAGATTTCAGTCATCGAAGATGGGGCAGCGGCTGGGCCTGTCCAGCGTGAGATTTGTATTTGTCGCGCATGAGAAGTTAATTTCACAAATTCGATGCCAGTCACGCTGATGTGTTGCAGTGTCGCTCCACCGGAGGTCAGCCTGCCGCCGCCGCTGCTGCCAAAGCTGGAGAGTAAATTGACACATGGGCCGTTCCTTTGCTTCATCTTGTGGGTGTCGGACTGGGTGTGACCCAAGTCTTGTACCAAGGGCTTTTACATGCCTTTTTCAAGCTAGTTCGCGAGCTGTGAGGGACGAGGAATCACGAGCGGCGACCTCCTTTGAGTTGAGGTTTGGGGAGGCCCTCACGCCACACACTGGTGAAGTGCTCAGTCAGTCGTCGACATTGGCATGCATTGGTGATATTGGTGCATGTGCTCGTTGGCTTAAGGGGAAAGCGGCTCATGTTCTTGTTCTAGTTTCGGTTGTTGTGTTTTGTACATTTTTTGTGCAACTTTTGCAAACTGCTCAGGCATCGCAGCCTCCTCACCCTCGACGACCACTTCGTCCTTACGAGAACAGCGCCTCGTGGCACCCTGCATGGTTGGCCCGCTGGCTGGGCGGAGTCTAAATCCACCCTATGGCCCAATTCCCCAGCGTTCCCCGCCAGAAGACAGCCATGGAAGGCCACCTAGAGGCAAGCCATAGTAGAAGTATGTGAATGTGAGAGTTTAGAGGGCACGGACCCCTATCCAAAGAAAGTCCTGCTGTTAGGGCCACAGAGTATGCTAAGTGAACGAGCTTTTTTTGGCCAGACGTCCTCGCCTTCCCAGCTGCCGCAGCGAACCAAGTGCGAATCACTTGATGTCGACTGAGGGCACATTTCTACGCGTCTATGATGAGTCTATGAGTGTGTCAGGTCCGGGTTTCTTAGCTAGTTGCTGTACTGTTTGAACCCAGGCCAGTGAAGAAGGAGAAGCGTCGACCTGCACCGCTGGCTCTGATGGAGCGTGCTGCCAGCCGTCAGGGATCCTAGCTGCTCAAGGTTGGTGCTCCATTCCACACTTGGAGTGAGATGTACAGTCAACTGGGATCATGGATGAGACTTGGTGATTGATAAATGACGCAAACCTGACTCACCTTGCCAGACGATTCCAGTGGTACTCGAGTCTGGCTCCCGTCAACGGAGCTCCCTGACGCACAGGACAGCGGTCTCCCAGCAAAGAAGCAGAGCCTGAGGCGCGGGTGAGCTTGGCACGAGATGTCAAGCCGCTCGATCGCTGGGAGGTTTTTGATGAAGTTCAGCATGAACTGAAGGACATAAGAGAGCCATATGTAAATGGAGGGTGGGGGGGGACTGAAAAAGAGTTCAACCTCAGCCTGGCTCAGTATGATGGTCTGAGACCATTTTCTTTTAAAGGGGCGCGAGCCTACCGAATGGTGCTGTTGAGCCAGGCTGACGCGTCTACTTTGGCTACAGTTCCGGACCTCCTGACGAGCCTGCAGGTGTCCGATGAGGTCTGGTCCGCCTTCCTTCATGTAGCCGAAGATCCAGGAAACGATCTACGTCTAGTGGCTGCCATGCCACCATGGACCATCCCTCAAATCGTGGGAGCTGCCTTGCTACCTTCCGGTGAACACTTCACCCCCATTCAGGCGGCTCAAGTGGGGCTGGTTTGGCGCAATGCCAGATGGATCATTCATCTTCGAGGAGGAGGTGATGCAAGCAGGTTTGTAGACCAAGACCCTTGGATGATGCCCAGCAGCGGGGGACCTCCTGATGGTACAGGACATGTTGATGCAGCAACGTCGACAAGGACAGCGGGAGGAGGAAGTGCCTCCGGAAGCAAAGAGAATTTGTTGAAGATGGCAAACCTGGTTGACCAGACGGACGACTCGGAGACCAGGCTACCTGATGCCTTGAAGCTTAACGAATGGACGCAACGCTATATAGCTGTGATGGGTGCCCCACCTCAGGAAGAAGAAGAACCGACAGATGCGCAGTTGGCTGCATTGCATCATCGTGTGGCAGTGCAAAAGCAGCCCCCATACGTGGACTTCTCGGTGTAGGAGGGTGTTGAAGAACCAGAAATTTCGTGCTTTCATACCCATAGGTGATGGTTCGTTTGTTATGAAGGAGTTGCCCGGCCCGCAGAACCTGCAACAATGGTTGGTGAGTTGGAGGGTCTTCAAAGCTGCGTGCATCTGTTTGAACATAGTCACGTTGGCGGCCCTTCAGCTCTATGAGAAGGTCATTGAGAAGCTGGTTTTGCAGTGGCCCAAAGCTTGGGGACTCATAGCTCAGGCAGACGACAAAGCAAGGGCGGAGAAGCTGGAGAAAATCCGGAGGAACATCGTCCTGGAGGTAGCCGCGGGGGCAACTCCGAGAGAGTTCACGGAGGACGAACCGTGGACAGCTTGTTTCAGAGCCTTGGCATTGGACGAAACGTTTTGGAACGAGCAGGTGCGGCAGCTTGGTTAGCCAGTGGGGCGCACGGGGCCCCTAGGCCGCCAGCCGAGAGCATTGCCATGGCACATCACCCGGGACCTCATGCAGAACCAGTTGATGGAGAAGATAGAAGTGAACGCAGACGGCAAGCCAATCGTGATAGGCGAACGGCCAAACGGAAGAGGTGGGCAGCCGAGCGTGAAGAGCTCTCATCACTGAGGGAGCAAAGGTCGAAGGGTGACTTCAACAAAGGAAGGGGAAAGGGCAAAGGCAAAGATCAAGCAGGCCAAGAGATTTGTTACAGCTGGGCCAAGAGCGTGGGACCTTGCGCAGGACTTGCCGCGGGCTCAGAGTGCAAAGGGAAGATCAAACGTGTGCACAAGTGCATGCTTTGCTTTTCACCGGCTCATCCGAATGCGGAGTGCCCCAAGAAGACTGCATCCCCCGTGTGGTCCCGGAGGGACCGTGGGAGAAAGGGTGCGGTTCGCCTCTCGCGGGAGGGCGAGGGGGGAGGGGGTAGATACGCTCGTCGATGGTTTCGATCGTGTAGGAGGGTGAGCCGGGGGGGGAGGGTTGCACTTCGTGTCGCTTCGATCCTCGTTCGTTCGTGCGTGTCGAGCCGTGTCGATGATGGAGGACTTGGACGAGGACGGAACGGACAAAGGTGAGCGCTCGAGCGCCTTGGGCTCGAAGAAGCTTGGGGCGGTTCGGACACGAGGCGCTGATGGCGAGTTCATCGAGGAGCCTCGAGCAACCGAAGTTGGAGGACCTCCCCGAGAGAATCCGTGAGGCCTTGCGAAACGCCAGGGACTTCCCGGAGTACCAGGAGCTTCGTGTCTTTCGCTTTGTGCACCTGTTTAGTGGCAAGGACGATGTACTAGGCAGGTGTTTGAAGGACATGGCGAAGAAGGAGGGACTTCAACTAGAAGTGTATAGCCTTGACAAGTTGGGGGAAGGGGACGTGGACCTGACAAAAGATCATCCGTTCATGGAACTCAGGGAGGAGGCTGAGGCTTCAGCTTTCGATGCAGGTCACGCAGGCTTCCCATGCAACACGTTCAGCAGGGGGAGATGGAACATGGTGAACCGTGGGCCGCCGCCTGTCAGGTCGCTTCAGCACATTTATGGACTCCCGTCGAACTCACCTGAAGAACAACAGCAAGCTGACGTTGGGACCCTCTTGGCATCCAGGTCGGTGGAGATCATCGGGACCATCCTGAAGGACCAGAGAAAGCGTAGAGTGCCGCAGGCGGGGACCCTTGAAAACCCTCCAGGGTCGGATACCAAAGAAGAAGGACCTGCCTGGGAGCTCCCAGAGGTGAAGACGTTCATGGAAGTGTTTGAGGGGAAGGTGGCAGACTATAATACCTGTGCCTATCAAGAAGGAGAGCGCGTTAGGTGGTACAAACCAGGGCGCTGGGCAGGTTGTCTCTTGGACCTCGACAGACTGAGCCGGGCTTGCGCCTGTGGGCAATGGATACGTCATGAACCTCTGGTGGGAGCTAAGCGCACCTCTCTGGCTGCCCAATGTACTGCAAACTGGTCATCACGGCGTTCAAGCACACGTTGCAGCTGGAGTATTGGAGGAACCAGCTGATCACCAAGACGGAAGAGGTCTCCGAGCTGAAGAAGAAGTGGTTGCTGAGCAAAGAGAAGATCTATCAGGGACCTCCAGGAGGAAGACCAGCATCTGACCCATCGAAGAGAGTCTGGGAGCAAACGCAGGTGACACAGGACACTCGGCCGCAGTTGGGAGTGTCGAAGAAGGCCAGACGTGAGGAAGAGAATGAACGTTCATCGGAGGGATGCGCCGTCGGGAGGACCACCGCAAAGCCTTCCTCTACCAGCCGCCCCAATTCTGCCCGCGCATGAGCTGGTTCATCCGTGAAGGACTTGTAGTTGGCGACACCCAGTTGGTCAGCCAATTCCGGCACCTCCTCCATCTCCATCTCTGGGTCGTCGGCCATTGGAAAGATGCCACAGCATGGGATCTCCTTGCTCATGCCCAACGGCACACCTCTCCGGATCCACTCCACCAAGTGCTTTTCTGGGTCCGCTGACGCTCTCAACCAAGCATCCCATAGTTCCGGGTTGAGTGGGGATTCAAACTCGTACTTGTCCTTGAGGACGATGTCTGTGAACGACCGAGTTTGGAAGAACTGCTTCAAGGCTGACTTCCACATCATCTCGATCTCCATGTCCGGCTTGTTCCCCCCCGAACCGTAGTTCTTTGCGATGTCCAGCGCCCTTGGGAAGTCCATGATGAAGCGATCCCAAATGCGAGACACATCCATGCCCACCTGTCGAACCCTGTAAGGCGAAAGCCATGCATTCGCGTGGGATCGTCTCCAAGCTGGCCCTACTGATCAAGAACAAGGAGGACGGATCGGTCAAGAGGAGGATCATCATTGACCTGCTCAGATCTGGAGGCAACGCAAGATGCAAGGTGCCAGAGAGGATCGTCTTGCCCAGGGTGGTAGATGTCATTGACAGCTTTCGATACCTGTGGAGCACCAGGGACCGCATGAAGACCAAGTCCAGGGACGAAGAGTGGGAGCTGGACGAGGGCCGCCCGGAAGGTGGCATCTTTGACTTTGAAATGGTCACAGCGGATTTGAGCGATGCCTATTGTCATCTACCAGTCCACCCTGAGGAGCACCAGAATTGCTTGAGCCCAGGACTGCATCAATCAGAAACCCTCATGTGGGTCGCGATGTTATTTGGCTTCAAAGGTGCTCCTCTCCTCATGGGAAGGTTTGCAGCTTGCTTGGCACGAATATGGCAGTCACTCATTGCTCCATCGGAGATGCAGAGTCAGTTGTACATGGATGATCCAATTTGGATTCTTCGTGGACCGACTTCCCGACGGAACAGGAATTTGGCGCTTTTGCTGTACACAGCACGAGCCTTAGGCATCAACCTGGCATGGCATAAAGGATCACGAGGCTCACAGCTGACCTGGATCGGAGTCATGTTTGAGGTGGTGCAGGCGGAGGCAGCCATCAAGCTGACAGCGCCGAAGAAAATGATGGCGGAAGCTGCACAGGACCTCGAGGCATGGGAGTCCAGAGGCATGGTGAGCGTCAAGGAGGTCCAGCAGCTGACGGGCCGGCTTTCTTGGATAGCGGGGATCCTCCCGCGTACGCGCTGGGCTGTCTCGATCATGTATGCCGTGCTGGGTGATGCCAAACGCTCCGAAAACGAGGAGCGCCAGAGAGCTGCCAAACGGGTCGACCAGAGACCCAAGGTCGGACTCATAGCAGTCAAACAGCTGGAGCTCCCGAGGCGGTGGTTTGTGACGCTGTTCAAGGAGCCGGCAGCTTTGACCTTGAGAACGGAACCTATGGTGGAGCTGCTCCCTGACTACGCCATCGTGACAGATGCCAGTCCACAGGGGATTGGGGCACTACTGGCCACCGTGGACAACAACATGGGGCCGACCTTCACCATCATCGAGGGCCTGGAGATTCAGTTGGAGGAGGCGGATGCGAAGTGGCTGGGAGTGCCGTGGAATGAGTCAGCATCGCAGGGCCCCTTGGAAGCCTGGGCGATCAAGTTAGCGGTGCGCAGATGGGCAACCCGGCTGGAGAACAAGAGCATTGTCATCCGCAGCGACAGTGTGGTGGCGCTGGCCATGGCTCGGAAGTTGTCTTCGCCTTCACCCGTGGTGAACTGGGTGGGAGCAGAGCTAGCCATCAGGTTTGACAAGCACGGCATCAAGCGCGTGATCACGCAGCACATTCCTGGCAACTGGAATGTGGAGGCGGATTGGTTGTCACGACCGCATGAGCGGGGACCCAAGCCGGAGAGACTGGCGAATGCGCCGATCAAGTCGTTCCCAAGGAACCTGCTTCACAAGTCGTACCTTTCACCACCAGGGGTGGCCCCAAATTTGTGGGGGACGACCGCCCAGCAGATCTCCGGAGCCTTCGAGCTGCTGTGAATGGATGATGACGAAAACAGTTTTCGTCGTCATTCTCGGCTTGAGGGGGGGAGTGAGCTAAGGGGGGGTGGTCGTTTGGGTTGACGGACGGGTGAACGTTGTTTCGAGTGCCGGTGCACTGGACGTCGCGTCGTTCGTCGATCGCGGTCACGTCAGGCATGATGCGTGAGAAGTCGCCGGGAGAGCTCATGATGGCTCAAGTTATGGTGAGGCCACCTGCCACCCTGACGGTGGAGGACACCACACTCCAGTGGTCTTTCGGAGAGTTCGCAGTGGTGGCCGGGTGGATTTTCTTCTTTCTGGGCCTCTTGCAGGACCTTTGGACGGCGTTGCAGTGGATTTTCTCTCCGCGGAGGCCAGGTAGAGAGGGAAAGGCGGAGTCCAACCAGAAGGGACAAACTGAGGATAGGGCATGCTCACCCCGTGGCAAAACAAGAGAATCAGGGACTCCCAGAAGAAGCTGGTCACCAAGGAGAGAAAGCCCCAGAGTGGGGCAAACCAGTACGACCCCAGAAAGGCGGCAGCAGATGGAGTGGATGCGAGAATCACCGGGACGATCGCCAGAAGCTCGACAAGCTCAAGCACGGATCTTGGAAGCTATGGTGCAGCGGGCTCAACCGGTGGTTCGAGACTTGCAAGACATGCATCGCCTTGGGGGGGGGGGTCCGGGCCCAATGCTGCGACGTGGATCCCGCATTCAATGAGCGCTAAGAGGGCATGGGGACATGACTGGTTTTGCCGCGAGGGACCCCCAGAACTGCATGAGTGGCTTAATTCAGAATCGAGTGCATAGGAGCGCTAGCCATTTTGGTGAGCGAGATCGAGCAGACCCAGGTTCCAATAGGGCGGATGGCAGAAATCCGGAGACGGAAGTGGCGAGGGCGAGTAGAGGTGCAACTAAAAGAGGCTCCTTTGAAGAGGTCATGAACATCCTGAAGGGCAAGGAGGAGTTAGCAAAGGCCAGACGGGAGTTGAGAGAGGGGTTCATGGCCAAGTCGTCGAGGGCCTCCCAAAGAACAAAGAGAGAGCAGGTGATGGCAATGGCGAGGGAGGCATGCAGCCGAGGTGAACGAGTCTTCCCCCTGGCCGTTGAGACCGTGGAGAACGTGGCAGCCGCTATCAAAGCAGTGGGCTGGACTTCAGGAGACCAGTACGTCAATGAATTGAAACTGATGCATCGAAGCAGGCTGGGAAGTGAGTCAGCAACTCAACAAGGCCCTGGTGGACGGCAAACGATCACTGAAAAGAGGCAGAGGCCTGGTGAGAAGAGCTCCTGAATTCAAGCTGGACGACATCGAGCACCTCAAATGGATCCTGGTCTGCAGAGGACCAAAGAAGACCATCAGGCCTGCCTTGGCCTATGCGTGGGCAGTGGTGTGGATGTTGAGAGAGATAGAGGTCAGTGCGATGAAATGGAGGGACATCTCCGCGGATTGGGACAAGAAGAGGGTTTCCATCTACACCCCAGTGTCCAAATGTGATCAACAGGGCCTAGGCGTGCGCAGAACTCTGCAGTGCTGCAACGGCAAAAGCTGCTACAGGTGGTGCCCGTGGAGACTGTGGACGGAGATGTGGAAGGCTTTGAGAGGAGCAGAGAAAGATGCCCAAGACTTCGTGTTCCAGGACTCTGAAGGCAAGAAGCTCTCCAAAGCCAAGATGGTGGAGGGTTGGGCAATGGTCACCTCAGAACATATCCTGGAGCCATGGGATATGTGAGGTTGGGTATGCCCATACAGGAGCTAGCCTTCTTGGGTCGCTGGAGATCATCGGTGGTGCTCACTTACGCGGAAGATGCACTACAGTCCGAACCTGCCAACAAGAACCTGAGAGTGAACGAACCGGCCACGGCCAAGAGACAGTTGAAGAGCCGGGGGGAGGAGATGGACACAAACCAAACCACGCCTTCGGGACCTCCTCAAGGTACTGCATCAATGGAAGAAGAAACGGTGAAGCCCCTGGAGGTGCAGAAGAAGTGCGAGGTGGTGGTGTCGGAACTCCCCAAGAAGCTCTGGGTGGCCTCTACCGCATACAACTCCAGAGAGCGTGTATGGCATCAAGTGGAAGATGCGGGTTGGGATGTCCCCATTGAAAATTGGACATCAATTTGTGGATGGCCTTTCAGCAGGAACTCTTCGAAAGTGATGCTCAACTCCCAGCTTACCTTCTCGCAGAGAAAGTGCAAGAGATGCCTCAAAAGAGCTTGCGGCGTAGCCATGGAGGTTGGAAATGCAAGCTCGAATGTAAAGTGAAAGCAGGAACCACT
>CAXAMN010005947.1:119507-146684 GCA_963970005.1 Durusdinium trenchii
GAACGTAGCAATCCAGGGAGGGTTGAGGGGTTTGAAGGGTTTGAGGGGTTTGAGGCGTTTGAGGGGTTTTGAGGCCTGGTAAACGACACAATCTATTTCCACCAAAAACTACTCCAAAACAGACTCAACTGCTCGCACATTCGGGGCCAAACGTTGCGTCTGGATCCCTAGAAAAAAAAACTAGTACATTCTGGCCCATCCGTACCCTGTGAACCTGAGCACCGGCACAGACCTTGCCACAAGAGATTCACAGGCACCGGCATCCATGGTGAGCACTCCCACACCTGTAATCCCTGGCGCGCTCCCCCTTTCTTCAGCCGGGGTCGGCGGATATATATATATATATAAAGCATGACATATATATATATACACAATTGTATTATATATATATATATAGATAGATAGTAGAAAATCAAGATACAGATGATACAATCTCAGGAAGATACACAGCAGGTCCTCGCAGACAGACTTGTGGGCTGATTTATGCAGGGTCCTCACTTCCAGGGTATATGTATGTGTTGGGAGTGGCCGTTGCCATCGCCCACGTGGCAAAGTGATATAGAATGCACCCTGCTTCCAGCAACTGAGGCAGAAAATTGAGCAAGTAGACCACCAAGATCAAACAGCTTGCATAAATGATTTCATAAACGTTATTCCACAAAACTTTGTATGACATGCCGTGTGCATCCGTGTGCCAAGTCTTACTCTACCTATCTCCTACCTCCTTCCCGTTCATGGCATTTCTGCCATTGCACCAAGGCCTCAGTGACTCTGCCAAAACGGCAGAGTTGCTGCTGAGCAGCGCAACAAATGGACTGGTGGCTGGGACTTCGAAGTGAGAAAGGTTTGGAACATTCTTTCTAGAATAGGGAGACCCCCCAACATTGCCATTGAGTCTTGATTCGTCTATTCTTGGTCTCCATGTTAGATCTTGGAGGACGGGATGCCCTGGAAGAGCGGTGCGCCAAACATGTCGCTGCAGATATGTCGCACTGCGATTTGCAACTGTTTCTAGCATATCCCAACGCTCAGATGCAAGAAAGATGCCATCCGATTATACCCATCGCCCACCCCAGCATTTTGGATGGTGAGAGTCAAAACCGCCCCCTATTCGTCCATTGACGGGAAAAAATATGAACAAACATATTAGTGGCAGGGATAAAGGGTGGGGGATGTTTTGAAGCTGGACAAGCCTGGATGGCCAGTCACCAAGGTTGCTTCCAGTAGCTCCTGGCATAGCCTGACGAACCTGGGCTGGGCCCTTTGCCGTTTGGACGTCTCCGATCAGCTACGCCAGGCTGAGTTGGATGATGGATGTTTCTGGCAGTGCTCAAGAAATCACAGCACCGACAACAGAGAGAGAGAGAGAGAGAGAGAGAGAGGGAGAGGGAGCGGGAGTGGAAAGGCCTGTCATCCTTTTCCTCATTGTTTCTCCCTGCTTTGAGCCATGCCTAGGTCCCAGGTCCCTGAAATTGTGACACCATTGGGTTTTCGCATATGTTTGGTCCAGTGTTTGGTCCACCTTCTTTCGCATTTTTGAGTGAAAGTCACCAAGCTGGTGAGAAAACATCCAGGCAGTTATGGACCAAATCCTGCAGCGTGCAATGGCTTTGGGCTTGGAAACTGCACCTGGACGTGATCTTCCGGTGCTCCTTTGGGCATTGGACACTGGGTTGCAACTGAACCAGACATTTACAACATGTACCACGTAGCTTTGGCATGAGTCGACTTGACTGCTTGCCTCGGACATCCTAGGCCATGGCCCAGCGACAAGGCACAGAGCTGGTGCTGACCTCCTTGCTCAAAGATCTATGGCGGACACTGCTTCTGCGCTTGTCAGAAGTGCCGCCGCAGGGCCTTGCCATGCTGTGGCTGAGATGAAGGGCACTGGGTTTGTCCTTTATGGAGCTGCCCATGCCGCAGCCACCCATCCCAAGCTTGGATTCCTGGTCCCTACCACTGAATTAGCACCCCCTTTTACAGTGCAATATATCGGCCCATTATATTGAACACTAATTAGATTCTTAATGATTATTTGATTCTCCAATGAATGCTTGGGATGTTGGAGTTGCTCCAAGAACAGCTTGTGTCAGGTTTGGGGCAGGTGTGCCAGAGTTCACCTGAGATTTGTACAGGCAATCCAAGTTGAGCTTGTTGGAGGGAAGGATCAGAACAGCTACACCTTGTAAATGCTTCGTTGTGGGATGTGTGCTGTAGTCATTGCAATGATGTGCAGTGTCTTTTTGGTTTGAGTGTTGTCTCCTGGTAGTGCTGAAAAAAGGGGATTTTACTGGCTTCCCGGCTTCCCTCCGACCAAGCGATGCTGAACTCCGCACACGTTTCGCACTGGCAGCACGTTGAGGTTGTGGTCTTTTGCTGCCTTGGACTCGGACTGGCCCGTGCCCAAGCAGACCTATGGCGCAGTACTAGAGCAGGCCGGAGCAGTGCTAGAGTGCGAAAGGTTGGACGCACCCGCAGCACAGTAGTGCGTCCCAGCTGCAGGTGGAGCGGGAAATTGGCCAGCTTAAGGTGCGCCTGAAGTGTCATGCACAGTTTGCTTGGATTCTCGGCCAATCCGTTCTGGTTTTGTTCATGTGGCAGTGGTGTCATTGTTGGTTGTGATATGTTGTGATGCTTGACCATCAATTCAGAGAGGATGGTAGGACATTTGCAGCTTATTATATAGATGGGTTGAGGGGTGTCCGGACTTTCTCCTGCACTATAGCCTATAGCCAGGTCAATAGGATAGAGGAGGACACACATGTTAGCGGAGAATGCCAATTCCGATCGCCAGGCTCGCGAAGTGGCAAACATCACCTGGTCTGTAGCCACTGTACAGGCAAGTTGTTTGACAGGAGGTTGAGCTTGACCATGTTGGAAGGTTTGCAGGACCAGAGTTTTGCAATCGAATTATTTAACGATTTGAGAGCTAGGCGGCAATGCCAACATGGCTGCTCGAAGAGCTTCCTGAACATGCTGCACAGCGACTTGGCGTGGGGGGAGAAAAACCATGGAAGATGTAATCATGACGGACATGATTGCATCAAACAATGCAATCAATACATAAATGATCATTCATAAAAGAATGAAGAACCCATTATAATATACATGAATTCATGTCCCGTTCACGATTCATTCATTCAATGAATTCCTCGAAGATTCGCCCGATGTGGATGGGTTTTGAGGCCCCCCGAGTGGCACTTCCGAGGTTCGGCCCCCAGGAGTGCGCCAACGTCTTGTGGTCCTTAGCAGCCCCTAGAACCAGCAGTTCGAAGCGAGCGAGTGGGGCTGGAGGATCAATCCTGTTTTGCCATGAATGAATGTTTTGCATCTTGAACCTCAAGTTTGGCAGGCTGAACCACCTCCCCCGCCCATGAGACTCAATCAAAAAGATCCAAAAGGCCACTGAATCAGCTTTCGAAGCCTGTGGACTCGACTGCCACGTCGGCCACGGAAGAGTTGTTGTTTCCAAACTCTCGGGGTGACTTAGGGGAAGGATGTGTATGGGGACGCCAGATCGCGCCACATCGCCCAATTGCCATGCCAAGACCACCCAACTCATCCAACAGTCCCAGGTTTTGGCCAGTTCGGGCGGTCCCACTTCGGTTCCCAACACGAGCGTCGCTGTTTGGATATCTCAGGTCACCGCCCAGGTGGAGACCATGGAGTCCTTGCTGCCCTGCCTGGACGGCGGAGTGGCCCTGGCAGACTTCAGCCACTGGAAGCCGCAGGTCGGCGGGTTGGTCAGTTTGGGTCTTTTCGCTTTGCCGCAGCGAAAGACAGAAGAGAAAGCTCGCAACAAAAAATACGTGTAGCCCCATTGGTTCGAAGGAGGCATATGGCATAGTCATATATGATCAAATATAGTGTAATACAGTCAATTAGTTTGTTGCACGTCTTTTGGAAGGTTGGAAGTTTTTTAAAGCTCACCTGGACGATTTATGCACCACTTGATGGGAGTCACTCCCACTATCTCCCGCTATTTCACTATTTACATGCTTGTTGTAATTTTGGTGAGATGGTGCCTGTGCTACGGAAGCCCATTCTCCATGGCCAGGAGATGGCCAGCGCTGCTTGGGCTTTGGCCATTGTGCTCCAACGGCGTCCAGGCGTTGCTTTGGACCACGGAAGAGAATCG
The DNA here is from genome assembly GCA_963970005.1 of Durusdinium trenchii. NCBI lineage: Eukaryota > Dinophyceae > Suessiales > Symbiodiniaceae > Durusdinium > Durusdinium trenchii. The sequence continues at coordinate 123,646 of CAXAMN010005947.1, forward strand.
TAGAAGCGCAGATCCTAAGAATGCACATGCAGACTTCCTGAAGCTACATTGAACCTTCCAACATTCGGCAAGTTTTCTAGGCTTCCCTGGACGCTAAAACATTTTCAAGAGTCTGAACATTTTCAAGAGTCTGCGAGCCAGGTCAATCGAATCGTTCGCGGCTGGATCTTCTGGGGCGGCTCCGGCAAGAGGCGATGGCCAAGGTGGATGAGTTGGATGGAAAGGAGTGGTGTTTGGCGAACATATGACAGATGTTATTGAACGCCAGGCAGCTGGATAGAAGTTCATGACTTGAGGAGTCGCGAAATACATATTCTTTATATTTTTAAAAATATTCTTTAGACATGTGACATGAGTTGCATTATTATACGGTTACAGTACAATACTACAGTACACACTGTAGTAATTGAATATGCTAGGCAACCGTGCATCAGTGGGTGCATTCCAAGTTCTTTTTGAAGCTTGGTTTCACCTATTCGATAAGTTGTCTACTGCTGCTTCGCGGCCCAGGAGCTGTCGATGCTTTCCTCAGCTCTAGTGCCCGGAGAGGATGATAACCTGGCCACCAGGACTCGAGCACCGGCAGCGGGTTCACTGGTCACCGAAAACTTGAATGGGCAACTGGACTTGTATTTCGATAGTTGAGTCATGTTGGACCTCCCTAACCAACGGATTAACACACATATCATTTTGGTTCTTCCATGCTTTTCATGCAGTCCGGTGCATGCCGAACTCACGAGTGTTCAGTACCTCGCCAAGTAGCTGGCGCTTGGTGAAGTGGAGCATGTAGTCATGCCTGTAACTGTGATAGCGCTTGCTATACCCATTGTGGTGAAGATCGCTGAAAGCGAAGAAGCCAACATGGGGGCTTGACCAGCTCGGGCGCGAGGATCATGGAGCGGGCCATGGGTTTGCATGCGAAGTGCCAGCTGGCACCTGATGCCGTGATGCAACTACGATTCCTGGTCTTAAGACTTTCAGGTGCAGTTTGCATCTTTCACTGCCTCCCATCATTTTGACAGCCAAGTGGAAACTTGCTATTCTCCCGACAGATTTGCTAGAGCTTTTATTGTCCTGGGACCTCTCCTAAGTGGTGGAAGAGAAGATCCACTGTGAACCGTTGACAGATATTCAAGTGCCATGTAAGGGCTTTGATGGGTTTTGCGATGTTTTGTGTGAACTTGGTGTGGATGCCTCGATGGCAAAAAGAGAAGCGGCTTACTAAAATGAAAGGAATGGCAATGTGTACAGTACAGGCAGAGGTGAGATTTGAGGTGGAGATCCCTTCATGGGTGATTCCAGGGTTTTGATATCAGGAGATCACCTGCACCGAATGGGGATGGTTTGCAGCCTGGAGAGTGCAGCTGAACAACTGGAGGATGAGGCGCTGGAGTCGCTCAAGAAGGCCAGGCTCGTGGTTCCATGTCTTTCATTTTTGGGCTTCTGCTGGGTTCTTGCGGGTATGGGCTGGTGAGACGATCCTTGGATCCTATAAGAATTGCAACTAACTATATAGTCCTATACCATCTCTCCTATGGCTGATGTGCCGGGACCAATCCATTTTTTTTTTTGGGTTCAGGAAGCGTCGAACAGCCTGCTCCATTCTCTTCACTTGATCCAGCTCCGCATTTTTTTTCAGGGCGACGACGTGGCCGCTGCCCTTCAACGCCTCAAGCTCACCTGCCTGGGTCAGCGCACCGAGTCCCTTTTGCGGCGCTTGGGCGTCACGGTTGGGGTGCCGGATGAAGCAGCAGAAGCTCGGAGGGCGGAAGTGGAAGTCACTCATGAAGGGGTCCAAACCATCACCCCCCACTGACTGACTGGTTTTGGCCCATGGATGGTGGGAATGGTGGGGCCTTTTGTGGATGCTTGGGATTTGGCCTAGCTGGCGTCGAAGAAGTCAGAGGGAAAGGCACAGGCAGAGGAAAAGGGTGGGGAATCGGGGAAGTAGGATGAGTCACAATGAGTAGCAGCAGGATGTGTGTTGAATTCTTCCCCCGATGATTTTTTAGTTTTTTTCCATCTGGGTTGCGGGTCTTAGAATGTTTTGCTTGTGCGTTGCTCTGAGAAGACTGACGGTCACACCTGTCAGAGTTGTTTTGGTTTCTATGGGCCTATGGGTTTCTAGGTTTGTGAATCTGGCATAATATGACAGTCATCGTGATGTCAGGTCGGATACGTGGCAGGTGTTTGCACGTGGGCACTCCCACTTCCATTGGACCGTCCTAACTGGCAAACCGACTGGGCCATGAAATCGCCGAGGAAGATTTGAGCCAAGCAGCGGCTTTTGGACAGGTCCTGTGCTTAGCCAGGAGCTCAGGGCTTTGCAACAGGACCCACGTTTGCTTCCTGACTGGCCCTCAGGTTTGGGAAGATATGCGCACGCACACAGACACATTTACGCATTTATATATTTGCTCTTCTTTGGATCGTCGTTAGCCAACTTCATGTATGAATTAGTTTGCAAAGCAGATCAGATCAGGTGTCCTATGCATTGCAATTGGGCGATGAGAGCCTGACAGAAGCTGGGAGGGTGGTGGCCAGTGGTGGGAAGGCCAGCGGAGGACTGCATGTGTGATCATCCATTTAGGCTCCTGGCTGAAAGGCATCATGTTTATTGATGAGACTGCGCAGCACTCGCTCCCATAGAGCATGCGTGCCGCACGCATGACCGAGATTGGCCGCTAGTGTTCCGCCTCAGCGGCCACAAGACCTCCCTTGCGGCAGGCATCGGACTCTTTTGATCGCATAGGCATGCATAGACCAAGAATGTGCTCGCAGGAGTCCCTTTGAAAGCTGTCATTCTGCGCTACCCGCGTGAGCGTGATGCTGAATTCCTAGCATTGATCCTTGGCTTGGAGGGTCAAGCGGTGGGGGTGCAAGATGAAGCCTCAACCAGCTGGGTCTTCCAACCGTGCACAGTGTTTGCCCTTTGGCTGGTTGGTATGGACGAAAAGGCAGAACTGCCCGCCTTCTTGGAAGATCCGAGGTATGAACCCCTCTGGCAGACGGATCTGCTCGGTTCGTGCCACCCGGCCAAGGAGCTCGGTCCTGGAGACCTTGTCCCAAGTACCTGCTGTCTCGCTGCGGGACGTCACCGGCCAGCTGCAGCTGCATGTCACCCATACCCCTTGCCTTAGCTGCGTGTGGGCTATGGCATCATGGCTGATGTGAATCATCCCGTCCCCACCAATTGGGTCAACCTCCAACGAATTCCCATGAACCCTGCCGTCTCGCTGCGACTCTACGGCGTCGCGGCGTCGCCGGCGTCTGTCGTGGCTCACCAGCTGAGGTGCAGTTTCGAGAGGCGTGTCCGAACGTGCAGCTCCAAGTGACCTTTGACAGCGGCTGAGGAGAAAAAAGAAACAGTAGGGCTCATCACACGGTCGAACCGCGAGAGGCAGGCAGGCTTGTGGGGTCGGGAATGGGCCAGTTTGAGAAGCTGAAGCTATATAACGGGAGATGGTGGCATTGATCTGAACGTGCATATATAAACTCCCCACCGTGCTCTGCGTCTTGTGCAGCCGGTGCCGTGCAAGCCCTCACATCCGGGCCCCTTCGAACGAAAGCCTTGCAAGGGTGCCTGTCTCCACCGAGCGTGTGGCCAGGAAAAACACCGGCATGTCCCGAGCGGCCGTGAGCTGGCTTTGAAGATCATGCAGGTGGTTCCGTATTTTTATTTTTTTTTCGCATAAGTTGTTCCGCTACCCCGTGACGACGGCGCCATGGTCTTGAGGTTTGGATCTGAGATGATGGTCCCCCAGAAACATTTTGGAGATGTTTGGAGAAGGGAAGTCAAACTTCATTGTTGGGAGTTTGCTTCACAGTTTCCTTGTTTGACCATGTCTCACCTGAATCAAAAGCGCAGGCCGGGGACATTGCTGAGCCACAGCGAAAAGCCATCTTGCTCGAGCTCAGGACCTAGCGCGTCCCTGTCAAAGATCTACCAAGAATAACATGCATTTTGTTTCACATGTCACATGCCTCGTGATAGTGAAACTTCCTGGGACAAAGCCTATGTTAAGCCTTCAATGCATTTTGTAATTTTGTCCCGCTTTGTTTTCCGTTGTGCCCCGTATGGTCCCCAGCAGTTCGTGCCTATGTCTTGAACAATTGACTAGTAGCAACATTTCTGCTTATGGCTTGCAGGACCTTCTCAAAGTGCAGAAGTCCGCATATAGCCACCCGGCGAATGGAGAAGGATATTAATAAAGTTATAGGTTATAGGTAAAGGAAAGCACAGTAAGTTAAGGTTTGGGGGTTGTCACTTTCACAGATGATATCAGATGACAGGTCGACTACTACGGCGCCTTTTTTCATGATCCTTGGCAGTTTTGGCGTTGGCGATTTGCGGACGTTTGTGTTAGGGGGGTTGGGCCTCAATGTTGACTGCAATGTGCTGCGGCACTCGACCGATGATGCAGAGAGAGGCTACTGCGAGGTGGAAGGTGGCATCAGGCCAGCCTTGCTCGAGAATGTGCTGAAGCGCAGCTCAGTTTACACACAGACACGCTGGCAGCTGAGGACAATCGGATATACATGGCGCTGGAGTGCACCTAGCATCGCTTGCCGCCGGTCCACGGCCACGAATCTTCTTGAAGCATTCTAAAGCCATATAGAGATTGAATTGCAGTGAATGGGGTTCAGAGTGGTATGTGACCTGGTGTTCTTTGGTGGCACGTTTGACAAGATTTGACACCGCAGCAGCCACTATATATTTTATATAGTTGTAGAATAGCGAATCGTCCCTGTACCAAGTACTTTATGTACTTTTCAATTGAGTCTCACCAGGCTTCAGCTGCCCACCTGCTTCTGCTATACATGGCCGCAGTTCCTGTCAGAATGTTCGTCTGCCAGGTACATGAACGCAGGGCCGCTGTCTTCGATCCTTGCGGCCAAGAAGAGAGCAGCTGGATGCTCAGGATGCGCCAGGAATATCCAGGAATCGTTAGAGGAAGCGACTTGTTTTTCCCTCTCAAATTATACCAGCATAGACCCCAAACAGCGTCAGCATTTGTTCGGCGTCGGCGTCAACTCCGAAAATTCCAATGTTGGTGGAAACGAATGCAAGTATACTTTTCTAAAGCCTCCAGCTGTTTGGGAACTGCACCTAAACAACTTGCTCCCACTTAGTGGTATATATTGTAGTCATTTTTTGGCGTTGGAGATATTTCCTGGTTTGTTTTCTTTTTAAACATATTTTCAAAATTCGTGTAAGTGGAGTGACTGTGGTGATTGACTATAGTGTGTTTGTACATATGTCCCCCGGGATAGCACGTTCGAAATGTTCAAATCGTCGTGTCTCATAAATTTCTCTTGGGATTATGAGTTAAAAGTTTAGGTGAGCAGTGTGGTTGTGGCTGGTGCCCTCATGTCTGCCCGCGCACTTCAGCGATCTAAGCATCAGTTGCTTTACCACCACCGTAAGAACCCCTAAGTGTGTCCACATTGTTGGTGAATAAAGAGACTTTATTATTACAACTCCATGCATGAACCATAATCAAACAGGTCCAACAAGCGTGGTTTGAATTGGATGAGGCACACAGCTTTTATCTTCAATTGTAACGGTACTCTTTATATCTTTGATTTCGAGTGTGCAATATTTAGCATTCTCGTGTTCTCACCCCTTTTGTTGAAAGGCTTTCTCGAAATTTTTGAAAACACCAGTTCCTGATGTCTGTGTCACATGTGCAAAACGATGGGATACCGGATATATATGTCATGAGAAGAGCCGATGGTGATATCGCATTTCGATCGCTGTATCACTGTTGCATTCATACCCAGACAAGGCGGTGGAGATAGGACAAACGGCGTGGCCAAGCAGGGGACAAGGCCCGGATAAGGCGGTGATAGAAAGGCTTATAACGTGGACAAGCAGGACAGGCAGACCTGGACAAACAACAAAAAGAAGGACACGGGGATTGCGACCGTGGCACCAGGACAGCAGGGAACACCAGGAGGTTCGCAAGCGTGGACACTAGAAGCAGGAGGAAGACACAGGGTTCGCCAGCGCGGCCAAAGGACGAGGAGGACAAAACGAGGATGAGAGGAGGAGGAGAGGAGGACAAGAGGAGGAGAAGAGGAGGACAAGAGAAGGACAAGAGGACGACAAGAGAAGGACAAGAGGAGGACAAGGGAAGGACAATAGGCAGCCAGAGGACGACAATGGGACAAGAGAAGGACAAGAGGAGGAGGAGAGGAGGACAAGAGGACGACAAGAGGAGGACAAGAGGACCAGCGCGGCCAGGGGACAGTTCAGGGGCGCGGCCAGCCAGTGTGGCCAGCTCCTGTTTTCCTAAGACAGAGCCCAAACAGCAGACTATTTGGAGAACAACTCCAAGCCACGTGGAACTATTCCTCTTCTACAGTAGCTTGATAGTCCTTCAGTCTTTAAAGCTGGGACGTGCTCCCAAGCGCTGCAAAACCTGAACGCGAATTAAAGAGAGGGCGGTCGCCAGACTAGACAAGAGCGCATTCCAGGTCCAGAGCGCATCTGTAACATGCCCTCCAAACACCTGCAGAGCGCGCCCGGAGCGCGCTGCCAGCACATCTACAGAGCGCGCCGGAGCGCAGGCCCTTAAGTAAGCACTCTCCCCGAGCGCGCCTGGAGCGCCTGGCGCGCGCCCAAGAAGCAAGCGCTCCAAAGCACGCTCCCCGAGCGCGCGCTGAGCGCTGACCGAGGAGCACAGGAGGAGGACAAGACGGCCCGGACACAGAGCCGTGCCACAGAGTTCAGGGGCGCGGCCACGACAAGGACAAGAGGAGGACACAGAGCCGTGCCACAGAGCCCAGCCGCAGAGTTCAGGGGCGCGGCCAACAGAGTTCAGGGGCGCGGCCAGTGAGTGTGGCCAGCTCTTGTTTTCCATTATAGAGCCCTAACAGTATACTTTTTGGAGAAAAGCGGATGCGACTTTCTTCCCCCCCCCCGAAAAACGGAACGAGCTCTTAGAAACTTCACTTTTGCCACTTGCAACATCCAGCAGCGATGACTCAGAATGCTGACTTTCAAGCACCTGAGCAGCTGCTAGCCAACATCACCTGGCAGGTACGGCCGGAGAGGATGATTGGTGGGAATAAACATTGTCCAAAAATTGCAAAGAGATGGCATTCTTGGTAATTTGTTCGGTTGTTTCTGATGTTGGCAAACTCATTCACTTGGTCGAATGCACCGCAGCGCAGGTGCTCGATGGCCTGGAATACTTGCACGGCCAGTGTCTCAAGTCACGGACGCCCCTTGAAACATCACAAGTCGACTCTTAACCTCTTGTACTTTTGGATGGTTTTTTCACACGGTGACCCCACAGATTGTTTGGACGGGACGAGTGCCAAACCGGTCAACTGGGCTAAGCCAAACTTTGAGCAGAGTTGCAAGAAGCGCAGGTGGGTGCAAAGAACAGGCCAAAAAAAAGAGGCCAAAATGAGAGTTGCTACTCCACAATCCGTGTTTCCCTCTCTTCGAACTATTATTTCTTGTGACGAGCCAGTGCCCAGTAGAGGAAAAACACCATTTCACGCCCCCAGAACTTATGAAAACTCCTATTTCTCTTCTCTTGGGTGCTCATTTCATTCTTCATCCCCCTCGCTAAGGCGAGATGCATGTGATCCATCGAGACATCAAACCATCGAACTTGCTGCTCAGTTGGGGTCCCAAGTTGGGACACCTTGGGAACACAGGATGAACCCAAGTGCTGGAAGCAGCTTGAAGAGACTGACAACGGTGGGTTTCGGCGACCAATTGCAGTCTCATTCCAATCTTCTATCTCTGCGCCCGGCAGAGATCGGTCGCAACGTTTCCCGGATCCTCCCATGGGGTGACAGAGATTCTGATTTTGCAAGCAAGTCGGGGCAATGCAAGGTACTACAGGCATCGTCAAGATCACAGATTTTGGAGTCTCTGGAGAGCTGGAGGACGACTTGGAACAGAAGATCAAGGTCACCTTTGTGAGGGCACCCCAGGGGCTTTGTCTTGATTGGAGGTGAAGCAAGGGGCTTTTGGACGGATTTGGGCGGTCATGTTGAAACAGGTGCAATCAAGTTTAACTCGCTCAGGCCAAGATCATGAGGAACCCATTGAAGATCTACATTCAAGCTAGATGCTTGTGAGTTGTTTGCATGACCCTGAGCCTCGGTGCTGAGGTTGGAACCATACACTACATGTCACCCGAACGTGTGGTCGGAAAGCCTTACCAGTACAACTCCGACACGCTCGAGCCTGAAGAGTGAAAACCGCATCACCGATCCACGCGGCAAATGGGGCTTGCTATGGCTTGCATGGCCTGCTACGCCAATGCTACAGTATCAAAGCATTCTTTCTCAGCAGCCCTATCAGTTGCTGGCTGAGGTGGAGCCTGGGTCTCACGCTGATGGAGTGCATCCTGATGCGATACCCGTGCGCTAACGGAACGAAACGGATTTTCGAACCTCAATCTGTGTCACGTTGGGCCAGGTACTCGCGGGAGGAGGACTGATGTAAAAGTGGGCGGGTGTAATGGAGACACATCCCACAAGTGGACGACACGTCGGAAGACACCAAGAAAAAAGACACAAGGGTAGGTGTCATATTTGACTTGTCAGTTGGACCGATCGGGACATACTCTACAGATGCAAGGTAGCGCTACGATATTTTGGAGGGTTATGGGATTTTCAGAGTGCCCCCTACCTCCTTACACAGGAAAGCAGCAAGCTGACAGTCTGGGAGCTCATGAAGCGTATTGACACGCCCGGGTGCCATGTGTCAATTTTGCCGGGCGTGCAGACAATGATGCCTGACCCGGAAACGTCCCTGTCATTTTCAAGACGCTGGTTCTTTGAAGCAATTTGGCAGATCTGATGGCCAATCAATCTTGCTGCAGTGGGTAGAACAGATCTGCCAGATCCCCTTAACTTCATGAAGCAACCAAGCGGCATTGTGTGCCCTCACGCGATGTCTGAACCTTTTCTGGTGCGGCGCTGTCGGCCGAGGGATGAGCCTCCCAGTTTGCCGCCGAAGCACAGCGCCAAGCTGCAGGATTTCCTCCAGCAGGCGGACTCGACCAACCCTGTTGGACTCGGTCCGTGACACCCCCAGTTCAAGGGCACTTTTCACAAAACAGTGTCATCTCCGTGCTATGATCACCTCTGCAAAAGAGCTTGCAGGCTACGGATCCATCCCTACAAAAAAAGATGGTCCATACTTCGTGACTTCGTCCGACTGATCCTGTTCGGGTCTGGTATGGTCTCGTTTCGGCTGCCGAATCTTGGTGAGTTTTGTTCTAGACTCTATGCTTTACCCCTACCGCTGGTTGACTCAATGTAGCACCCTGAACCTTCAACGGGTAGCGAGCTCCAGAGGCAGGGCCCGTGGGCGGCAAACATTCCAGTCCGCCCGATGTTGGAAGGGCAAGATGAAGCTACCAGTGTGGCTAGCATACCATAGAGGCGAGAGTGGATCAAAGTCAGATGGTACAGACCTTCGAACCTTAGAAGGAACAAGTCACTGTCCTTGGACACCTGCAGAAAGTCGCCCAAAGCAGTCACCCAGGTCGAATCATGTCGAAGACCTTTCTTGCGTTTCGACCAAAAAGTCACGTTTCATGTGCGTGCACATGCGTGTGCTGTAGGCTTTGCAGAAGGATCCCCAGGTTCGACCCGGTGCCTCGACCATGAAGGCGCGCGGGCGGACAGGGTTGGGGGACTTCAACCGGTCCTTCCGTGACAGTCTATGTTTCCTACTAGCTTCTTGTTACTACTAGTAAGGCACTTGTTACTACTACTAGCGATGCACTTGTTACTAGAAGCGTGGCACCTGTTCCTACTTGAATAAATAACATTGCAGGCACAGACTTTGGGGGATTCCAACATGTTCACTGAACTTGACATGCATAAAACATCCGGCGTGAGTTCATGTGCTTTGCATCAAGCAAGTACGTGTTTCATGGGTGTAGATACTTGTAACTTGCACCTATGATCCCTGCAGATGGCACTCACAAGTGACTCACAAGATGAAGATTCCGGAACAGATCTTTCCCAGTGTATGTCGACAAATCTATATAGAAGTACTGTACTTCCATTATGTAGCTCTATAGTCCACTCATGTTTGATTCACACCTAGGTCGTAGGTCTTGCTGACTCTGAAAAACATGGTAGCAAGAGATCTGATGAGTTGATGGCGACTGGATCGCTTCATTCATTTCGGTGCACAGAATTCCACCACTCACCGGTGAGGCGCATCCATGGCTGGAGGGCTTCTTCCAATCAACCCACCTCATGGAGCTGGCCATGTGGATTGCACCCCAGGTGCCCCCTGAGGAGGCGATGGAAGGGGCCAAAAGGGGAAGCGCCAGGAACTAGGACAGACCTTAGGCCATTAGGCCAAGCCAAACATTGGAACCAACACCTTGGGAGTGTAGAACCGCGTTGTAGAAGGGACAGTTGGACAAGAACATCTTCTTCTACAACCTTGGGAGTTTGCGTTGTAGAAGAGATTTTCTGGTTCGAGGTCTCGAAGCGTCACACCGTCGGGGCTGGATTTGGACACACTGGGTTTGGGGAGATTCTGATCTCATTAACATAGCACAGATGAGGATCAGGGTATAATACTACCCTTTGGTAAGCTTAGCGCACAGTGGCCACTCTTTCGTAGTCGTAGGAAGCTTAGCGGAAGGTGTTGTTCAAAAATTTAGGCTTAATGACTTCCCACCCGCAGCCGAACCATCCCGACCTAGCTTTGGGTCAGAATCCGCACTCACGAGGGTGACGCCACCGAGCACTGATCAATCACACCTGCCGCGCTTCAGGCACCGCGGCAGAGGCTGATGTCCGAGGGTTTTCCAACGCAAACACAAGATGTCTCACAGTTGTTCTGCTCTTGCAAAGTCGCTCAAGCCTTGAACACCTTAATTGTTGGGCTTCATACTGTACCGACAGCTGCAAGGGCCATGCACTTAAGCAGAGATCTGCAATGGCGACAGTTTGATGTTGTTTTCGTGTGCAGCTTTTGTGAATGCACTGCCGTTGTCCTAGAATCTAGAATAAGCACTCATGGCATCATGGCACGAAGAAGAATCAGCAATCGTCACACGCCATACCACACTGGTCGCTGTTTTTCATCATGAAGGCTTTTGCAAAAAACGGACCGCTTTTCGGGGCATCCCCGCAATAAGCGTCCATCAGTTCCTACAGGTCGCGCCCTAATCCGTTCCAAATGCCCGGAGGAGGTGCGCAATTTGGGTCGGTTTTGGGGGGGGACTTCCACAATTCCTGGAGCACTGCGGACTTTGATCACTCGTTGGAAAAGAGCGAGAAAGAGTGTGCAGAAAGATCGGAATCTGGTCTGGAGTCCCGATCCCTTAGTTGGCGGCGCGACTGCTAGTGTCAGTCACTGGCAGAAAGCAGAGAGCTTTGGTCTTTGAGTCATGGCAAGTCCGCATGGCCAAACTGGCGCAGGGTACCGTGCGTGCAGCCCGGCGAAGTCAACAGCCAAACGCTCAGGGGGCGTTGAGGCAGAAATTCGGATTCAAGGTCCAGCCCGGTAGATCACCGACAACATAGACAGTGTAGAGTCTTAGAGCTTGAACACCTTAGGAATTCGCGTTCCCCTTTGTTTTGTTTCTGGGCCATGTTGGGCTCCAAGGGGACTTTGGGAGTCCGATCTGACCAAGGAGGGCCGTGAGACTCGCGCATCGGTGGGAACTCCACGGCTGCCCGAAGGGAGCCCAGCTGCAAAACCGGTCAGCACACTCAGAGGGCATATCTTAACATTCATTCATGAACCATGGAGCTTCGATTTTGGGAGCAGAAATCACTGAAATCTCTTTTTGGAGGATTGGTTGGTTGGTCCCCATTGGACTCCCTATCATTATCAGTACCGCCCCAGTTGACAAAGGAATGAAGCGTCCTGCGTGATCCTGCGTGTGCGCATGAAACACGCGGGCCCCAGGAGAGCCGGGAGGCTCGAGATGTACCTCCGCGATTACCAGAGGGTAGTCCAGCTAGCAAACCTGCCGTGGACTCAGCGGGCAATGCTGCAGGATGCAGGTCATCCAGGATGCTCGCATATGCTAGTTCACTAGGCCCTACTACCTTAAGCTCCAACTTCTAACTCTTGCTGGGGCCAAGATAAAAGCACTTGAAGGGTTGGTCCTTGGGCCCATGGGTTTGCTTCCCCAAAACGAAGGAAACAACCAACCCAGACCTGCCAGGAAGGCCGGGAGGCTCGAGATGTACCTCCACGGCTGCCGGAAGGCAGCTTGAGACCGCCGTGCCTTGGTCGACCAAGATGCTAAGGTTGGCCTAGCAAAATGGGTGTCACTTGAGTTGGAAACCATGTGAGGCTAAGTGGAGTTGAGATATTTACCAGGCTACCGCCTGCAGCCGCCGACCCCCAAGGGATAGAACCTTAGCGCTAGCCTTGCTCTATGTTAGCCTTAGCCTTAAGCCTTAGCCTCAGCCTTAAGAGTGCAGACCCAACCCAGCACCACCAAAGCAGGTACCCAAAAAGTCGACTTTTTGGGTACCTCCCACATTTACCATCGGACGTCAGCTCTTGCATGAACCCCGATCATTGCCCAAGAATTTAGACCCAACCCTGCACCACCAAAGCAGGTACCCAAAAAGTCGACTTTTTGGGTACCTCCCAGGTTTACCAATTTAGACCCAACCCAGCACCACCAAAGCAGGTACCCAAAAAGACAGGCCTTAGCCACAAGCCGTAGCCTTGCCGTGCCTAGCCTTAGCCATAGGCTTGCCTTAGCCTTGGACTTAGACTCAGACCTTACTTTTTGACCTTTCCGGACCCGGGGTTTGTTGTAAAAGGGAGTTGTAGGATTTCCCAGGTATGCGTAGAGAATTGCGAACCTATTTTCTTCCATTGTTGTAGAATTTTCTAGGACTTCCTCTTGTGTTTAGGTTCCCAGATTTCCCTAAAAATTGATTAATCTATTGTTAACCTATTTGAATCCAGTGTTCCCGGCAAATGCCCTGGAATTTTCCTAGGAATGCTCTAGGCTTTGTTTAGATTTTGCGCTGGAGGAGGTCCGGCCAGTGCCCGTGGTAACGTGAAAGGCTCTGATAAAAGTTTCGCGTGTCTGTCAGGCGCCCGTATCCGCGCCATGTGGCGTGTTGGTTCTAGGACGGAGCAGCGCAAACGGAAGCTTGGGCAGGTGGTGGCGAGGTGTTCGCGCCAGCAAGGGAAGAGACCGTAGCCATGTACATGCGGGTGGCACGCGCGCGCGTGGCGGAATGCCTGCAGTGCGGTAGGCCGGGGGGGGGGGGGGGGGGACGGAAGGGCGTGGAAGCGGGTGGTTCCACGGTGGGAGGAAGGACGTTGCCCTGGATGTGGGGAGGGTAGGGTTTCCTGGAGCACCCCTGGAGCAAAATGCAGGATCACCCAAGTGGTCGGGTGAGAGGCAGCCGGTGTCTGTGTTGTGCGTTTCCAGCCGAAAACATAACAAAATCTAGACAAAGCCTAGAGCATTCCTAGGAAAATGCCGGAAAAGCCTTTGAAAATCTCATAAACCAACAGAAAACGTGACAAAATCTACGAAAAAAACAAGGGCATTGGCCGGGACCATGCCGCGACCAGCCCGGGATTCGAGCCCAGGACCATTTTGGACCGTGCTTATTTTCCCGCGCGGGTCGAGAGGGTGCCCCAAGATGTAAATTCTTGGACAATCCAGGTCGCTTTCCTGGAGAAATCCCGGCAGGATTTCGTCACTCCGACAAGGGTCCGGAGGGGTAGGGGAGGTAAGGTCTAGGTCTAAGGCTATGGACTAGGTCTAAGGTCTAAGGCTAAGGCTAAGGCTTAAGGCTAAGGCTAACATCGACAGTCACGCCTCACCCCACGGTGTGGGGTCGGCGGATTTAAGATGAATTACTGTAAGTGAAACTTCCAGCCTTTTTTGTTGGAACTTGATCTCTGTAGATTCTGTGATTCTGTAGTATCCACTGTTTTGTGGCATGCCACCGCCACATTAAGGAGGGGACCTCCTTCTGGGCATCTTGGCAACTGGTGTTTGGTGTGAAGTGCCACTCTCCGAATTGGATGCTGATCAGAGACATCCTATGCTTTTCTAAAGGTACATGTGGGATTTGGATTTCGTGCAAGTTCCAAGCCATTGACTACCTTCGACTGCCTGAGACATATCGGGACAACTCAGCGCAACGGAGCTTATTAGCAAACATCAGTTCGCAATAGTTGGCGCATGTGCATTCGCAAACACAAGAGGGAGAAAGGGAGGACAGCAATTGAAGACACACACAATATCAAATATTAACAACATATAACGAAATCACCTGCAAATGCTTCTTAGTCGTGAGGTGACATGATCATGTGGAAAACAGGGGCACCAAACAACTCTGATCGAACAATGGAACTGTGATCGACAAACCCTGGCCAAGGCACACAGCAAGCTCCCCCGAGGCAGATGTGCGTTGGGAGCCGGGCCCTTGGAACGAGTGCGAGCACCAGCGGTTTGTGTCGAGCTGCACATGAGAGCCAGGAGCCTAGTAAGGCTAGGAGCCCCTAGTAGCGTCCTTGCTCCTAGTAAATTATATATAGATTATATTATATAACCATATATATATATAGATCGATATATCCCGCCGGGTTTGCTGCATTGTGTGTGGGTGTGCACTTAGAACCGAACGTTAACATCCCAACCTACCCCGCCCCACCCCACCCCACTCTCAGTCAGTCGCCTTGTGTAGCGTAGCGTGGAAGAGTTGAAGTATAGAAAAATAGTTAAAAGGACCAACCACGTTTCTGAGCTTCTGGAGAACCGTGTGAGATACACATGCATGCACAAAACAACATGTAAGCATCTTGCCCGTGCAAGCATCCGAACTCCCAAGTACAAGCAAAGGCGCGACGAAAGCCCTCGGAATAGTGGAACAGTTCTGAAGTCGTAAATACAATGTGTTTAATATAAAACGACAAAAACATGCGCGAAACAAGTGCGCATGTTTCGCGCAAATTTCCCAAACAAACGCATTAAAAACGCACCCAAATTACATATGAAAGTGCACGTTACCTAAAATGACTCATTGTCTTGAGCAAACCTGCCTGGATTCGGATATATATATATAATAAGTATATTGTATATTGGAGGCTGGAGGCCGGAGATGGCGTCATATATTATAGTAATAGCTAAGCCAGGAGCTCGCAGGCTCAGGATGCATTTGCAATGACAGCAGACAACAGGACTTGAGACATGAGCAGAGGCAGAGTAAACAGGGAAAACCAATTCTCATAAATGCACCTAACGGAAGACTAACAAGCACATGTTTCCAGGCATCCGAAGATGGACCAATCCTGGCACGGAGGCGGCTGGTAGGAATCAATTATTGGACTATGATTCTGGATTCAAAGGAGTTTTGCACGATAATTATGCATTGCAATCAACAAACTCCTTGATTGAAGAACTACAAGTCTTACTTTAGCCAAACTATTTTTAGACACGTCATGAGTCATGAGTCAAGCTAGATGATTTTTGATCGCATGGCATACCATGATTCATCATGAAAGAGATGTACATCGAAGGCGATGGCGATGTCCATCTGCTCGCCTGCCAGGTCGATGCAACCCCTTCAGCGCCTTTCAGGCCAATCAGCACGCGTGGCTAGGGCGAGCCCACCGCCCACAGGAATCCACTGGGTGGTCAACCAGTTCGAAGTGCCATGTTCGAAGTCCTTGGGCAGATCGTTCAGAATAAAATTTGCAAGATCTCTCTTGCGTTCCATTGGAGCCTATTCCGCATGTTGGAGTGTAGTGATCTGTTGCCACTTCAAATTGTCTTGGGTTTGGAAATCCAGAGTGCCCCCACTTTTCTGTGAGTTCAACAAGCATCCTTTTTCAGTTCCAAGGACCAGACCTGCTTATGGCAATTGCCCTGGAGTGATATGCTATTCAACAAGTCTAACTGACGGATCTGCTGCATTTGTGCCAGGCTGAAGTCAGTGCATCCCCCGAAGCGCGTTCAGAGGCAAGGTCCAGAACGTCCTCCACAGGCGGGTGCACGCGCAGCTGGGAGGAGGTTTAGTTTCTCGGCTTTTTACATGTGGGTGCGAGGAGCTCCTATGTCTCCAAACAGCTTTCATTGTGACCAGTTGTACGATGACTAATTGCTATGGTTGTGATGTTATATATATATATATACTGTATATATACGCTGTATTACTATGATTCTTATCCTTTGCCCTTCTTGAACCTTCTTGCTTTCTTGTTGGGTTAGCACCCTTGAGGGTGACTGAAGAGGCGCATGTGTGCCGTCGAGGTCACAGTCCAATATCTGCTGTCAAGACTTGGATGCTTCATGATGCTTCATGATGCTTCTAGCGTAGCTTGCACATAATGGTATCCAGTATAGATTCATGCAGCATCAATTGGTTTCCATTCCTTGCCTCCAACATTTTCAGAGCTTCCCAGCGGCGCTGTGAATGCCACCTCAACGCCACGTGAACACCGGTGTCTGCAGGGGCCGAAGGGGAACTTCTCATTTGAGGCGAGATCGGGGTGTTCGGTGAAGTCGGAGGCGGAGGTGTTCGGCATGGTGAAGATCTGGGGCGGGGGGAGGTCAACGAAAGTTCAGAGGTTTTGGGTGTTTTGCAAGGAGAAGCACGACCTTGTCTGGTACAAGGTGTGAGATAGGAAATCCGACTCTGGGTTCTTTAGTTTTCACATGTGCACAGTGCTTTGACATCGCAGTGAGGCTAGTAAAACAGACCCAGGAAGACATTGATTTCACTGACTTGCCGTCGCTTATGCTGAACCAGTCTCGCCCAAGCTACTGAATTATGCGCTCACGCTCCCTGCAGGTGCTTTTCAGGCCACCGCACAATCCTTCTCCACATTTCTTTGCCAAGCCTGCACCCTGCATCGGTCACTGGTCACTGAAGCCCTGAAGAGCTTGCGGGACTGAGAACACCCGGAAACATCAGCCCGAGAATGAGAAGTGGCCCCGCCGCTTCGGGGGGTACAGTCCCCACCATCACTCCCACCATGAAGACGAAGAACCGCCCCCCACCATCCAGTCGTCTTCAGACGAGACGGAACGTGCCCCACACGTCGGGTTCCTGCGCCGGAGGGTCAAGGAAACATGTTGTTGAAACACTATCCACTTCGAAGCAAACCTTCGTTGAGGAAGAAAGAGAGCTGAAACATACGAAGAACAGCATCGTTTTTTGCCAGCAGACCTTTCAGCTTCCACCATGGCATACTATGTCAATCTAGGCAGTGTATAGTTTGAGCTTTTTGAGTGCAGTATATAATATAGCTTGAGCTTCTTGAGTGGCTGCTTTGACGATTTTATTCTGGAGCTATAGCAGCTATGCCCTATCAACAACTTTGCGAGAAAGACACTTCCCAAAACATATATAGAGGGCCATCAGTGGCCATCAGAGTAAGTGGCACATAATGACCAAAAGGGGTCTATATGGACACCCATCTAAAAGACATCTTGGGGGTTGTGTCATCTACTCTGAAACCACTGTAATACCACTAATACCCACCCTTCCACGCAATTTTTCGCAATGCTTGACATGATGACGGTGTTCAACTGTATCACCGGGTCCATGTTCTTTCAGCGGGATTCAGTCACTTTTTGGGTGTGAAATGTGGCCGCAGAGACTTACGATCACCCCTGAGCATACTTAAGCAAATCTTGGCAGCTCAGCCCTCCGCGAAATCTGGATGACCGCATGCGGGGTGCCTGTACAGCCGCCCGGTGGCCGCACAAAAAAACCGACTCACAGACGTGATTCGCTTGTCTCATAGATTTGCCGAGGATCGCCTTCGACTTAGCTGTGGTAACTTGCGCGAGCAAGTTCAAGACATGCTCATTCCGTGTTCGTTTTGTGTATGTGCCTCTTTGTCATCATGAGTTTGTACTTATGCTGTAATTAGATCTTTCGGCTTAGCAATCCCCTAGTGTTTGAACATATAAGGATCTGAGATTCGCGTCCCAGGACGACGAGATACGAGTTGAGTTGGAGTTCCTCGGCGCAGTTTGCATGTCTTTCAACTTTCAACGCCCATTGGTGCATCAAATGCGCAGTCGGCCGGATTGCAGGACTTGTGCCAAGGCTTTTATAAGGACTTATTTGGCTGGCCTAACTCGAGCTTTGGGGTGTCAATCTCAGCTGCCTTTCTAGGGGGCCTAGGGGGACGTGCCTAGTTCAGTTGCGAACATGATGCTAACAGCAGAAAAGGGCCTACTACGGGAGATCTAAAGCTTGACATTTGTTCACCGCTGCTCATGTGAGCCCTGCAGCTGAAACACCGGTGAGTTCGACTGCGATGGGACACCGTTGCCAGAGATGGGAACCTTCCGGTTGGTCACTGAGCCTCGGGATGTGACGCGCCTGGAGGATGTGACCGACTCAAAAGGTTCTCCCCGAAGATCACGAAGATCACGTCTCGTCCATGTATAGATTGTATTAGATTGTTTCTACACATTGGATTTGAGATGTTCAGTTTTCAGGCCCATCACACACTTCACGGGAAGTTCTGGTACTTTTAACATTATGAGGATGTCAGTGGGATCTTCTGCTGGACAATGGACTTGCATGGATTCATGGATCCGAGGATGTTTGTTTCAAAGTAAGCAGGTTAGGCACAAGCACATGTTGCAGGTGGAGCTTACAAGCTTCAGACGAGCCATTACTTTTGATGGTGCTTGTGCCCCCTGCTCACGTGTGCCGTCCAAGAAATCGAGTTTTTTGATCGCTGCGGCCAAACTAGCCAAGGCTGACATGGGATCATTACTTGGGGCTCCTTTTGTGCAAATAAAGAAGCCAGACTGTTGCACGCGGCACTGCACCATGCCCCCGCACTGCTCCTTGTTGTTTTAAGATGAGCTCTTCTTTTGGAACCCGTGTCCTGAGTGATGCTGCATGACACGGCGGGGGTATCCCCAGCCTCCGCCCCGTCGTCTTTGGAGCGGCGCTGGTCGCCTGCGCCCCTCCAACGCGCCCCGTCGAGGGTTTTGGCCATGGTTTATATAGTTGAGGATTTGGTAGGTGAGTGAGAAGCAAAGTTTGAAGAACCAGGAAGAACCGTTTTTATATATAATATATATATATATATTTATATAAATGATATTACTGTAAACATGCATTTTTAATCTGAATGCCATCAGGGCAATGTCATTCGATTTGACAATTTGATTCGGATTTGTGGTCCCACCCAACTGTGGCACAGGGCTTAATGACCTGTGACATGTCTACATGTTCAGTGTCAGGAACTTCATGATGATGCCATTGTATGGAGTAGGCAGAATGGGGAGTTGTTTTGGGCATTTGGTTTGTTCTTTTATTTTGGGTTAGGATTTAATTTACAGGTCATTGCACTCTGTCCTGTATCTTCTTGGCTTACTGTGTGGTGATGTTCAGGGGTTAGCAACATTGGATACAAATTCCCACTCAGAAATTTTGTGCAGTGTGAGGGCCTCCCCTTGCAGTCCACAGGGGGATAATTGATTCAAATATATTCATTTGCTCCAGAGTATCTACAGGATAACGAGCGACGATTTCACCTTGACTGGCCTCAGATCCTGCGAGACGGCGGCGCGGCCGGCGGTGCTCAGAGTCACATGCACTCGACCGTTTTTTCCGGGAGGGCACGACTTCAAGGCTTCGGCAAAGGCGATCTGGAAAAGGATGGATGCAACAGGATGCACCCCTGAAATCTTGCTATCCAGTCATTGTTACTACTAGTAAGGCACCTGTTACTACTAGAATGGCACCTGTTACTACTAGCGTGGCACCTGTTACTACTAGCTATCCAGTCATCCAGTTGATATCTTCCATGGAGTTTTCCATGGTCTCCGTATGTCTCCGTTCATAGATTCGCGAAACATGGCACCCATGAGACTTCAGAAGGGGGACACTTGGTCTCCCATCAGTGGCCGATCCAGATCCCTCAAGAGGACTACGAATCCGCCCAGCCCACCCTTGGCATTCGCGAAGAAAAGAGCTGCTTGTCACCTGCGCGCTGTTGCCGCGCGACATGAGCCACTTACAGATTTCTAGCTGAGGTGGTGGAAAGGAGGGATTTTCCGGCTCAACCAGTTTGCTTGTTTCTCGCCGACGCCGAACTGGCTTCCAGCTATTCGGGAACCAAGCCCAGACTGGTCACTTAGCACCATTCTGGAGGCAAGGGCGCAGGCTGGTGAGCAGCGATGAGCCGCGACACAATTCTTCACTTGGGATCCGGTTGCTGTTGCGGTTGATGGGCGTGAAGTTCTAAAGAAATGTCGTGGCCTGCCAAGTCCTTCTCGAGAACTTGAGGCAACTGAGAACTCATCGAGTTATGTTCGGGCGATCGACATCGTCTCGCGCCGCAGGATGAACGCCCCAAGAAGACCCAGGGCCAGCACACCCCGAAGAGGTCCTGCCCGGGCGCTTGGTCCGCTATGATATGGCGCAAGATAAGAAAGGCGATTCGTTGAAAGAGATTGCCTTTGAAGGGTTTGATACGGCCTGGTGTGTGGAACTAGTGACTATAGTGGATCCCAAACCTGCATCATGCGTGTTGAGTCTTGAGATCATTCATGTCCGCATATATATATATATGCATATGTATGTATGTATGTAGGTATGTATGTATGTATGTATGTATATATATGTGAGCAACCACCTTTATTTACTACGGCATGCTATTTGCTTGTCTATCATCAGTATTCGCTTGGAACGAGATAGGCCCCCACATAAACGAGATACTTTTGCTTGATGACACTAAGTAGTCTGAACGAGATAGTGTGATCAGTGATCTGCTACTAAAGTAGTTTGAACGAGATACTGTGACATGACCTCCTACTTAAGCAGTCTAAACGAGATAGGGCCCCACATGATAGATTTTCTAGTGTATTTGAGTTTAGTACCAAATAAATGCCGCGGCACATTATCTACAGTATATAGTTATAAATATATACGATTCGATAATATACTGTATACAGATGTGTAATTGATCATAACTAACTATATATTTAGAGGTGATGTAGAGATAGTATTTGGCATGAACAAGTAGTGACAATCAACATGTCATAATATTACATCAACACTGCACCTTAGTGTTATATACAAGTGACTGTCGTCATTGCTAATTCCTGCTAGTCTCTTCACATGCTCCAGTTGGAACGTCACCACTCTTATGGCACATTGCTATGGCACATTTGCCTTACTTTTGAACATGGACGCGGATCCTGAAGACAATCCCTTGTGGAAGAGCATCTTGCACTCCGTTATTTGCTGGAGCCGATTCAGACTGGAGCCCCGCTGTGCGCAAAGGTTCATGTTCGAAATGGGCTTGGTCCGGTGGAGGACCGCACCAGTGAATGGGAGGCTGAAGGAGAGCAATAGGTGCTGATGATGAATTGCTCCTGGGGCAAGACACCTTGTGCGGAAAGAATCTGGGAGAATCTTTAAGTCTTTGGATCGTAGGACATGCAGTCGTTTGATGTGATAGAAATGCTACAATAGTCCTTTTTTGAAATCAACGTCGCGATCCAGGAGATCATCCCTCCGTTGTACCTGGACAAGACCACAAAGGTTGGGGTGGCCCGTGTACGTGGTCGAGCGTATATATAGATGATTTGCATGCCCATGATGGCTGTCAAGACAAAGTCATGGGAATATCGAGAGAGGCATCCTTCTACTTCAGTGGTTTCTAGTTACTAGAGGACAATGCTTCCCCATGAAAAGTGCGTCACCTTCAAGAATGACGAAGATTACTTTTTGTTTATTCTATTTAGTAAGGCCCTAGTAGCGTCCTTGCTCCTAGTAGTAAGGCCAGGAGCCCCTAGTAGCGTCCTCTTGTAGATTGCGAGTGGAGTGACTAACTCAAAGCCTTGGTGGAGACATGGCCCACATTGCCCACTTCGCGCATGGCCCAACCAGGCCACCGGCCCGTTTGGCTACCGACCGATGTCCGGGCAACCGCTGCACAACTTCTGCCTGGATGCCAAGTGTGGGGAGTTTGGAGAACATATCCACTGCCACTAACGGAATCATGACAAGGTGGCGAGCTGAATGCCAGCTCAAAGAAATGTTTTCGTGGTGTCTATCAAGGAAAAACACACCCCACCCTGCTGAAGCCCAATTTCGTGACGACCACTGAAGCCCAGCGTTGGTTGCAATCCTTCATGCTATTGTGGCATTCCTCTCACAGTCCCACACCAGAGAGGCCCAGGAGCTCAATTCCATCCACATCCTCCAGAGCTGCCACGTGCGGAGGCCAAAAATGGATGCCAACATTTTTCATCATTTTTCCGTACTCGCGCGCGCGCGCGCCGGGTGTGTGTGTGTGTGTGCAACCCTTGGAGTCAAAGGGGACCTTTTGTTCTTTCATTTTGTTGCACGGGGACTGGAGCCGATTTGCCTATTCAGTCCATTTGCATCGGCAGACAAGCATTGACTTTGTGGACCTTTGACCGCTTGGAGTCTATTGGAAATCTTGGAAGCTTTGAATTCTACCTTGACTTCTTAGGCATTCATACCTAGGTGGGTGTGTGGCATGAGGCATTCGATTCCGTACTCGTTTCCCGAGTGTGTGTGTGTGTGTTTTTGTTTCCACTTCGGTTTTAAACACTGGAGACTTTGCAGCAGACAGCAAAGCAGAAAGCCTGTAGCACACTGTGACTAATCAACATGGACCCCTCCCTACCACTGGTTGCAGTGGGGAACCATGGAAGACCCGCGATGGCTTCTGGTTTTCTTCCTGCAGATGGTAGACTTGTGGGTTGAACTTCCAAGGCTATTCCTGGGAGCTGGAGTCCAACACAGCAGCGAACTTGGCAAAATGGTGCCAGCGAGCTTAATCAGTTGTGGCACATCATTCTCATACATGCAAGCACATGTTCAGCAACGTATGCCTTTGCAGATGCAAGTGCGTACAAACGCGTTTAATCGTATTTATATGTGTTTATATTTGTGCCCACTTTGGAACAGGTGCAAAGCACGTATTGAATTATTGTTTTTTAGCATTTTGGTGTCTTACGAGAGATATGGTGAGATTATTCACGCACACACTTCGAACTTGGATTTTCAGTTAATGCAAGTATCACGTT
>CAXAMN010005947.1:151684-171833 GCA_963970005.1 Durusdinium trenchii
AAAGGTGGTGGAAAACCCTTTGTCCAGGGTGGGACACACACACACATCCATAATTACCGGGTGTTTGTTCAGATGAAATTGATGTTTTTGTAATATCACTTCAGTTGTATGGGTGTCGCCGAGGTATCTGTCCACTACTCCCATCGTCGCTTCAGGAAGCCTGAACTCGATGCCTGGCTGTGAAGGACAGGGAACTGGGAGAATCCACGCACTGCAGACGTTGACACGGCTCTTGAGTGCAAATTGGTTGATAGCTCCCTGACAAAGTCCGTGATACCATGATTCAACGAGTCCGCTGCCTCCGCTGGACCCACTTGGATGGTTTCAATCCTTTATGCTGAGTGGGCGGGCATCATTCTCTTTGAAAATGCGCGCTGACGTGCCCTGTGCTTTGGCTGCAGTGTTAGCGACAGCCTCCAGATTGACGGCTATCAGCTATCACGTGTCAAAAACAGATCTGCTCATGTTGGAACGCTTGCCGTTGGAGCATCGTTGGGTTCACTCGGGAGGTGTTGCAGGATTCTTTGCTGGAGCACTTGGAGGTGCTGCTGTGCCCTGCTGGTGCCTATGCCGGAGTTCGGCTTGGAGCCATTGGTTCAATCGATGGTCGGCGGTTTGATTGGACCAATCACACCACCGACCATGGATTGAACCGATGGCTCCAAGCCTGCGTGGGGTCATTGGACAAGAGATGGGAGTCGCGATCAACGCAGCTCATTTTCAGCGAAGGACTAGTGCTGGCAGTTGATGCTGGCGATGATGGGGCGACGAAAGCAATCTTTTGCGAGATGGTGTTCCAGAGGGCAACGAAAGCTAGCGAAAGATGAAGAGATTTGAAATCACGAGCCTGGCTGCTCACAAAAGGGCCAATCCAACCAGTCAGCAGTGCAGGCTTCCAAAATCACCTCCAAAGTCTTGTGGCATGAAAGTGCATCGTTATTTTGGGGAAATGTTTTGGCAACGAAGGTACGGGTGCCTATAGTAATTAGAAGTAATTAGATCCTTGGCCATTGATGTCCAACTAGTTTTTCGGGATGCTTCGGAGTGAAAGAGCGACACTTTAGACAGCTTTAGATACCGATATCATCGATGCGACGGGACGTGTCAACTGGGACGTGTGCACTGGAGCGGCTTTGGAACATGGACTTAAAAACACCTAATTTAAACAATGCCACTAGCGTTTACCTGTGCACATTTGGAACTTGGAACATGCATATGCCATATATATATGCATCCATGTGCATGGAATGTAGAAACATGGACCATGGCGTTTTCGCAGTTGATGAGCCGAGCCCAGGAACGGTCTCCAGTGCCACCCACCAAGTTCCGCCTCGGTTGTGGCACCGGCTGGTGCGACAATCATGCCCCTCAGCTGCCTGCAAGGATGGCTCTGTGTGCTCGGTTGAGGATGCCTCCAGGATGATTCAGGAAGCTTGTGATTTCCAGCAGCTTTAGAGGAAAAGGTGATACCAGAAATGGCACAATGTTCCTTTGGGTGGGGCAGCAGTGAACTTGTCGGTTCGCGCTCGTTTGCCAAGGAAGCAGTTTCAGGTGTGAAGTGGAGCAAGCACGAGGAGGGACCTCCGGTCCATGCCGGTTGTGTTATGACTTGCTTCACTGAATGGGTGGTTGAGTGATGCGTTGTGTTTGCAAAACATGCCTTGTGACAAACCTGCGTGGCGGCCTCTTTTGCACGCGCTTGTCCAACAGGGAGGATGAGGTCCAAGCATGACGCACAGCGTTTGCTTGATTTTGGCTGTGGCCCCTTGGGTTGCTTGTGGTGCTGCGATGCGTTGTGTGTTTGGTTGCCGGCCGCATTTCGAGGATGGATGGACTTTCAGCACAACCTACAAGGAGGGGGGAGCGCAGAGAGAATCTTATACAATCTTATATGACAGTTCCTTCGCAAAGTCAGGACGGTTCCAACACAACCGAAGTCAATGCAAGACTTGCAGAATTCTGTTTCGCCTCCTTGGCCGATCGATGCCGCTCACGGCGCAGGATTTCCATGACACTGGCTATTGTAAGCCTCGAGAGCGGCCGGGCAGTGCTCCTTTAAGCAGGCATGGCGAAAAAGGAAAGGTTGTTACGGTCTTGAGAATTTTGGGGCACTTCCCTTGGACTTTGCCCTTAATTATGCTGCGCTGTTGACGAGGGGGAGGAACAGACAACGTGGTTTATGGCAGTCACGGCACTTGAAAAGGCAGTGTGGATTTGGGGTGCCAGGAAATACCACCGGCGTGTGGACAAGTTGGTCACGACAAAAGACTGGAATTGTGTCTTAACATACTCGTAGTTTGCGCAGACAAAGCTAGGGCTAGGGTCTTGAACAGTTTAACTTTACATATATAATTACATTCAGAATTTGTATGAATTTGTAATGGTCCTGTTTGAGAAGGACGCGCCCCCTGATTGCGTTTGTTCAGGATCATCCGTCGACCTGCCACTGCAGCGTGGTGAGGTTTACCTTGTTGGCCCAAGGTGGAATCGGGGACATGTGGACACCGACGTTTCATATGTTTCCCTCCCAGTTCCCGGCATTGGAGTTGGATGGACGCTACTGCCCAAAGGTTTGCAGACAACTGAGGAGTCAAATGGCAGTGGCAATGGCAGTGCCGGAATCTTGATTGGTGATTGGTGCTTTACTTGGCCTATGGTGTCGAATGGGGTAGCATGGCACAAAAGCACACTTAGGTTTTGAGATCATTCGGTCATTTGGTGCTGTGTCTTTTGCATCTCTTCCCAATTTTGGACACAAAGAGGCATGAGTTTACGCATGAAAGGGGTGCCGCATGAGTTCTGAAACTCAGAGCACCTTGATACTATGGGCACCTTCGATCTGTAGACTGTAGACTCAACAAAGCTAGGAGCAGCCAAAGAACCAGAGAACTTTTGGAGGAATCACTTATCAAGGTTTGGGCGCTTGTCAGATTTTCCATCACTTCAACAATCATGAAAGTAGAAACAGGCTTGTGGAGGGGAATAGTGTGCTTGTTGGAGACAGATTTCTGCCTTCTGCCTGCGTTCGTGCACCGGTGTCGATCGGCCAGGAGCAGCGGAGCATGAGGACCCACACCGCAGAGCATGACCGGGAGGTCCTTGCAAAAGTCTCGGAGGACGCCAACACCATGATAGTCTTGGAACGTCAATTCGTCCGTTGCAAGCTGTTTTCCAAGTCGCAGCACATGTAACGAAGGTTTTGGTTGGGAAAGGCTTGTAGCCCTCCGCTCATCGCTTTGCGAGCGCGTGCGGTTTCTGAGATTTTACGTCGAAAGGGCCAAAGATGCTCAGAGGGAAATAGAACCGAGGTGTGTGACGAGGGTTGGCAGAAGTTGTCCTGTTGGTCTTCAGGTATTATCAACTACTAGCGTGGCACTTGTTTCTAATAGCTTCTTGTTACTACTAGTAAGGCACCTGTTACTACTAGCGTGGCACTTGTTACTACAACATGCACCGGCACCCCACCGGGTATTTATCAAGGTTCAGACGTGCAGGCCTCCACCTAGTCACACGCCAAGACCAGGCCTGCAAGTCTGGTAACATGTCCAAGACCTGCGTGACTGTTCCACGGTTGTTCCACGGTTCCAAGGCTTTTTTGCCAAGCAAGGCAGCTTTGGATGGGAGAAGAGCGCACAATAGAGACCATGGAAAAACTGCGACGTGGGACTGAGACGTCCTCGAATATGAACATGGTAAGAACCGTTTCTAACACATGTTCAATCACCACTGGCCTTTCTGTTTGTCTTCATGAGGCCACTAGAATGCTGATAGTGTGGCCTTGTCAAGAGTTTGTGCTTTACGGCACGTGTCGGTTGACACCTGGTGCTTTCGGCTCAAGCTCTGTGTCTTGGCCTGCCTGGCCTTCTGGTCTAGCAGGCAGGATTCTTTTGGGTGAATGGTGTGAAAACCGGGAACCAGACGCATCTCACCTTTACTGTGGCAGAAGGCATTATGAGAGCCCAAATGCGTGTTTGCCCTGCCAGGGCTCTGAATCTCAGCTTATTGTTTCTGCTTCGCCTCCACTCAGTGGCTATGAGGCTATCCTGGTTTCTGTGGATGCTGTTCGCTTTTGACCATGCACCCTTCGCAGCGTTTCAGCGCCCACTCGTCGCCCAAAAACACCTCCTTGGTTCGCCATGGCTGTCGTTGGGAACGCCTTCACGGTGCTCAGCCCTTCAGCGCTGGCACCGGCGCACATGGAGGTACCAAAGGGCAACTTGGTGAGATGTGGTCCTTCTCAATGCCTTTCGGCCTTTCACTCAATGTGCAATGTAGATTCTTAGCTGGTTGATGAATAACCCCCCCATAATGAGACTGGTTTTACACCTCCATATGGGCCCGGCGGTTTTATTTGTCAACCATCGATCATCGTCGACCGTTTATTCGACCGATGCGGTCGGTTCAGGCAAGGAGCAGATGGGCAGCCACTTCTCTTCAGGCGCAGGCGCTGAAGACGGGAGGTCACTGAACTGCTCGAAGAGTTAATCATTCTAAGAATCATTCTACACCAATCACAGTGATTTCTGATCAGAGATTGGGTCATATTGGGTCAAGGTGCTTCGGGAGATCTTGGTCAATTGCATGTATTTGCAGGTCTTAGCACGAAGTCCGAGCTTGGATTTGCCACAGGCGCAGCCTTGACCGCGGCGGGTCTCGTGGCCGCCGCGGGCGCGCGGCGGCAGACCCGCCGGCAGACGCGCCGCCCGGGTGCGATGGTGGGCATGGCCATGGAGCCAGAGCAGCTGAGCGACACATGGCGATTTTTCAATTGCGAGAGTGAAGAGATAAGGGACGAGGGGATTTTTCTTGTGATAGAATGTGGTAGTCGACAGTGACAGTTTGTGAAAGCGTTTTTTGTTTGGACATTAGCTAAGTCATGTGAGTCGTCACTGAAAGACGGATGTGGTTGCTTAGACCTTGAAGGTATATCGATGTTAGTTCTCCCACACAACAATAGCGTCAGACCTGATGGCAATTCCAGCTGAGCCGCATTGAACACCGGCGGTAGTTAATCTTTCGGGGAATATATTTATTGTCTCAAATTTGGATAGCATTTCTGGTCCTCGAGTCCTCAAGGTCCTACTACCGTGACCACCTGGTGGCCTGCCGCGCACAGCTGAACGGCGTGGATGCGCCTACTCCTGAGGAGACTGACAAGCACATGGAAGGCATTCAAGCCTTTGCCAAGCAGGCCCTTGCTGGCGCCTCGGCCGCCATGCTTTTCACCAGCTCAATGGAGGCAGCCGTTGCGTACCCGATCTTTGCGCAGCAGAACTACGCAAACCCTCGTGAGTACACTGGAAAGATCGTGTGCGCCAACTGCCATCTGGCCAGCAAGACGATCGATGTGAAGCTTCCCCAGGCAGTACTCCCAGACACCATCTTCAAGATGGAGATCGAAGTGCCTGCCAAGTATGCCAAGCGCCGCCAGCCTTTGGCTGATGGCTCCAAGGGCCCCATGAACATTGGTGCCATTGCGGTGATGCCTGAGGGCTGGAAGTTGGCTCCCAAGGATCGCCTTCCCAAGCCTTTGAAGAAGGAGATGAAGGGCCTGGCCTGGGCACCTTACAGCAAGGTGAGGGTCATCGGTCATCAACCTCGAGACTATTGCAATGTTTCAAAGTCGGTCTTCCTTATTTACTGAGAAGTCTTGATTTGTGATTAACGTACATCTTTGACGCAAACACACCAGAGTCACAGAGCACACAAACATACGATAACATATACAACCACACACAAACACAAATACAGACACCCAAAGTATTCACAGTTCTACGATGTTTACGTGCAATGGAGTTGGTGCCGCTGTGGCTGTAGGAGTATCCCAACATCGTTGTGGCGGGGCCAGTTCCAGGCCGGGGGTGTTTGTCTCGTGAGATGCGAATGCCTCTAAGCCATGACGGGCCTTCGGTGGTGTGGCTGCAGCGGCGGGTGGCGGTGGTTACGGAGGTGATTGTGTTCGTTCTTTATTCGGTTCGTGTGCGGGGTTTGGCTGCTTAGCTGCTACAGCATTCTGGCCACGTGTTCTCGGGCCCTTGGGATCTGTGAGAGGTGGTTTGGGTTTCACTTAGCAGCTGGTGCAACCCTTGCTGGCCGTCCTTTGAATGGCTGCATGAGGCAAGAACACGTACCTTCCCCTAATTCCCTAAAGTGTGAAAGTGGACCAATGGCACGGAACAAAGACACCAGCTTTGTGGCCAGGTGAGACCTACGAGAAGATGGTCTTGCCGGTGCTTTCCCCTGACCCCAACACGGACGACACTCGTCAAGGTTGGGCCAACCTGCCACTCCTGGGCAGTAGGGTGGAGTAGGTAAACGTGGGAAAGTATGATGAGCCAAGTCTGTCTAGAGTAGGAATGCCGAGTCAACAGAGCATTATCATCATTGCGTGCTTCAACCGCTCTTCGGCAGCATTCGTGATCGTTCGTACTTGTGACGTCAGTCTAAAACTTAGGACAAGATCCTCTTTGGCAAGGGCATTTTCTACTTCGGTGGCAATCGCGGCCGTGGCCAGGTGGATCCAGATCCCGAAAACGAACAGGGACGCGAATCCAGGGACGAACAGGGACGTTTTCTGGAAATCTGTTTGGGCTCCTTGAGCCTTGAGCCTCGAGCCTCACAGAAAACTGCTGGTTCCTTCATAGAAAGCAGCCTGTTCCTTCCCTTTTCATTCAGATTCCGCGAACATTTGCCAATCTTGATTGGACAAAACAATATGTTGAAACGACGTGGTGTATACAGTTTGTTTTATTGAGCCGGAAGCACGTTGACCATTGAATTCCTTATTCTGCCTTTGCAGGTCTATCCTGAGGGAAACCAGAGCAACAACAACCAGTTCATGGCCGCTGCCACGGGAACGATCTCAGCCATTGATGGTCTCAAGGCCACTTGGCCCAAACAGAGTTTCGATCATTGCAAGACTTGACAGCTTTACCTTGCTTTACCCAACATTGGCCCAACATGTGGTTTTGTCTTTGGATGTTTTTGGTGTACTATTTTTGCGCAAGCTGTGGGCTCAACCTTCCAGGGGTAGGCTTGTTCGTCGAAGGCCCTTTCGATCCGCGTGATGACTCTCCCATGGTGGATGGAGGAGTTCCAAGCTCCATGCTTGGCTTGCCTCCGGGTTCGGGTGACCTCCGAATCGATGGTGGTCACCAAAACTCGTGGGATCCCGATCGTTTGGGCATCGCATGGCCATGAGATTGGAGCTGATCTCACCGTTTTCAACGGTTGGTTGACTGAGGATTCCAGTGCTGGCTCAGGTCTCAAGCTGGAGTCCATTTCGGCCACCTGCACCGTGCGCTTAGGTGGTTTCCAGAAAGATGAGGTCATTGAGCTGTGCTCGGGCCTTGGTGGCATGACTTCGGCAGCACGTGCCTTGGGACTGAAGTCAGTTGCCTGCATGGACCATGCTCCGCTTGCAGTGGAAGCCTGCCGTAGGAATCATGAGGGCTTTTGCCTCAATGGTGACATTTGCAATCCTGATGATTTGGCAAAGCTTTTCGTTTTGATGAAGGGAAACAGCATGGGGTTGATGTGTGGGTTTCCTTGTCCCCCCTTTAGTGTCATGGGGGATCAAAAAGCGTTTAGTGATAGCCGTTCGGAAGTATTCGTAGCTGCACTCAATGCTGCCTACCTCTTTGGCTCGGCCTACGTGGTGCTGGAATGCACGCCTACCACTGGCCAATATCGTGAAGTTCAAGAGCTCTTGTTTTCTTTCGCCAATGCCATGAATTTTGACAACAGGCAGCAGGTTCTTCGTTTGTCAAGTGTATGGCCCTGTCAGAGAACAAGATGGTGGTGCTTTTTACTTGCAATTGATGTCATGTCAAGTGACAGCATTTTGCCATCATTGCCGAAGTTTCCACACCTCCTCACTGTGGGTGACATCATGCCCTCCTGGCCTATCTGGTCGAAAGCAGAGGAAGAGGCTTTATCTTGGTCGCCTGAGGAGCACGACTTCTATGCCTCTACTTTGGTCCTGGAAAACCATGAATTGCGGCAATCAGGTGTCTGTCCTACCCTGTTACACAGCCTTGGACATCACTTGCTTGCTTGTCCTTGCGGTTGTCGCCACCAGGGCCTCAGTCATGAGCGTTTACTTCGGGATGGCATCGCTCTCACCATGCTTCCATCCACGTTTGCAGCCTTCCACTATCGGCACTTGCATCCATGCGAGGCAGGATATCTATGCAGTCTTCCGGCTGATTTCATCTACAATCTGGCCCAGGTGAGGTCCGATCTCCCCCTGATTGGACAAACTGCAGCTCCGCTTCAAACCATGTGGGTTTTGCTCCATGCACTACGCTTGTTGCAAGATCATGGACTTGGCAGCTGGCAGTTGGACTTTGCCAACCCTAAAGAGGTGCTTCTGTCCTATATCAATTCCAACATCGAGATTTGCAAGCAACTCTGGCCTACTTGCGAGCATCGACATCCACAAGCGATCCACATTGAGGACGAATCTTCTTCGTTCTCGTGCCTGATTGAACCGATGACCACAGTTCAGCATCTTCTTCATGCACATCAGCAGTTGCTTGGATGGGCTCATCGCATCACTCTCTACAGGGATGGAATTCCGCAGCTTCCTAATGCACTGCTGCGAGGTGGCTCCTATCAGCTCCGGGTCACACAGCCCAAGCAGGCTCGACCGGCCCCAACCGATCAAATCACTGTCAAGGTTCATGACGGGATCACCCAGCATGAATTTCGTGGTCCAGCTGGAACTCGGCTATCTTCCATCCTTGAGGCGCTTGGCTTTCAATACAAGAGTGGCATTGAGTTCTTCAACTCCTTTCGCAGCTTTCGATGGGGTGATGCTCTATGGCAAAGCGAACAAGGTGAAGTTCGGGGACTTGGACCAGTTCCTCTTTCTGCCACTGGTGTTCATCACTTTGAAGTCTATGACGAACTTCAGCACATCCTCTTGCTTTTACCGGATCATGTTCGTGCAGCAGTGCAAGTTGTTCCTCATCACATTGTCCAGCTACTCCTCACTCGGCCTGCCAGCTTCGCATCCAAGCTGCTTCTCAACGAGCACAAGAAGGCCTTTACATGGCTTCTCTTTCCCCTGCTAGCCCAGTCGCACTGGAGTTTGCTGATCTTGGACTTTCCGAACATGGACTTTTTCTACTTCGATGGACTTCGTGACTTTCACTTGGACTTGGTGGAGCAGGCTGTCGCTGTCATTGTCAATGCCTTTGGCTTGGCTTCTTCTCGCATCCAGCAGCTGAATCCTGTCCAACAGCAAGGAGGGGACTATTGTGCAGCAGTGCTTCTTCACAATGTTGGCATCCACTTTGGCTTGTGGCAGCCTATGTCTTCGGCATCTCTTCAGCAGTGGGCAGCTTCGCTTCAGCATCAAGAGGAATTGAGGGGCAATGGACTGGCAGATTTCTCGCAAACACATGCCTGGCTTTGCAAGTTTTTGATCACCAAGGGTGTCCCCGAGGAAGACTCAGCAGCTCGTGCCACCCTGGCCTTGAACAAGCTTGGTCAAGGCCCCATCGCCAAGGCCATCTCTCAGGCCAACCCATGGGCATCGCTGAAGCAGTTAGCGAACTCTCAGCAGCGTCCCTTTCAGTGGATCCAGCACAATGAGTTGATGAACCATATACAGAAACGGGCCAAGGAGCAACACGGTGCCGCTCCTAGACAATCCAAAAAGCCCTCCAAGAAGCGTGCTGACCCGGCGCCTCCTGTTTCTCCAAATGCCCTGGTGCTGGCCCCGAAGGCTTTTGTCGACGACAAAGACCAGGAGCTCTTTCAGCTTCCGATTGACAAGGTCAATCCGGAATCCCAAGGCATTATCTTGGGCACGGTTGAACAAGCTGCCAACTTCTTGAAGGGGCAAAAACCCATTTCGATCAATGCGCTAGCTCTTCTCACCACAACAGAAATTCCGGATGCCTTGCATGGTAAGATGACCGTGCAGCATATGGTATGGCCTGCTCTTCTGGTGGACAACTCAGATCCGATTTTGGTGCGTGGCTCCTGTCTTCAGCTTGGAGATCATGATGTGAAGAAGGTGCTTGGCCCTGCTCCTAGCCCGGCATCCTTCGTTCCTGAGCTCTTCAAGCTTCAAGTGTACCAGGATCAGTGGCCTGATTCCTGGTCGGATTTTGTGGGACGTCCTCTCAAGGCTCTTGTCCAGCACTATGAATGTCTCCAGTATTGTGATGGAGCAGGGTGCAACAACGCCCCATCCTGCAAGCGTTTCCATCCGGCTGTGGAAGAGGAGGTGGACATGGTTGTGCTAGACGCTTTTGGATGGAAATGGTGTGAGGCTACTGGGTCTACAGCTACCCCCAAGAAGGCCGCTTCCTTCGGCATCATGGTGCGAGTTCCTCCTTCGGCTGCTCCTGCTCTCTTGGCAATCTCTGCCACTGATGGTCTCTATACAGAGTTGCGGGAACCAGTCACGAAAGGACCCAGTTCCAAGTATGCTGTGGTATGGATCAAGGGTGATCTGCAGCAAGCGATCCACTTCAAGTGCCATACAACCAAGGCTTTGCATGTCGTCCGTTCACATCAGCGATATGGACTTCGTTGCCTCACTGCTGATCAGGAGACCTTACACAAGGCAGCCTTCCCTAAGTTGCCCTTCGTTGCTGGCTCTAATGCCCTGCAATTCGAAGTTGGTCCTTGGCCCTATGGTTCAACCAAGCAGTCCATTGCTCAGTCCCTGCACGCTGCTGGCTGGGCAGCCAGACCGCTTCGTCCTACGCATGGTACTCCTGAAGGCCGATACTGGTTGATTGGTGCTGAGGCTCCTCATGCCTCTCCCATTCTGCAACTTGGAGATGCATCTCTCATCATTACGCCCATTGCTGCACTCAAAGGACGAGCGCCACCAACAGTCATGGGCTCATTGCAGACCTTGCAACGGCTTCAAGCTCCTTTGGGAGAAGATCCTCTTCAAGTTCGTGATCCCTGGGCATCAGCACTACCATCACCGCCTGTGTCAGCCTCTTTGCCGGCTTCCTCAAAGCTTGATGAAATCTCCCAGCAGCTTCACACTTCGGTTGCTGAGCAGGTACGTGAGCAGTTACGCACCTTTTCGGATTCCTGCATGGATTCAGATGACTCTCGCATGGCACAGATGGAAGCCAGCATTTCAGAGTTACAGGCTCAATCTTCTCAGTTTGCTGGCTGGTTCTCAGAAGCCGGGGAGCGCATGCAGTCTCTGTCACACCAGGTCAGCTCACAGGAAAGCCAGCTGGTTGAGCTCACCAACAAGGTCACACGCACAGATCAGCGTACAGAGCAATTGCATCAAACGGTCGGCAAGCTGCGTCAGGACTTTCAACATGACCTTGAAGCTTCTATGGCACGGCAACTGGAAAGCATGGAGTCGCTGCTCAGCAAGCGACCTCGAACCTCGGATTGACTAGGGCGGCGGGGGCCTTCAAGGCTGACCCGCTCTTGGTGGCGCTCCTGTCGCGCCTTCCTTTGGCTCTTCCTTCTATGGGGTGGCTTCCGTTTGGGTGAAGCCAGCAATCCTGGCCCGATGGCCTCTTTCAGTTCCTCGTCTTCTTCAGGATCGCAGATTGAGGATGTGGGTTTTCCTCTTCTTGGGCGTCGCCCCTTCCATGATGCTGAAGTACGCACAGTTGACTCTCACTCCGAAGCCACCTCCTCTTTGGTGGTGGGCACGGCTAATCCCAGTGGCATCAATAGCAAAGCTCTTGCTTTCGCCTCTCTTCCTTGGGGCATTTGGAATGTGGCAGAAACGCAAGCAAGTCAGCCAGTTTTTGCTCGCTTTCAGCGTGAACTTCATTGGATGACTCAGAATCGCCTGCATTGCAAGCATGGTCACTATGCTCCGTTGCGGCCTCGCTCTGACTTTGCTGGTGCTTGGACTGGCGTTGCACAGATCTCGCCTGGACCTATCCATCCAGTTCCTCTTCAATGGTCAGGTGCCTCGTATCAATCTGGGCGGATCATGCTCTCCAGCTTTTCTCTTCAAGAGCACTCTGTCTTGGGAGCTTGTATCTACGCTCCTCCATCGGGTCCCACGTACAAGCAAGCCCGCAGACTTTCTATGGAGCTCCTTGAGCAAATCACCTCGGAACTTGTGCTAGCGTCCTCGGGACCTCGCTTCATCGCAGGGGACTTCAATTGTGACACCCACGATCTGCAAACCTTTGCCACCTGGAGACTTGCTGGATGGGAAGAAATTCAGCATCTCGCTGAGCAGAGATTTGACATGCCTCGATCTCCTACGTCAAAGGGCGCGGCCATTAGTGATCACTTGTGGATCTCGCCAGAGCTTCAGCAATGGCTATGTGAAGTGCATGTAGAACCAGATCACTTTGCAGATCATGCCATTCTCTATGGCCGATTTTGTCTCCCTTCCTCACGATGGTGGCAGCACTTTTGGTCTATGCCTTCTCTCTTGCCCTGGCAGCACCTTCGCCCGGATCAGCTACAGCCCTCGGCACCACACAGTTGGGATAAGGACAACATGACCGCTTCATTTGTTCAATGGTCCAAGTCCACTGAGCGGGACTTGAAAACGACAGCTGCCCACCCGCTCCCTGTTGGCTGTTGGGGGAGGGGACAAACCTTGCGTACTCGGGCACGACCTGTTCAGCTCGTTCCAGTTCGGCAAGGCAGGAATGGAGAACTTCAACCAAAGAGTGGATTCCTTTGTCGTGCGGTTCATCACTGGTGTCGCCAGCTTCGCAGACTGCAAGCCTACTGTCAACGGGCCAAATCTGTTACTCATTGGAGGATCCAACTTGACCAGATGGCCACCTGGCGGGCTATTCTGCATGCTCATGGATTTCATGATGGATTTCGGCAATGGTGGCTCAGACGTCCTTTGCAGCACGCAGGCGCCCCCAGCGTCTTTCCTGATTGGCCTCCTTCATTGTCAATGGCTCGCATCCTGCTTCATGACTTTGAGGCCAACTTTCGACGCTTCGAATCTTGGCACTTTAGACGCCGTGAAGAGCTTGTTCAAGCTCGCCATCTCCAGCACAATCAGATTCTTACTAAACAGCTCAAGCAGGATGACTACATGCCCATGACCCACCTGGTTAAGGAGCAAGAAGCTAGCATCATCCATATCAATTTGGATCATTCGGTCAAGCTTTCTCAGCAGCTTACTCTCCATGACCACCAGGTCTTTGCTCTGAATCAGGAACCGGCTCTTGTTCAAAGGAAGGACAGTGGAGACTACAAGATTGAGAGTGATCTACTCCTGGCTGAAGGGCAAACTGTCACGGCTCGTACTCAGTGCAGATCCTTTCAGGCGATGGAAGCTGAACTGGCGAGCCTATGGACACCCATCTGGCAGAAGCATTCTGGATTGGCTTTGTCCCATTGGAATCGCATTCTGGCCTTTGGACTTCGCTACATGCCTCGGCTTCCACCTTTGCCCATTCATTGGACTTCTCATCAGTTGGCCTACCTGTCTGAGCACTACCGCAAGCGGGTCACTAGGGGTCCTGATGCTTGGTCGCGTGAAGATATTGCCTGACTGCCCGTTCACAAACAGGATGACTTGGTCCGGATGTTTGAAATCATTCAGCAAGGAGCTTCCTGGCCGCAGCAGTTGGTTACTGGCTTTGTCATTCCCATCAGGAAGGTGCCGGAGGCAGAACAGGCCAAGCACTATCGGCCTATAG
The DNA here is from genome assembly GCA_963970005.1 of Durusdinium trenchii. Taxonomy (NCBI): domain Eukaryota; class Dinophyceae; order Suessiales; family Symbiodiniaceae; genus Durusdinium; species Durusdinium trenchii. The sequence continues at coordinate 165,319 of CAXAMN010005947.1, forward strand.
TACTCATTTCCTTCCTGTATCGTGTTTGGGCAACTGGCATTTGCCGGGCTTATCTTCCCTACCTGGCCAAAGTCATTCCTTCTTTGGTCTTTGGCTACGTTCCTGGCAGAAGGGCTGAAGACATTTGGTACATCCTGCAGGCGCTCATCCAGTCCTCTTACTCCACGCACACGGAGCTTCTGGGCTACAATGCTGACTTAGTTAAGTGCTTCAACACACTACCACGGATGCCCATCCTGCTGCTCCTTCAACTCATGGGCTTTCCTAGAGATTGCGCCCTTGCGTGGCATCAAGCTCTCTCTCAGCTTGAGCGTCGTTTTCGCATTGCCAACCACACTGGCGATGCCATACTCTCCAGCACTGGTTTTCCAGAAGGTGATCCTCTCAGTTGCATTGCCATGCTGGCTTTCAATACAGCTCTCGATACCTATCTCAAGGTCTGCAGCTCCAATGTGGCCTGTCCGGTTTTTGTGGACAACATTCAACTGGTTGCTGATTGTCTTGGTCACCTGTGCCATGGCATCAATGTCCTCCAGGTCTTCATGAACTCCTGGGACATACATCTTGATCCTGGCAAGTGTTATGCTTGGGCCACTTCGGCTGATGCACGACACGCTCTGAGGCAATTTGGATACACCACCAAACTGGCAGCCAAAGATTTGGGAGCTCAGATGACCTATTCACGAGTCTCCAGAACACAAGTGGCACAAGGTCGCATTGATTCAGTTGCTCATCACTGGCGCATTCTGCGGTTCTCTTCCGCTCCGCGATGGGCCAAGATGCTTGCTATTCGATCCATCACATGGCCCAAGGTCTTGCATGGGGTCGCCAATCGACTCCTTCCGGTTGTGGCCACGGACAGGCTTCGCTCCGCTGCCATGAGAGCTCTTCACTGGGATCGTGCAGGGGCCTCGCCGCATGTTCGTTGGTCGCTCATGCAGATGCCTCAGTTGGACCCTGAATACTACCAGCTATGGCAAGTGCTGTCAACTTTTTGGCGCATGGTGCATCAGTTTCCTTTGATTCTGGAACTTTGGGTACAGTCCATGGACAATCCGGGGTTTACTGGTCAAGGCCCCTTGCATGCGGTGGTGCAATGCCTTGGCTTCCTAGACTGGTACCTAGACGCGCAGCTTCATTTGTGGATTCAGCATCTACGTATCGATTTTTGGCAGCTCTCGCTTGAGAGTCTTCAACTGCTCTTGCAATATTGTTGGCGGCAAAAAGTCTGTTTGAAGATTCGTCATCGAAAGGATTTCACAGGGCTTCACTCCATCAACTGGTTGGCTTCATTTCGGTCTTTGACCTTCCCTCAGATGGATGTCACAGAGCTTTTGGCCACTATACAGGATGGCACGTTCTTTACCTCTCAGGCGAAATCGCACTTTGATGGGCAGCACACGGGTCTTTGTGATTCTTGCCAAGTGCCTGACACATGACACATCGGGCACTACATTGTCCTATCTATGAGTCAGTGCGTCAACGTTTTCCTGCAGAGGTGAGGTTGTGGCCGCAGCGCTCTGCGGCATTTACTCATCACGGACTTCATCCGGCCAATCCTCATCAATGGGCGTACTGGAAGGCACTTCTCGCCCTTCCTGATCGTCGGGAAGAATTTTTGGACCTTCAAGTTTTGGCTGAGCACACTTTTATCTTTACGGATGGAAGCTGTAGCATGCCTCGGAAGCCGACTTGCGCTCTGGCAGCCTGGGCGGTCACTACCATGGAACCGAAACGCACACTGGCTCAAGGGCCTGTTCCTGGGTTGGTGCAGTCCATTGATGTTGCGGAGGCCATGGCAGTTCACTCGGCCTTCTTGTGGGTTTTGAGAACTGGAGCCAAGGCGACCATTTTTTCCGACAGTCAGTATGCAGTGGATAACTTCAAGTACCTGCAAAAGCATCGGGAGGTACCGCCACGATGGAAGCATCAATCTCTATGGTTCCAGGCTCTGCACACTGTTGAACAGATTGACATGAACCAGGTCATAGTGCAGAAGATTTCTTCCCATGTTGCGGACGAGGAGTGCTTTTCACCTCGTGCTGACTGGTGTAAGAGAGGCAATGACTTTGCTGACACTTTGGCTCGCTGGCAGAACAGCCTTCGCTCTCCTGCTTTTTCACAAGTGCATGCGTTGTTTTGTGATGAAGAAGAGCGGGCTACAGCGGCGACTCGTGGACAGCTGAACTTCCTCCTGCACTTAGCGCGTGTGAGTCTTTCTACCACTCCTGAGTGCGCTGAAGCTGAGGATGCCCCGGTCGGTTCCCTAGGTAGCGGCCTCGAGATGAACGACGCGTCTCTTGCCGCGAAATTCGGGCCACATGCTTCGAGCCTTGGAATTCGTTTGTGCCGATTTTCATCCAGTTTAGTCGGGGACTTGATTTCTTGGTTGGTGGCTGTGGACATCACCTCTTCTTTCAAGGGTCCTGTTTCTTTGTTGGAGCTTATGGTGGGTTTTTGTCTTGATGGTCATCAGATCCCCCTTTTTGTTCACCATGATGGAGGTGACAATCTTCTTTTACAGGAAGTGCCCTGCAGTGGTCTGGTTCGTTCGACTGTTGCCACTGAATTGTGTGTTTTTACTGATTTGTTCAAAACGATACAAGGGCATTTCAACTTGAGTGTGGATTTTTGCCAGATGGCTCGTCCACATTTACGGATTTTCAGGAGGATGTCATGCATCCGGATGGGTTGGAGCGGTAGCATCGCTGCTAGGGTGAATGAGGACTTGTCTCGCTTTACTTCCTCCTGGCCGATCCGATTTGCTCGTGACTTGGCGCGGCCTCGTTGAGGCTTTGGGCGTCGCTAGGTGACACATGGCCGCCTGAACATGGCCACCATGTGCCGTTCGACTTCGTCGACCGCGTGTGAATAAAATACTATTTTTGCGCGATTTTTGCTCTTCCAGGGGAGGGTCTTCCCCACCGTGGGCCAGCAGTAGCAGCAGCTGCTACTGCAGTATCCAGAAAAAGGACCCAACCCCCATGGGGTCCGATTTGGTGTTCTCTCATGTTCTATCATGTTCTATCCCCAAATCATGTAATGAGGTGACATGAAGCGGACAGACTTCGGCGTCGCCGCATCGCCGTGTACCAGGTGAGCATCACCACACCCAGTGGAGAGGTGAAGACCCAGGAGTGCTTGGTGGGTGCCGACATTGTGGTCCAGGTGTGGCGCTTTTGAAATCAGATGAGCAAGGGCCAATACAACGAGTAATAAGTAGACTTTACTCCAACCTATTAGCAATGGCCTCCAACCTAATAGCGATGGCTTCCTATGAAGAGTCTTGGAGGTGAACCGCCATTGACTTTGTAAAATTCCGCAATCACTGTGTGTAGCAGTAGGGAACCTCGAAGAGTGATACCAATACCATGGCAGCAGAAGGACTAGCATGTAAAGACCACCGCAGATGTTGAGGATCGTTGAGGTGATCGCCCCAATCCGCCTCGGCGCCCTTTCCAGGTGGGTGATGAGGTGACCAAGGATGAGCCCCTCACCACCAATCCCAACGTGGGTGGTTTTGGACAGGAGCTCACTGAAGATGAGACAGGCATTCTTTTGTTTTGTTCCGTGTGGTCTTCGGACTGTGGTTTGATCCTCTTTTGGCCGATTCTGTTTGCTTGCCCAGCAGCTCCTTCGAAATGCATGGTTCGTACCCAGCTTTCAATTGTTGTTGAGGGTTGCCAGCTTTTTCTGCACGCCGATGCTGTAGATTTTGGTGTCCTGCATCATCCCATTTGTTTGCGTTTGTTTAACGGCAATATCTCAGCATACGTAGTGATGTAGAGGACTGGAGGTTCACGCCAAGCCTTGTGCAGCTCAACAACACTTGGACAAAACCTTGTGTTGCACTGTTGCGCTTGCGCGTCACAATCTTGCCCATTTGATGCGGGCGGGGCCTTGTGGTTTGCAAAGTCATGGCAGGAGGAGAAGGAATGCGTCCTGCAGGACATGAATCGCGTGTATGCTTACTGTGCCTTTGCTTTCTCTTGCTTCATTGCTCAGCTCAGCTTCGTTCTGAAGAAGATCCTTTGATTGCATGAATGTGGCTCGAAGGCCAGGAATTTTCGACGGTCAATTGATTGAGCAAACAACATCAATGTCAATTTCACGTTAGGCAACATTGACAGCCCCCTTTTCTCCTTTGAGGAATGACCGTGCTTGTCATTTACAGCCCCCAGAGTAGGGACAAGCACGGTGACTATGTATGATCCCAAATGTACTGGAATCGGGTTGGAGTCAAGTGATTGAGAGCACTAGCAGTTCATGACTGTTGTACAGCTACGCACACGCGCACACACACATACTGTATAGGATAATATATATATATATAGTAATATGTATATAATGATATATATATATTCTATATATATACATATATATATATATTTACTTATTTATGGAGAGAGAGAGGCTGACAGATGTATTTGCAGTTTGCATCGTTGATTTGGTGTTGGCAATGTCCTCCTCTGCCTGCTGGCCGAAAGATTTCAGCATATTTTTGCAACGTTTGTCGCATCAATTATAAACGATGCACATGTGGCCCATGCATGGTCAATGTGGCGCAAACCTCGGGCCACCGGGTCGTCTCAGGTACGAAGCACCAAGAAATACACCCTAAACCAACCAATGCGTGGGCGGTTTTGATCGTTTGATTTTCTCCACATCGGACCTTCCAAGCATGTTGCTTGTCAGTTTGGCAACCAAGGAAGCAGTTTGAGAAGGTCCAGCTGGCCGAGGGCTTCTGAGTGCCCCCGTGGGGAGCGACATGCGAAGTCCTTCTGTAGAAGCTCAAGCACCTGCCACTTTTGGTGCTACAACAGTAACGCGCATTGCTGGCAGTTATATAGCTACAATAGTGTCACAGACTCCATGTGCCAAGCATGTTTCATTGAAGAATGCCTTTGGTTTTCGCATTAGTTCGGCTGGTCACGGCTAGCCGTTGGCCCCTTGGTTCTCAGCCTCCGTTCCTTTTTGAGACACCCGTGACTGACCTCAAGATTCTCCGACACGCCTTGTGGCGGCCAGCGGGGGGACTCCAAAAAGCCGCGGACTACAATGCAGTGCATGGTTGCCTGACACATGGATTGTCAAAGGTGCCATTGTTTGAGGTTTAAGCTCACCAAGCCCAATGTGAGGAGGCAAGCTCTATTACTGTAGTTAGTTGGATTTTGAAGTCCTTGCTCATTCAGGACTCTTAAGACTTGACTACACGCAGGATGTGGGATGTTATTTTTCCAATTTCGAATGGTTCGCACGCACTGCGCCTCAGCCGTTTGGACCAAAGCGCTGCGCTCGAACAGCCTGAAAAGCCCTGGCCACAGCACCGCCATGGCCCTCGCTCCTGCCTTCGTGGTTGGCCCGTCCGTGGCAGTTTCACCGGCAGCCCTTCAGGTGGAGCGTACGGCGTACGCGGTGGCCGTGGTGGCGCGTTCGGCCGTGGTGGCGAGCAGTTTCGTGTTCCAAACGCCGGGAATGTCTTGTGAATGGGATTGGGGATGCAAGATGAGAGAAGTGCCAGCTCAAAAGGCATCCTCAAATTAAGGCACAGTTTCTCCAATGGAAGCGGTGGCAATGATGGACGCAGCTCTAGACGAAACAGGCAATTCAGGGGCTTTGTCGAAAAATCACAGTTCGCAACTGCGGCTCCAAGAAAGAAACGCCGATGCGCAGGTGGAGCATGCAACAAGGAGCAGGCAAATTCCCAGTGGTCACGGGTCAGCAGGAGCAGGCAGGGCTCGGTTTTGGAGCAGTTGGAGAGTTGCTGCTTGTGAGCCTCTTGAGGTGTTCGAAGATTGAGATCGAATGTTCCAGGGTTTTGGATTTTGCAGGAAATTTGCAGCTTATGAATCTTAATACATTTGGGTAGACTTACTTGAAGAAACCTGCTTGGAATTGAAGCGGTGTTCAAGGCTTGTTCTTGAGTTGTGTTTCCTGGTTTTCTTCTGTTAACGCTCCTTTGCAGGTGCAGCGTTGGGAGTTGCCGGCTTGGCGGCTGCTGCCGGACTGCGCAAGTCCATGCGGGGGCGCCGCTCCACCAAGGGGTCTGTGATGGTCGGCAATGCCAACGTTGCAGAGCCGGAGCCCCGTGGCAAATTTAATCGCCATCGTTGCGCTGTGTATATATTATATTACCCTATATATAAAAAATACTTTTATCTACTTTAAACATAGATACAATATTAATCATAGATACGTGTAGAGAGCACAACCAGACACACAAACACACACGTATATCATATATCACATGCAGCCGGTAGTGCTCCTTGCACTCTCAAGGGCAACCATTTGCTCTGTTGACAGTCGATGGGTTTGGGACTGAGGGGAGACAAGTGCCTTCGTGTTTGCAATGGCCTTTCTCAGGAAGCGAAAGACAGGGCACTTCGGCCCAATTGATGAAATAGGCTGCCTTCGGCGTTCCTTTGGAGACATGTCTTTTCTAGCCAAGGTCCTACTACCGTGACCACCTGGTGGCTTGCCGCGCGCAGCTGAACGGCGTGGATGCGCCTACCCCT
>CAXAMN010005947.1:171843-216278 GCA_963970005.1 Durusdinium trenchii
GAAGAAGGAGATGAAGGGCCTGGCCTGGGCACCTTACAGCAAGGAGCATCCACCCAGCTGCTGACTCGTTGTCATATGTGTACTGATCTCACTGAAGTATGTTGCTTATTGTATGAATTAACTGTTGGCAGGCAGAGAGAGAGAGAGAGAGAGAGCGCGCGCGCTTGCGCGTCACAAGCCGAACCATCACAAATCGTAACCGACCGAAGGCAAACTCTATCACACACACGCCGGAAGACAAAGTACCACACCAGGTACCAAACAAGCAGAGTTCAACCAGGAACCAAAGGCATTGCATGCACAGCCCCCTCAACAAGTACTTTGCATGTCAACCTGGACGCAGGTGTCACAAGTTCAGCATTTTCAAGTGGCCCAGCCAGCAGCGGCGAAGTATGCACCAAAAGCCCGCATACATCGCCATACCATGCCATACCTAAGTTTGATATGACCATGGACGTAACCAATGGATTCTTAATCATTTGTCCACCAAACTTGTGATGCATCATTCCAACATCGTTCGAGCTGCATTTCCTCAGTGTAACCTGACTGTCACTCGCTTGGTACTTAGGTGCTAAACCATGTTCGACCTTTATTCGGTATGATTAATCCCAATGACACAAGGCAATGATTGCTTTTCCAGTGGGTCGAAAGCACCATGCAGCTGACACATGTGGTTTGTCCCAACCCAAAAGCGCCAGGAGTATCCCAACATCGTGGTAGCCGGTCCGGTGCCAGGCTCGTAGGTTGTCGTGGAGCTTGGAGTTTCTGGGGCATGGAAAATGAAGATTTGTGAAGCACCGCCCCTCAACGACCTGCCGGATGTGAGCGATGCACAGTGCATCACAGTGCTAATCACAAGTGACGTTGGTTTCAGGGAATGCGAGGAAGCACAGCAAATGTTCGTGTACAAGCCAGACACTCATGCGGCAGGTGAGACCTACGAGAAGATGGTGCTCCCAGTGCTGTCCCCGGATCCCAACACTGATGAGACTCGTCTCAGACATAGTGTCAGGTGGCCAATTTCTTCACCGGGTGGAGCGGGTGAGTTGACCAAAACAAGTGGACTTCCATGTTCTAAGATCCCGGTGTAGACAGGGACATGATGATGGGGAGATCAAAGACAAAGATTACGATGCACACGTGTTTCATCATCTGGTTTCTGAGCCTATGAAGCAAGAGCTTTGTAGCTGTCATGTGCTGTGGCTGATTGATTGATTTGTCCTGCCAGCAATTGATAGAAAGTCCATGTTTTCTAGCTGCTTTCCTTCACTGTCAGAGTCACTTGTGCCACCAGCATTCCAAGACATTCAGCAAGCTCCTATAATTGCTTTCCCCCCAAGCTCCTTATTCCTTGTTCCAGTGATGGTGGACACAGAGCATGAGGGAGAGATTGCAAGTAGCTGGAGGCTTGAGGGTGGAAGTTTGCCAATGAGGCGCATGAATCGGATGAAGAAATAGTCGAAGAAACACAGAGAAGCTATTGTGTCAGCCAAGGACAAAATCCTCTTCGGCAAGGGCATTTTCTATTTCGGTGGCAATCGCGGCCGTGGCCAGGTTGGACGGCTTTGAAGATTGCATTCTCCAGTCTGAAAGATTTGTGGTGAGATGCATTTGTCAAGGTGCTGCAGGAGACTGCCATGTCGTATCTCAAAGGAGACGTCTTCAAATCGTTTGTGACCATTTGCTGGCGCATCTTCAAACTCTGGTGCTTTGTTTTGTGCAGGTCTACCCGGAGGGCAATCAGAGCAACAACAATCAGTTCATGGCGGCAGCCACCGGCACCATCTCCGCGATCGACGGCCTGAAGGTTGGTTCTTGAGTGGGTGATATCACAATATAAATATATGTATATATGATGTATATGTATGTACTGCATGCATATCTATTCGAACTATGTAATTACATAGAAATATATTGTGGATTTATGCGGATTGGACAACAGCGGGTGCTGTATATGAGGATTGGAGAATTTGGAGAATGAGTGGTTTTCTCGCCGATTGCAACACTCTTGCTCACAATGGGACGGTCTTACCATCGTTTGTTCCGTTGACGAGGCTGAAGAAGCCTGCTGCCACACATGGCTCACTGGGCCATGAAGTTTGCAAGCTTTACAACTCTCCCAGAAGCAACCAAATCAGGGCTCGCGTGGACGGGTAGGTTGGTAGGAAGCAAACAGCAGGGAAACGACATAGCTTTCAAAACATTAGCCTTACTCCAAAACATTCCAAAACTGTTTAACCCTGCGGCCACATTTAAAAGACACCAACTGGTCAGAACATTCCTAACCCCAGGTGATGAGGAGAATCTGTGGTTTGGGTCAGCCCCCTCCCCTGACCCCAAGAGCTTCCTTTGGCCAAAGGTCTTGTTCATCACTCATGCGGGGATATAAACCCTTTGCTGTGCTTGAAAGGTGATCACTGAAGAGAGAGAAGGAGTTGATCTGTATGGAGATTCCAGAAAGACAAGGGAGAAACCAGAGTCTTAATACTCTCTCGGACTTGTTGGTCCGGCGCTTGTTGGCTTTTTGCAGTTGCTGCTGGATGCTTCTAAACTGTAAGTAGAAATGGCACAGGCTACCTTCTCGAAACGAAGTTGGTGTGTATATATGCGAGAGAGATACTCAGGACATTTAACACAGACCCAAGATGACCCAAGGCTCTCCATCAATCGTTCGAGTTTATTCTACGTGAACAGCCAACCAGCCGCGGCCGTGCAGGTGAGCATCACCACTCCAAGTGGCGAAGTCAAGACGCAGGAGTGTTTGGTCGGTGCTGACATTGTGGTGCAGGCTTGGTGGTGTGGGGAGGCAAGGCCAGCAAGGCCCCTAAGGCAAGGTGCGAAGGCACCATGCACTGCCCCCTTCCTGGACCCATGACACTGACCCGTCGCTTCGCATGAGCAGTGGCCATTTAGGATGCTTGGCCAAGCCCTGAGACTACTGTACTATATACTGTAGTTGTGATTTGGTTCTGACTGATCCTTGCCATGTTTGCCAGGTGGGGGATGAGGTCACGAAGGATGAGCCCCTCACCACCAACCCCAATGTGGGAGGTTTCGGCCAGGACTGCAGGGCCTCAGCCGGGGTCGAAGAGACGTGCCACAACGATCAAGACCTTCAAGACATTTCTAGACCCCTGCGGTATGCGCAGCGCATGCCCCTTGATGCCCCTTGATGCCCGATGATGACGGTGCTGAAATGAGGTGATCGTGTGAGGTGACCCTGTGGATGTCCCTAACCCCAGATGAACGCACTTTCTTTGCGGGATGAACGCCTGTATGCCACATGAGAGGTGCATTCTTGCTGTATTTTCCTGCGACACGCTGGGCATTAAAGCTTGGACATCACTGCAGGCATGTTTCCCTCACCACATCATCATCATCATCATCATCATCATCAGCATTATCGGGATTTTTTTGGCCTCAATGCATGTTGCTGACAATGATTCACAATTACGGGAAGGTCCAAGTCTGTTTTGGTAGGTGCGCAGGCTTCACAGCCACCGGTTGCCACCTGCATCCTTGAGGAGGAGAAGGAGTGCGTCCTGCAGGACATGAACCGCGTGTACGCCTACTGTGCATTCGCTTTCTCTTGTTTCATTGCCCAGCTGAGCTTTGTGCTGAAGAAGACGCTGAGATTGCAAAGATTGGCTTGCGCAAAATCTTATGTTGCCATCGACTGAATGTGCGTTTGATAGGCAGGATGTGAGAGGCTGTACAATGGATGTGTTTTTCTAAAGATGGTTTCAACTTCGGAAGTCGAGGAAGCCAGGGCAATATACATACAAACTGAACCGTGTGTGAGCAGTTCTTTTGCTTGGATCCGCTCTCCTCATTCAAAGCCCAGGAAACAATTCGAGAAAGTCCAGCTGGCAGAGGGCTTCTGAGTGCGGTAGATCATATGCATACCAGCTTCATTTCTTTTTGTATCTAGTCAAGTCTCGCGTCTCTCGGGCCTTTGATCGGGCATGGGACACGCGTTCCCACCATTTTTTTTTCGCACACCGCCCCGTAGCAGTTGAAAAGCTGAAGCAATTCCGCGATTCCGCAGAAATCGATGTTTTTTTGGGGGTCTCTTTTTGGGGAAATGTGAAGCCGTGGAGCTTAAACGTGGTGCCATTCAGCTACAAAACATGACCACTTCTCAAGAAAGGCATAACATGAGCCACTGATGCAAGCCAGATCTTTCAACAGGTTATTGAACACTTTCCCTCGGTGCCTCGACATTCAGCTTGGTCCTGCAGGCCAATTTGATCAAGTTTGCTGCAGAGTTCTGTGGGATGCTTGGCAAAGCTTGTTCCGCAAATGGTTTTGGCTACTTCAGAATGCTTGAACGTTGGCAACAAAAGCTTCGCGGCAAAACCCTTGTTAGTGACTGGACACTTGATCATGTGTAGGACCGTAGGACCTGTGGGTTTAGATGAGGTGATGACAGTGCGCCAGCCATGGTCTCCAAGCAAGGCACTTTGAGCCGAGTGCTTTTCCACGAGCGCACCGACCTCCTCCAATATGAGAAGTGGCAAACGGCCTCTTCAGAACCCAACGCCGAGAAAACAATTTGTGTTGCCTTGGCTTGTCTCAAAATAGGGGAGCCTCCAACCAATGGGTTTTGGTTGATGTTTTTTCCTTCCAGGGGGGTAGAACTGGGAGGTTTCCCTCATTCATTCAATGCCCATTCATTTGCTTCACTTCTCCTATGGCACCACGGCTATGCAACCAACTGGGACGCTCCTTGGGGAAGGTCAACCGGTCGAACCATTGGTTTCCTGTCCGACAGTCGGACCGTGCGCGTGCACGGTGTTTCTTTGGACCGTGCCATTGGACGGTCGGTGTGCTTTTGTGACATTTTCCGGGTGGCCCCTAATAGCGTCCTTGCTCCTAGTAGCGATGCCCTTTGCTCCTAGTAGCGTCCTTGCTCCTAGTAGTAAGGCCAGGAGCCCCTAGTAGCGTCCTTGCTCCTAGTAGTTTGTTACAGGCTTTTCGTAATTCTTGCGTTGGGAATCCCTGGAGGATCTCTGAACATAGTTGCCCAGCTTCTTCTTTGGGAAAGGTTGAGCCTGCTGTTTACGAGGAATGCATTTCCCCCAAACCTGCAACACGCCACCTCGCACCTTGCCCTGTATCAAAGTATATGTAAAGAAATAAACAGACAAAACCACATATTTATATCGAAGTACAATGATAGTAATGATAGAGTTTTTCTAGACTGTGACTGTGACCTGTTTAAGGGAGACAATCCTTGATGATGGTCATTGATTTGCTTAAGCGGCTGTCGTCTTCATCGGCGGGCTGCTCGGCAGGTGGCTTCACCTCCCTCAGGCCACATCCAGGTATGAAGCCCATTTCATGAGTGATCATATTGGACCAGGGCTGATCTGGAGAAAATCGGCTCCTGCCGTACTGCTGGCACTCATGCTTTCTCAGCAATCCAGTTGAACAGCACAGTGATGCGTGGCTATCGATAGCTCTTATCATCTCGTATCCAGGTGGAGAGTTCTGCCTCTCTGTCAGTCCAAGTCAGTGCCAGCAAAACAAGTAGTTCACACAATGCAGTCAAGCTCAGGTAGAGAAAATAGAGTTGGAGAAGCTGGATGCTGCCATGAATGCTGGCGCTCAGATTCCCGAGATGTATCCTCAAAACACCTCAGGAGAAGAGCTGACGATTCTAGGAGAACCTTGAAATAGCAGTGCAGCTCCAGAACATATTCCCGCAAAAGCCGGCGGACGGGCTGCCAAGCTCAGGTGTTGGCGAACTTGCTGATAGAGTTGGAATTGGACATGCAAGATCATCCTGCCCAATGCTCAGCAAAAGCCGCTTGCACCAGAAAAAACATTTCTCAGCACTTGCCATCTGTGCTTAGTGATGCTTCATGGCTAGGCCTCAGTGGCTCCAAAGCGAGGTGTGACGTGATCTAATCTAGGGCGGCTAGGGGCAGAATAGACTCAGTATATCGACTGAAGATTCGAGATTCAAGATGTATATAAGGCGGTGACATGCTGTGGACACACAATAACACAAAGTTGGGGTCTGAGGTGAACGAGGACTTCTTCTCGCGTTTGATGGTCATGAGTCATAATTCTTCCCCGTTTGATGATCTTCGATGGGCCGGGCCTCCAGCGACCGACTGCTCTAATTGCTCTCAGCCCCGACGGAGTGGAATGGTACACCGTGGTACACCGCTCAAACCATTCACATGTTCCGAATATGCGCCAGACATGAGCTCCAAAACTTGCAAGATGGATGCGACATTGATGGCCTTATCCTCAGATTGGAGTATTTGGCATTGGCTGCAATATGCTGTAATTGATTCTGTTTTGTTTGTTGGACGGTGACAGTGAGCAATAATTTCTGGAAAGCTATTCTTGACGGGGAGGAGCTATCATTAGCTCAATGCAGTATGATGATTTCAACTGTTGCTTGGAACCGTTACAGCCTTTACTTACACCCGCAGCACTTAATGTGGCATTTGCGCACTTGGGTCTCCAACTGTTTCAAAACAGTTGGTCATTGCACGGCCGATGGTTCTTCAAAGCTGCCCAAGCTGGACATGCCGGCTTTTGAGTTCACGCCCCCAGTTCTACACACCCATTTCGCACGGGTGTTTTGAATGCTTTTGCTCCAGGCTTTGACTCAGAATCTAGCAGAGCTTGAGCAAGACCTGAGAAGGACACCCAATGAGGACGGTGAGTGAATTTGGATGAGATTGGCGGTGTTTTGGTGAGTCAATTCACACCGCTGTACAAAACCCATCTAAAAAACCCGCGCCAGGACCCCAAAGTCCCAGGTGTTGGCCTCAGCCGGTCTGGAGAGACGAGACACACCAGCCAATGCTTCTGCAAATGCTCCTTGATCACCTTCGATTTCGCACCTGCAACTGATATCAATGTAGCAACTGTACATGTACATATGAAATCATATATCATATATGTGACATAAAGTGTGACGTGATGACCTGAACACGCCAGGAAACCTGGACCTGCCACAGCACACATCGTGAAAATCCCGGGGTGCTTGTTCTGGCCAAGGTGACCTGGCCAGCACACGGCGTGCCATCCAGGTGCGGTGCCATCCACAGCGATTGTCACTCCGTTGCGGAGTCGTTGTCTCGAAGCCATGCACAGGTCGTTGGAGTGGGCGCATGTGATGGTCCTTGTAAAAGTGTTGCAATTGACAGTGGTTCGAGAAATTGGATCATTCCCCCTAAAGAATCACCCGGGTGGGCATTGCCTGTTTTTTAGGCACAGCTTCGGCGATAGCCAGTCATATATAATTTGGCCTTGTTAGTCTGAGTTGGTTCCCCCGTGGGCTCAGTTGAGCAGAGCCCTTTTTTTAAATAGATGTAAATATTTATATAAGGGTTAACCTGTAAATGGTTGGATGTAGGCATTCTGCTTGGGGGGCGTAGGCATGTTTTTCATTTGTTTTGTGGCAGAAGCCGCGTAGGCGACGCATTTCCCAGTCAAGAAGAGTCATACAGGAAGACTTTAATAAGTATGACTTCTCAATATTTCAAATGCTACCTGGATAGGAGTAGGCAAGATATTAGCAAAACCAACATGCAGTAGGCGTAGGTACAGCGTAGGCGAAAAGTAGGGTAGGCGTAGGCGAAAACTGGTGCGGGAAGACTTTGCCCCAGACATGGCTAAGTGAAGGTTTGGAACTCTTCGTCGTTAGTAGGCGCCATGGCTAAGAAGGAACCCAATAGACGAAAACAGCGAAAAGCTTCCAAAACTGTAGCCGCGTAGGCAAAACCATTCAGTGATTAACAAAAACTCCACGCGCGTAGACCTGCGCGGAGGCCAAAACTGTGAGCGCGTAGACTGAAAGTAGGCTTGGTGTAGGCACCAAAAAATAACAATCTTACATCAGTTAAAAAAACAACTCAGTTTGGGGATTTCCCCCTCCGCTGAACTGCCTTGTTGCAGGAGAACGATTTAGCTGCCAGTGGGGCCCCTGGAAGTGCACGCCTGGATACCATCCACGTGCACCTAGTGATTTAGTGGAAATCTAGTGATGCAATTTCACCCAATGTCAGGGTCAGAGGTGTGAAATCAAGCAGAGTCGTGATGGCCCTCGTCTCTGGGGCTTCAATTTCCCATCGAGCTCCAGAAACTTTTTTTTGGTTGATTTTTGCCTTTTCACGTTGGTGGGCTAGAATCCAAAAACCTCCCCAACAACAGGTTTTTGTCTGTTGTTTATTCTTAATGGAGGGCCCTATCCTCCCATTCTTCAACGCACATCCTCAGACTTTGCCCGTGGCCCGTGTGTTTGGCCGATTGAAGTGTCCAGTTGATTGAGGTGAGAAGAAGGAGGTGCCTTCCCAAGCCTTTGGTGTTGGGTTCTGCTTGCTTGTGAATGGGCTCAAGCGTTTGGCTTTGTAAGATAGTTGAAAGGCCGCTTTATCGTAGCGATTTCTTCTTCATTGCTGCCTCGCATGTTGAACTTTTCGCCACTTGCAATGTGAGATAGAACCGCTGGCTGATACATAAATATCCTTAGCAAGAGCTCTAGTTTAAACACGCAGCTTTTGTTGCACTTTTTCTTGCAACAGTATCTAAAAGCCACGGTTTCAGTGGTTTGCCCGCGGATGCATGGCAACCTGGCCAAATCAGCAAACCTTGGAATGATCAGGATAGAAAAGCAGGGTGCCTAGGCGGCACCAGTCTCAAGTGCATTAGATCATTAGAGGCCTTACACTTCAAGCATTCCTAGTCATACACACATATAATACACAAATCATCCGAAACAGCAAAACCGAGAAACAGCCGATTTCTTCTTGTGAATTTATGCCATTCAGGTTGCAAAAGACGTTGTTTCATGTTTGTGATGTCCAACATAGTCAACAGAGGGTTCCATCGCATTTTAGGCTTGTAGAACATTCTTTTCACTCCTGTGGAATGGACGGCTGGGTGCTTCCCTCTGCATATTACACAGCTGTAGTGGATGAGAACACAAATGCGGCAATCCGCCATAAAGCTGCAAACCCGAACCTTCGCCCAGCCACCTCCACTCAAACCCAGAAACATTGGTTTTGATCACTTTACGCCATTTTAAGGGGTCTTTTGGACATTCAAACTTGGGAGAAGCCCCTGCTTTGGAACTTTGGTTTGTGATGGTTTGTGCAGGTCTTTGCAAAAGTCCTATCCAGCGCTCCGCCCGAAGCCCAGAACTCACAAAGGCTTTCTGCCATGCTTCCAACCGCTATGCCGAATGTCAGGGGCTGTTGTTGCAGGACAGGTCAATGCAAGCCCAGGCAGTTTCTGAGGGGAAACGTGGAGGGCGCCTTGGAGAGCAACAGCAACGAAGGTTGCGACAGACACTGCAAAGCATCCGTGGCTTTTGAGGTTGCAGCCGATCATTTATCAGAGGTGCAGGGTGCTGATCCTCATATGGTCTGAGTTGTGTAAGTATATATATATATATTAAGTATTTATATATACCAAGGTCTGACTCATGCAAGACAGTTGCCCAAGAACATAGGGGGAGGCGATGCCTTGCAAAGGAACACATTTTTGGTGCACCGCGTGCTGTGCACATCCAGTGCAACATGAATGTTAAGCAAGCAGAATGGATCATCAATTGGAGATGACTTCACATAGCTCGTATGCAGTATGGTTGGTCCATGTTGGTCCACTAGATTTGGCATGATTTGGCGAGACAAGGTGTCGTACCTGAATCAACGGTCTTCGCCTCACTGAGTGGTTTCTCTGGGTCCGCTGACACACTGATCGCGCCAGGGCGCCCTCACCGAGTGGGTGGAACGGCGCCGTGAGGTTGACCGACTGAGGGAGACGGGAGACACGTGGAGATGATCATGCACACCAACTGTTCTGTCGATCCAGTGCAGACATAGTAGACTAGTGGACTTCTATTGCTGGAGATGGGAGCATCTCCCAGGTTCAGTGGTTGGGAAGCATGCCATAAACAGGGCAGATTCATGGCTTCATGATCTGCCAGTTTTGCGTAGAGGCCACCAGTGCAAAACGGGAGCCTCACGCAAACAGAAAAAAAGAGCAGACAAGAAAAGAAACAAAAACTTGTTACTTGTTACATCTTGTTACTAGTAGTAATGCCCTTGCTACTAGTCGTGATGCCCTTGCTACGAGTAGCAGTAATGCCCGGTTCACGGCTCTTCCTCCTCGCTCAGGTTTGTACCATCACCTCGCCACAGCAGTCCACCGCTGTCGCAACCGTCGCAAGCTGCCGGTGGGCCTCCGCGGGTGCAGCAGCCACAGCGGCCGATGACGCAGCCGGTCCAGGGAGTGCCACATCCACAAGCGATGCAGGTGGACAAGGAACTCCGTACAGGGTTGGGATGGGGATAGAGGAGGTTAGAAGACAACTGTGACAGCAGAGTCGTGACTTCCAGCATGGCTTCGGTGTGGTGTAGTTTCATCATGTTTCATCTCACTGCACCAGGACGGGAACTTGCCAGAGCCCTAGGGGCGGATGCTTGATGCTTGGCCTGCGTGGGTCGCAGGATGAGGGGCCCAATTTGATCAACCGACTCTTCCAGAAAGCAGTTTTGTTACAGCTGTGAGTGTCCTCGGATGCAGAAAAATTCACACAATTTGATTGAAGGTGTCTTCTCCTTCCAACGCACTGGTTTTGTGGGACAAGGACCCCCGCCGAGGCCAAAGCAGCTGTCTTCTGCGCAAGCCATGGCCAATGCTGCCATGAATGCTACAGCAGGGCCCTCACGCGGGTTGGTTGGAAACGGGCTCAAGGTAAGGCAGCTGCCTCAAGAGAAGCTGCTTGGGCAAAGTTACAAAAACGCTGCATCAGGCAGAGCCTGTGAAGGCCTCTTACTTGGTGGCTAGCTTGTCCACAGTCTATGTCAAGCGGTGCCGTGGAATGAACTGGTGATTTCAACTGCCGAGGCCAATCTGACACCAGGTATCTCTACGGCGCCTGTGCGCCATGATGTCAAGTCAATGACCCATTCCATCACACGACTACCATCTAGAGAGGGAGGTGTTTTAGTTGGTCTATCTCATCAATAGAGACAGAGAAGGCATTGGCCACTTTGGAAGCTTGGGAAGGCAAGTAGATGAACTGATGAACAACTTTTGGGGGAGGTTCAAGCCAGTTGCCTTTTAAAGAACACTCACCTCGGATCTTTCGTCGAAGACTTGGCCCGGATTGTACATTGTTGAATCATTGTGAAAGCCTGGAGTAGAAAAACCTGGGCACAATACAGCTTTGAGTTCCAAAGCTTGGAGTTCAATCACGAAATAAGCTTGGACATCAAGATCAAGGCCATCGCTAGTAGGTTGGAGGCCATCACTAGAAGGTTGGACGTTAATAAATCCTGCTGGGTGGCTTTCTCCCAAGGTTCCCTGGATCGGTGTCTCCCTCGATCCGACGGCTTGGAACAGGTATTGGGCCTGGGCCGATCGGCGAGCCCTGGAGGTCCACATCGCCATTTCGGGCAAAAACCTTACAGATCCTTACAGTGTTTTTTGTTTTTTTTGGTGGTACTTGAGTATTGGTGCCAAAAGGCTCCGGTTTCACATGCCAGGAGAAACAGGTCCTTGATTTGTTCCACTCGAAGTCATGAGTCATCAACATTTGCAGGCGTATTCCCTTTGACCAGCGGCATCCATGCCGTTCCACCTTCATATGGATATCTCGCGACAATCACCAAATACCACCTGGCCGGTAGAGTTGATTCATATTGATGACCATCCATTTCCACAGCTTCCTTTCAATTTCTCATTCTTTTACCTTCCCCCGCCCGTAGTGGAGACCAATGTCAGGCAGACCAGCTCCACCACCACCTATGGTGGTGGCCTCAGACTTTGGTGAAGCAGTCTGGGAAAAGGCCTACGCCGCAAAATGCCTGTGAAACTAGATCCCGCAGATTAACAGAATCGAACAAAGTAACCCGCACTCCAGCCTACATTGCATGTTTCTTGTTTGAACATCTACGTGTAGTAAGGACTTTCACACCCCCAAGCCCCAAACATTCTTCTGCCTGCAAAAACGTTGGTTCCACAGGTTCCACCGTCCAGTTGTTGGAGGTCTCCGTCGGAAGGCCATGTGCACGGCGTAGGTTGCGGCTGCCCAGCGTATGGCATGTGGGCGGAAGAGGGGGGAGACTGAGACCACTGCAACTGGGGGAATGATCCATGTGACAATCCCAACCCCACCTTGTGTTTGTTTCCCTCCTGTCAGGCTCACAGAACCTGCTAGGGGCACTTTTGCAGGTGGGTGCTATGTTTGGTTGTGCTACTGCTAGTGTGTGTTACTGTACTGTAGTTATAGCATGTTATAGCCAGTTGTTGGATATGATATAGATGATTTGTTCGGAATGAGGGCAGGGGTGGGATACGTTCTGCAATTTTCTGCACCAGCTGCCAGCCACCCACCTGGCAATTAGATGGCATTGATATGTGTGTGGCCAGGCCTGCTAGATAGCTAGTTGTGTTGATGGTGCGTTTGCGTTCCATGTTTGCCAACCTTTAGCATCCTTTAGAGAATCAGAAGCAAACACAGTATCTGCCACGCTGGACTGCTGGACCAGTCCTTGAGGCTTGCGAGAGCGACCAGCTGCACAGTCACCCATGAGGAGGCTGCAGGGTTTCACGGGTTGTCCTACACCCGCAGCACTCCAGTCTGCATTGAAAACACCACTTCTTGCCACCACAGGATCCAAAAGTCTAGTTGTGGTTATCCTATTTGGGCGAAAATCCATGTGTTCGAAGTTTGCCGCACAACATGCGAAACTTACAGCTGCTACTCAGCTGTTTCACGTGAGTTTGTAGCACAACCATCTGCTTCACTGAGTATATAGCACGACCGCCTGATGTATTCTGACGGACTGGTGGTTTCAATCAAGCCTGATGATGAGTTTTGTTTGCGATCCCTAATTCACCGGTAGATCTGCATGTATCTACCTCACCGGTCTGGTCCGCATCACTGGGGCAGGGAAGGCTGGCAGTCGCCGGCGCCACGAGGTGGGTTGCGATCCAATGCAGAGTGGTGCGTGTTTAGCAGAGTCCAAACCTCTTTTTGGTGCTTCACCGGTGTCAGATGTGGCGGGAACATGGTGGAACATGGTGGAACCTGAAGGCATGCCTTCGCCCAGACAGAGTGGCCTCAACCGCACGCCAGGCCTGCAGTTGGGCTCACACGTCTATTTTTTTTTCCCCATTTGTGTGTTGGCCCAAGAGGGAACCTCTGGTGGTACAGTGGCTTCCAACATCTCAGTCTCTCACACTTCCGAGGAATTTTTCTACGCTGCATAGCACACTTCGGAATATTTCGGACCACTTGTTTCAAGTCCAAAGGATCGGCTCTTTTTGAATCAGAATCCGGGGTATTTTTTAGTTGATTAATCATGCAATATTTGACCCGAAATGGAAGCACATCGATACCCGTTATAGTGCGTTATATAACTCTAAGGCCCATTCATGCCCATTCACATTCGCTGCTTTTGGTGAGCTTGCATGGCAATGCAGATTTGCCAACTGCAAGCTGGCTATGGATGCATCAGCTTACTCAAACACAAACATGTGGCCTTCAAGATGCGACGCAATGTAGCATCGACAATGGCTGGCCCAAAAAACTGATGGCATTCGATAACAGATATCAGATATCATTCATGACTGTTTCATTGTAGATTTTATGCAAGAAGTCAGCTGTATCCCGGTCGCTAGGTTTTGGAAGAACTACAGCATCGCCTTTGTCTGCTGCCACGGGGCTCATTCGTTCTATGCACTCCTGGCCTTTCCGCTTGTTTGGCCTGCAGTGGCACAGGCTCCTGAGATGTCGACCATATCCGTCCTTTTAGCTGATCTTCAGTCCATGGTCACTGAAATCAGAGGAGGCACGCAAGGATCATGTTGGAGCAGCGATGGCCAGATTCACCGGCCACACGCTCAGGCTGGTCGATCGCCCTCCGAAGGCCGCGTGCCAAGCGGGCCCGGAGGCGGGAGCCGGCGATTGGATGTCAGCGAGGGACGTGCACCACTTGTCAGTGGGAGTTGCAAGGGTTTTTTTTATATAGACTTTTTTGATAACCCATTAAACAAATCATTATTGATGGTCGGGTACCTTCCTGGTCTGAAGATTTGTTTAGGAGCAATTTTGGAAAGCTGTCGTTTTGAGAACCTATATTAACCAGTGCATTGGTAGTATCAAGATGCAACGAAAGGAATTTTCCTTTGGTGACAACCTGTTTGTTCGTGTTTTGTTGTGTTGCTTGCTGCATGCCTGGGAAGGGGGGTGGTGAGTGCAGCTGGACATGGTTCAGAAGGAACATATAGTTCTTTGTTTCAGAGAAACATAGCAATTCAATTGCATGTTTTCAGAGCATGATTAAATATCAGGATCCAACAATAGCACTATAGATGACACTTTAGACAAACATGGTGGTAAGAAGAATAGTATTTATTTAAACTAATAGCATTATTGATGACACTACTGCTGATCGACATTACTGCACTTCGTATTTGTACGTGGCGAATCAGTGTTGAGAACTTTAAATTAAAGCGTGGTGGCACATGGCTCGGGTTCCCCGTCCGTAGCGCAGCTACATGCTTTGTCAGGCCTTCCTGGCTGGACCGCTGGTGGAGGTCAAGGGCCAAGGTGGTCACTGAAACCCTGAGACGTTCAGCGACCATTTGCCAGCAGCAATCGCGTGCTTGCAACGCAGAATTCTGGCTCAAGGATGCTCAAGGTAGTTCTGGCGACATTGGGCAGAACTGTTATATATATATTTATATATTGTTTCCAAATTTGAGATCAGTGGGACGGCCGGCAAAGAGCGGCTGGCGGCACAGCGGAGGTAAAGGTGTGTTGAGACTTATGGCGGCTTGAAGGAGTTGCCCACGACGAAGGAGGCAATCTCGGCGCCACCAGCAGTTCGCCTTTGAAGTTCAGGTCCTTGACCGCACGCGAGCGCAGTTACTGCAAGATGGATCTTGGAAAAAGCACAGCACTTGGACGAAGCCAGGTTTTGCTCCTTAGATGTCGGCCTTTGCAATAGCAGTGGAGCTCATCCAGGTGAAGTGGCAAGACAAGGGTGGATATCCATGGTGAAGTAACTTTGGAAGCACCGCACATCAGTGCAATGTGAAGCCTGAAGGCAAAATGGCCGTTGTGAACATGGATGTCTCGCAGGATATCGCTGGAGGAACTCGGTGTATCCAATTCAATTCAGCTGATTCCTCACAGGAAAAGTTCCGGGTGGAAACGCAAGAACGGGCAAGTTGTTTTTCCTCAAACGTAGTATACACGCAATGGTTGCTGAACATTCACTTTTGATGAATGGCCTGTTCCGTGGCCAAGCCCCCCCAACCAGTGCAAACGCCAGCGCACAAGAGGAAGAATCCTGATGAATGCAGCGAATGTTAGCAATTTTTGCACCTGGTATTTTAAAGTTGTTGCTGTGATAGATCCTGACAGGCTGTTGGCCTTAATTGTTCTTAGCAACCAGTTGCAGTTGCAGTTTGTTCCATGTATCAATCACATACTGTGGTTGAGTTATGGGGCCAAAAATGCAAACCAAAAAGTTTGAAACATGAAATCAACAATCAGGTTGGTGGCTTTAGGACAGAACAGATCAATGTCACCACAGGCCTACCCACCCCAGCCTGACAGAATAAGAGAAAGCAACGCGAGCCCGGAAACACAGGACCAATGGTGCCAACTTTGGTCTCGTCCCTATGCAAAGCAACACCGTGTTCGCATGGGACAGACAGATTCTCTGGTCGTGGTGGACCGGACATCCGCGAGCAGTCAGTGCACACTTGTTGGGCACCGGGGGGAGTTGCGAGCAGTCGGAAGGTCTTCGGGCGCTTGGTGCGGTCTGCGGGCTTGGTGGAAGTTCGGCGTTTCGAATTTTTGAAAAGGTGACGCAACTACAGATACAGAGAACATTTTTGGGATCAAATTGAGGATGCAAATGTGGTCATGTGATATGGCGCAGTGGTGCTTAGGGTGGCTGAGAGGGTGCTCCGCTGTGGTTTGATGGCAAAGGCAGATGGAAGAGGCTTGCGTTATACTTCGCCATGTCGTGAACTTTAGCGAATTTTGTGCGTGTGTGGCCCTTGGTCAAGTGGAGTCCCCCCTCCAATGTGCGCCACCCTGGCTGTTGCACAAAGGTTTCCAAACAGGCAGTGGCTGGTCCCCACAGTGGAGAGCAGGTGCTAAAACGCTAAACAAGGAGTCACGTATTCTTGTACAAGTTTCGATGGCCATTGCAACATCCCTTGCATGAGCAGCTCAGTTGCACCGAGGCTCCTGTGCCAGGTGGGTCGAGGGGGATCTACGCGTAGCGACTGGCTCCGAAATACGCATGCAAATCATCGAGCAATGGTTTGATTTGTTTGGGTGCCCGCCTTGAACAGCAAGTTTGTTGTGCTCGCGTCAGCCTTGTGCCATGCTAGAATTGTCCATGAACATACTTCATAGTAACCTTCTTGAGACCTTTTGACACATAGCCCCCTTGGGCCTGCAGGAGAGACGGGTCGAGACCGGCCCCGCATTCATTCAATTTATGCCTCTCAGTGGCATGCTGGAGGGTTGGAATATATAGACGGAAGGCAGAGTCAGTTGGAAGAGGCTTAAGCTGCAGTTCCCTCATCCATCACAGCAAAGTTCGCAGCTGTCTTGTTACATGCCGAACCCACAAAGTGAATGGAATTTGATGGAATTGCAAGTCGGGACTTGCCCTCTCAAAAGTATGTTCTGTACAGTTATAAATTTGTAAGTTTGTCATGTTTGCCACTGAGGCCGGTCCTCAACTTCCATGAGCAGCCACAATGCATCCTTCTATGCACCTCAGAGTTCCTCGCCGCAGTCGTACCGGTTTGTGTTTTTGTGCGGCGTCGCATGGTATCGACAACCGGTCCGGCGAGTCTTTGGAGGTGCAAGAGGCCGATAAAGAGTTGCTTTTAACCACCACAGGCCAGCGGACACCTTTGCTGTGGAGGGTTCCTGAGCGAAACTATTGGATTATATAATGATTATTGATCAATATTTATTGCCCCCCCACCTCTACTAGCTGCATGCTAGCAGCTGCTTCGGAACGGTCAATTATACTTTGTTCTTTGTTACGTAGCAGATCGTATGGGTTTTTATTTATGATGTCTGTTGTGGGCACTCAAGTGCATTGAATGCCTCATGGGTACAGTATCACATGGTATCACCCATCAAGAATTCTTCCAAGTTTACTTGTGCAAGTGGCCCAGGTGCCATGGGAGGTGGCGGCTTCAGCACCACACCCGTTCCCGCAGCCTCCTACATCGTTTGGGCCACAATTTGGGGCGGCTGGGTCAGGCGGCAACAGAAGCTACATATATTTTACAGACACACACACACACATATATATATATATAAATAATATATATATATACAACATCTAAATCTAAAAATATGTATGATAGGAATATGATGTATAGTCTTTATACACCTCCCTCTCCGTGCAGCACTCCGCTATCAGATGTGCCTAGGTCGACATCGCAGACCCTGTGGCTAGAGCCCGAGGGTGTTTTCAATCTGCTTCGAAGCAGCTGGTTTGCAGTCTATTGTGTGGCTGCATTTCTTTGGCTGAAGGGTTTGCAGCCAAAACACAACATGCGGTGTACTCAGCATACATGACGTGCTGGCAGCTTGGTTGCTCAGCCTGGTTGTGCATCGGAGACACTCATTCAATCATCCATCTCCCATCACAAGCTTTGGAGGTCAACAAACTGCCACGCCTGTGAACCAGGATCAGATGCTGGGCAGCGCTTTGCGTACCTTGGATGCGGCCGCTGCATCCAAGCTCATGTCACTTGGTTGGACAAAACTCTTATATAACAGCACTATGATGAGGAGTCGCATGTTGGCAAAACAATATTTCTAAAAAATAATCGATTTACGTTCCGGCTCTCAGTGAGAAAGCGGCCTGTCGGGCCGAGCAAACTGCACTCTGCAGGCTTCGTCGTTTGGCGCCGGGGCGCTACGAGATTGACGGACGGAAGGTCTCGGTGCGCCTGCCTGGCTGTGTTTGAAGGTCTTTGGGATGGCTTTTGACCACAGAAAGGCCCGGCTTTTGCACGCCCATCACTGCATCACACACCTTTGCATGCCCCTGTTGCCACTGGAGACTACTAGAGGAGAGTGGCTTTCTGAAGGAAAAGGTGAAAAATCTAAGAATCTAAGGGTTGCATCAATGATATTTCAGATGACGTGTAGCCACATTGCTTTGACATCCCTTTCAAGGGGGTCCTTGGGCATTGACATTCAGACTCAAACTGGTCCTTGCCAGGCTGGTCCGAGCAAGGAGGTCTCATGGTCATCGAGGATGAGGCCAAAGTCATTGGTCATCAGCCTACTTAACGTCCCCTTTGTGCAACAGATTGCAAGTGGCATGAGAGTCATTCTTGCCCGGTTGAATGAACCGTTGCTGGAAAGCATGTTGTTCGTGGGTCGCTGAGCATGCTGAAGCATTCGCGAGGTTCGTGGGTCGCCGATGCCGCTGCTTGGCACAAAGTGAATCCTTTGATGCGCAACGAATCAAAACAATTGAACGACACTGGACACCGGACTGACGGATTGTTTCCACACTGCTTGTAATCAAAAACAACTCGTCAATTGCACAACCAAACGCCCGAAATAATTCAATTCGAGAGACCATGCAGTTTCCAGGCCTGCATGAGAACCTGAGAGAGCGGCGAAGACTCAACGATAGCATGCACTGTCATGGCAACGGAATCACCTTGACCTTGGTCACAAACCAAGATATTCCTTGCCCCTCCAGTAAAACAGGGAAGACTGTAGAAACTTTATTGTTAAGCTGTTAAGCTCCGTATTGGATGTTGGAAAAGATCATCTACATGATTTGTTTCACCATTAAGAGAGAACAATACAAAAAGCACCCGTCTTCGGCCGTTTTTGTGCCTTTTCTAGGCTGCCGGCCTATTTGGGCCAAGCTGGCAATGTGGTGGCCTCCCTTACCGGTCACAGAGCCACCTGGCGCTGAACCTCTAGCTATAGCAGCACAGCTGTCTCCATGGTTTGCAAATGGAAATTCGCTCAATCAGTCTTAATGCGATGTTCCTTCTTTTAAGCTGGGGAAAATCCAGCTTTTTAAGCTTCTTATCCATGGTTTGCATGTGAAAAGGTGAGGAAAGACCTTTGTGTGTTGATTTGAACATGTACAGTAAGTATTTGTAATAATCACTATAATTACATGCTCCTGACATGGCCCTTGTGAGACTGAGACTTGCAGGCATGTTTACAAAGCCGTCAGGAGACTCCAACACTGTCAAATGATGCCTGAGAACAAAGCCTCGCAACTCACTTATTCTATGGGCATTTCCCTCACCAGTTGGGGCCCCCTGTGCACATGTCCTCCTTTTTTGGTGGTTCTTGAAGCCCGGCCTCAGGCGGACATGCCAAAGATTACGCGTGTGCCAAAGAGTCAAAGGTTGACCTTTGACGATGCCAAGGCAAGATTCTATGGAACCCATCGAACCCATGGAATCTCTGAGCTCCTCAAAGCAAACGAACAAGAGCAGCTGGGAAACTGAGGTTATTGTTAATTACTAAAAACATCAAGCCTCCATATTGAGAATCAAAACGCAATCATACAAGACCTTGTTATAAAAATAATACAGCGATATTCCTCTCTCATGGTCCGAGCCATTAGACAAGTAGTTGAACCGGACCAACCGCAACTCCATCCCGCTGGCAGGCCGAGAAAAACTTGGCTGCCCAGATCGAGAAGTTGGGCAGTGAGCCAGCGACTCAGTAGATATCCCGTAAACAGCTTTTGTTGCAAAGTAAAGCCCTACTGTACAAAGTATAAATCACCACTATCCAGTAAATAGAATAGTGTGCTTGGTTTGGCTGCTTCGTTGGTTGTTTGGTTGGTGGAAGAGTGGACCTTTGCTTTATTATGGAAAGATCAGACACTGATGAATTCAATCTATATATTGGGATTGTGTTTCAAGAGTGCAGTTAGTGGACTGTGCCACTGCCACTGTTGTTGTTTCTGAAGGAAGTCATCCTGAATCAGGAGAGTAATTATATAAGCATTGTGCATCATTTTGCCGCCCATTGAAGTTCCCGTTGGTAGATGTTGGTAGGGGTGGTTTCATCATGTTTCATCCTATTTCAACATTTGCCAGTTTTTGGGATTGGGATTCATATAATTTCACAACATTTGGCCCATGTGCGGTTGGCGCGCGACAAATTCGAGTGCCCTGAGGCGTTGCGAGTCCATGCGCTGGGACCGTCAGTGAATGAATTTCAGATTCCACAGCAACAGTCCTCCCACCCACGCCCCAGCCAAGAACACACACCAACAAATCCAACAAGCGGACAGCATCAAACGGGCATCAAACAATATCAAACATCTCTAAACATCTTGGACGAGGTCCGGTCTTTGTTGCCAGACTCCACATTTTCCCTGGTGCTTTCCACCGCACCACGAGGTTTGGCCGTGGAGCAGGCTCGGCTTCGAGAGGAGGCTGCCGAGGCTTACGAGCCACTGGCGCGGCAGAGGGACGACGGGGGATACGGGGCCACTGGGCGCCGGGGAAAGAATGAGACATCGATGGGTCGAAGCACGAGACATCGAAATCTTGACCCCAGGACCTGGGGGCGGGCACATGTTTCTTGGCACATCCTCAAGGGCATCCGGATTTCGAGCCCTGCAAGTGGTCACCAAGCAGTGTACACCTGCAGCCAGCTTGTTGGCGGCGTATGCCAGGGTAGAAGAAAGATGCCAAGCAAGAAAAATTGACAGATCATACAGATCACAGGCATGTCACGATTGGACTCTCGGACTGTTCTCTCATGTTCGGCAGCCAAGGAAGCTCACTCAA
This sequence comes from Durusdinium trenchii, assembly GCA_963970005.1. Lineage (NCBI taxonomy): Eukaryota > Dinophyceae > Suessiales > Symbiodiniaceae > Durusdinium > Durusdinium trenchii. The sequence continues at coordinate 192,664 of CAXAMN010005947.1, forward strand.
GGATTCGCTCCCAGCCGCATGTTGCGACCATCGCCGGTTCGCACAAGCTTGTGAGAGCTGAGCAGCTGGCCAGACAGAACCGATCCCAGTTAGAACCCTTTCAGTTCACAGGTGTTTCCTGGCATTGGCCCGTTGCGGCACAGCATCCGGACCAGCGGAGTTGCGGCCTTTTTGTTTAACATGGTGGTCAGCATGTTCTGGTTGATTCCTTCCGATGAATGGCACACCATATGGCACACCCAGCTTATGACAAGATTCAACAGCCACTCAAGTTAGTTGCTCAGTGGAAGAGGCACTCTTTCGTACACTATAATGACATCCCTGTGCAAACTGCTTGTGCAGATATACAAAAACTGGGGATGTGTGCACAACAATTCGCGCAGGGCCGCTCAGATCTCGTCAGTGAACTCGAAAGGATCCGAACGGTTTATTTGCTCAAGCAGAGATGGAGTACAGGTGTTGCAAAGGTGACTTTGCTCAATATTCAACATTGGATTTGGTAGGTGCAATTCACACTGCAACCTCCCTGGACGGAGCTGAATCAATGCCTTGGCTGCCTTGACCGAGTCAAAGCTTTCTGCATCAACATGAGTCTGTCGATGCCGTCTGTCGAGATTTGCACGCCCTGTCCGCTAGCTTCGTTTTTTAGTCATGGTATGCCATTCTTGCATCCTTGGAAGTGCAAACCATGCCAAGTTGAACATGTTTTCGCCTTTGGAATGCTGGGGGCCTGCCAGGATTATGAATAGTTACTGCAAAAGGCCAGCGCCAAAAAGATACACTTGCTCGATCTCACACTGACATTCAAAATCCGCATTGCAAGTAAGGGAGACGATGGACGCACTCTCTTATTGTAGTTTAAAAACCGCCAATGAACTCCAATTGAAGGGATCCTGAAGTCGTTGACATTTTGCATGTTCTAGATTGTACAATTGTAATTGCATTACAGTAGATATCGGGCGGGCATGAAAATATCACCTGTTCACATTGTGGTGTGATAGTGCAATGTATCGATCCTTTTGCTGGGCATGTCAATCCCGTCTTCCAAGCCCTGTGTACCAAACCGCTATTCAAATTCCAAGTCAAGCGTATGTCAAGTGGTTATGAAGAGATCATCCCATGCTCAGCAATATGTGATCGCCATCGCCAAGTAGCCCCCTTCGACTGGGATGTCAGATGTTTGTTTATCAATGAAGCCCAGTTGTCAATAAGTTGTCATGTTTTTGGGACAATGACACATGAGTGAAACATGTGACCGTTCACAGAGCATCATGCCAACCACTACCATTTCCGATGTCTAAAGTTTCACGTGCAAGTGTAGAAATCTTGATCAATACCGTATTACATCGTATTACCCTCAAATCTCTTACCTCGAAGGTTGCGTCGATTGGTTTGAACAGTGGTAGTTCTGTTCCTGTGGATTTCGTCGCTGCTCAAGAGTAGCTGGAAGGAGAGTCGGTGGGTCGAATCGCGCGCTTTTGTCCGCGCCGGCTGTGGCAATGCCACGGCAGGTGGACGAAACGACTCGGGTCGCGGAGGGTCTCATTCCTCACTTGTCACATTTGCGTGTTTTTTCCTGCCTGTGCTTCTGGAGCGACACGTGCTGGCTGCGTTTTGTGAGCGATGTATTATGGCATAGTGGCCTTCTCTTTCTCTCATTCATGTCTTGCTCCAGCCTTGCTGTGCAAGAAAGTAGGCAACAAAAAGGAGATTACAGACTCGGTCGGTCCTTTTTTTGGCGGATCTCCCTTCTCCATTCGCCAGATGCCGCCCGCGGCACGGAAACTCCTGGGTGCCGTACTGGTCGCACTCCTGGGAGTGGCTGCAGGGGCCGTCAGGAACCGTGCCGCGGTGGAGCTGTGGAGCGAAAGATTCGATGGAAGGAAGGTGTATCCCACCAGTAGTAGTTGGTTGAAACTAGTATAAAATCGATAAACAAATCTATTTGATAGAAAGGTCAGGAAAGTGTGAGCATCCAGGATTGCGCATGGCGCATGATGGTGCCAAGTGTGCACGGGCAACATGTCGTGGCCTCTTCCAGACTCAGCCTGAGCCTCAGGCGCTGAATACCTATCTCCTGAAGTTCCGGGAAGGAAAGTTCCGCCCTCAGATGTTCAAAGCAAAAAAGGGCCAATCTATAGAAGCATAGCATACCCGCTTTTGACCGCTAGAAAGTTGAGGTCCAGATGCTAAGTCGAGTGCACTGTTGCACACTCGACTTCCACATTTTTGCGTATGTTCCCAGGCGCGGCACTACGGTCTCGCATCCAAACCTGGTCTTTATGAGAGCCAGGGACGGGCGGGAGGCGGACATTTGGGAGTGCACCCATTGCCAACATAAAATATATATTGTATTCAGCTGGAAGCTGTAAGGAAGCCATTCCCGCCAGCAACCGCTTCATTTTCGTCTTCACTTCATAAGTGCCTCCGCAATCAAAACGCGTGTCATGCTGCGAGTTCGGAATCAGGTTCTTCTGATTGGCACCGTGCCCGTGGACCTCGACGAGGTGAATCAACTCCGCGCGGAGTGAGTCTTCCGCGTCTCGATGCGAACAGAAGTCGCGGGTGCTAGAAGCGGAAGGGGTGTGCTCGAAGTGGACCTGTGGCATGGGACGAACTTCCGGCAATCAACCTGGCTTCGAACATAAAAATTGGAACATATTGGAACATGGTTCGACGGTTTACCAGCAGGTATTGGGTGAAGAGGCTAATTTGTAACACCATTTGTCACACCTGGACTTCCACAGGCTTCCCAAGACTCAAGGGGTTCCTAGATGATTTTTGTAATTTAGACGTCTTAGACTGCGTGAACTTAACATTTAAGGACCAGAAGTGAGTGTCAACTGAAACTTGGATTCATGATGTTTCCAACATACTTCTGTATTATGTATGATGTTGAACTTGATGGCCCGATTCTCCCTTGGCCACGCTCGGCGACTGGCTGCAGGAGTCGTCACGCTTGGTGCGAGATGCCCTGAATGCTTTGCAGCCAGAGGCCGGTTTGACTCACGCAGTTTGATTCACCTGGTGAGCAAGTGACGTCTTTGCGGATCAAAGAACGAAGCCGAAAGAGGACGGCTGCGGGAAGTTCGGGAATCGTGCTCTTGGCTTGGGCACAGCTCCACGATGCTGGTGCGAGGGTCGTTTTGGTCTTTTTTTGGACACCGGACACCATGTAAGGCACTTGTCTCCGAAAATGGTGGGTTTGTGGGATGTGGAGGTTTAGTTATAGTTATTTATCAAGATGTACTGCAGCATTTCATTTAAGTTAAGCTTCATGTTGACCAACTTCAATGGTGCATTTATATCGTGTCACTTGAGACTCCATAAACACGCATGGGACAGCGAACCAAGCCGGATGTCCCACCCTGATCTAGACCAGGACTAGGTGACTAGGCACAATCAGCATCTTGTGAGCCTGACTTCAACCCCATTTTGCTGGACTCATGCTCAGCTAGCCTGGGCAGGTTGTGATGTTGGAGGGCACACCGTGCGGAAATCCCAGAGCCCAGGCATTCGGCGGTGCTTTTCGGAAAGCCCATGCATTTGTGTGATTTGTGTCGCCATTTGGGCAGGATTGGGTGACCTCAGGGACCCTGGTGGCTGAGGTTGGCAGGAGTTCAAGCCATGATGTCATCAGGACGCTTGAGACTCAGCATGGGGAGAGGTGGCTGATGGCACAGTGTCTTGGATGCGAAGTGGACCATTCGGGCCATTCCGCAGAATTGAGACGAGTTAACCAGTGTAGATTTAATTTAATCATATCTTTCGAGAGGCACTTCAATCATCTTCTATCGTGAATCAGACCTACAGTATTACATTCCTACATTGCACGGAGAACACTTGAGAACAACTCCTCGGTCTTCAAGCAAATTCCCTGTCCATCCTTTTCCACTGCGGAGCTTTCTCCAAGGTTGGGAGATGCAAGGCCTTCAAAAGCCCAATGGCAGGGAGCCTCGCGGAGACTACACCGGCGAAACTGTTTGAGCAGGTTTCGCGCGTGTCAGCGGAAGATGGTGGTCTAACTCGGCACGATGGTTTGCCGAATTCTTAATATCATTGACTTCGTGGTTTGCCGGGTGCCGTATTTGTCCTTCACTCCTGCTTGGTTCCCGGGGCCCCTAGAGGAAATGACACGACCAACAACATACAGAGCAACCGAAGCCATGAAAAGAAAAACCATGAACCTGCCGCGAACACGCTGAACACCCTGGTTCTGCTTGACAGAGATGTTCAGACTGCTTCCTGAGCCGGGTTGTCCAGTTGGACGTCGGTCCGACCGGCCAAGATACAGACTGGATGCACATGGATCCTGAGCCTGTAGAAATTCGAGAAGCGCCGAAGAAACGCCGCTTCTTGCCGTTCCTCTCAGGCACAGGTGACATCAGTGACAGAGACTTGTGAGGTTTCCTTCCGCTGAAACATGTAAACCACAAGAAGCAGTTTTGAAGAAGGTGATTTTCACTAGCGTTGGCCTACCAGATTTCTATAGAGGGAACTGTCGGGTCTGGCTATATTCCACCGAGTTTTCCATGGATATGTTGATAAATTTTGGTAGTAATTTAATCTTCTCAATGTAGTTCAAGTTTGCTGTATATATAATATAACAAATATATACTGTATATATATAGTATGATATAATGTAACACAATATAGTATATAGGTTGTGCCTCCTTTGTGCTCTGGCAAACCAACGGCTCTCCTGTCAGATCGGGCTTGGCCAGTTCTCAATGTTTGATGTCCCAGTTACACGACGCAGGACCACCCGCCGTGCCAGAGAGATCCAAGGTGCCGATGAAGGCCGTGGAAGTGCTGCGCTGATGTCGTTGGAAGCGAGATGTCTTGGGGTTGTGAAACAAACAACGGATCTGAGAAGTGCATGGACGATGGCACTGGGCTCAGATCAGGGTTATTCATGTCTCCCATGTGGTGGGAGACATTGTGACACGAGCCGATGGTGCTGGGGAAGTTCATCGTTGGATCGGAATGGGATCGTGCCAAGTTGGCTGTCTCAACGCCAGATCTACAGATCAAGAACATGGACATATTGTAACGTTATGCAACAATCAAATCCACTTTCGGATGAATTATACACATTACAAGAAGACGCCGTAAAGCCCCTCAAATGCATCCAAATGCAACATGTATATAGAACAAATGTAAGGTCCTCACCCCATGTTTCTTGGAGAACGCAGCATCAATGCGGATCACTGCCATCACTCAGCAAAGGGTCGCAACTTCCATCCGACTTGGCAGGTCTCGTTTTGGGCCTACCACCTCACTAGCGCGGTGGGCGGAAACATCGCCGCTGCCGCCAGGGCCAAAGGTTCAACAGGAAAAAATGCAGAAGTGCTGAGAGGAATTAAGATGTCAATTGCCACATGTGGCCATTCATTGTACACAGCAAGTTTGTGCATTTATAACTGACTCTAATTGAAGCATATTGAAGCTTCAGAAGTGTCGACCTTGACTTGGAATTTGTGAATTGAGACGAAGAGACGCTTCCAGCAGCACTCCGCAGCTCCTGGAAGCTCCACCGTCGGCCATCGCAGTGGTTCCGTGCTCCGATCGCTAGTCATGGCTCTGGCCCCTGCCTTTACCGTGGTCTCTCCTTCTGTGACTGCCCCTCACGTGGTGAATTTGGAGCACACTGCAAGGAGTGGCCCTTCTGCTAGCGGATTGGCTTCCACTAGCGCAGGTGCAGTGGGTCCATGATTCAGTGGTCAGTCACGGATGTTACATATGATTGCATGGAGGCTCGGAGAAGGCAGCACACTGGCGGGCCTAATTAAACAAAGCAGCTAGCAAACTGTGTTTTATGAACAGAGATCCAGCTGCTGTGAGGAAACATGTCAGAGATTGTGCGGGCCTTGTTTGCCCGCACCTAGTGACGGTGAGTTGAATTTCTCACGCGCTTCACTTGTCAAGGCATGTCCAGTATTTCATCACAACTTGTTTCCCTGTCCTGCTTGCACATGCGTAGCAAGCCCTATCCAAACTGATTCTGCCTCCTGCTGTATGTGTCGATTTTTGCGGGAACCCATCCCGTCAGCACTTCTTAGAACAAATCTATACAAATCTGGTAGGGAGGGCCGGTGGGGTGTACACTTCCTGAAACATGTGCATATTTTGCCCGTCCACAGCCGTGCAACGTTTCACCATGGCATTGCTGCCCATCATTCCCTTGCAGGTGCAGCTTTGGCAGTTGCTGGCTTGGCCACAGCCGCGAGCGTGCGCAAGACACGGAATCCGCGCCGCTCTAAGGGATCTGTGATGGTTGGCAACGCCAATGCCGCAGAGCCGGAGTACTTCGGCAGCACCTGGAACACCTTGCGACTGAAAGACCACAGCAAAGCAAGGTTCTTTAGTTTAGATATGTTTAGATGATGCGAGGTGTGATGAAAGTATTGCATCATTACATCAATCGCTTTGCTGCCCTTGGGGCTTGCTATTTTATGCACAGACGATAGCCTATAGCCAAGGTCCTACTACCGTGACCACCTGGTGGCTTGCCGTGCGCAACTGAACGGCGTGGATGCGCCTACCCCTGAGGAGACTGACAAGCACATGGAAGGCATCCAAGCCTTTGCCAAGCAGGCCCTTGCTGGCGCCTCGGCCGCCATGCTTTTCACCAGCTCAATGGAGGCAGCCGTTGCGTACCCGATCTTTGCGCAGCAGAACTACGCAAACCCTCGTGAGTACACTGGAAAGATCGTGTGCGCCAACTGCCATTTGGCCAGCAAGACTATCGATGCGAAGCTTCCCCAGGCAGTACTCCCAGACACCATCTTCAAGATGGAGATCGAAGTGCCTGCCAAGTATGCCAAGCGCCGCCAGCCTTTGGCTGATGGCTCCAAGGGCCCCATGAACATTGGTGCCATTGCCGTGATGCCTGAGGGCTGGAAGTTGGCTCCCAAGGATCGCCTTCCCAAGCCTTTGAAGAAGGAGATGAAGGGCCTGGCCTGGGCACCTTACAGCAAGGACTGGGGCCAGCAATCAGTGACCGGCATTTGTGCATAGTGGTTGAAGAATGCAACATATGTATGCCTGCCACACCAAGGCTAATCCTCGTATACTTGGGAAGGGCACGCACCCTCACAGCACCAGCTTGCTCCCAAGACTCGAGGTAGCCAAGAACTGACACCCTCAGCATGGACCGTTCAGACAGATGTTCTTATCGTGTTTCATTCATCTATTGCCGTGATCTCACATTCAAAAGGACTAAACATTCAGAAGGAAGGGACTTTCAACTAGCTTGAACACTTGAATCCTTGTACTTGACAGGAGTATCCCAACATCGTGGTGGCTGGCCCAGTGCCAGGCAAGACCTTCACTGAGGTTGATGTTTCATTTTGGCAGGCTTGAGCTGACTTGATGAGATGTAAGATGAGTTTGCCCTGGATTTGCTTTGATCCATGCAAGTTCTGGCGGATCCGCAGGAGAGACTTACGAGAAGATGGTCCTCCCAGTGCTCTCACCTGATCCCAACACTGATGAGACTCGTCTCAGACATCAATCGTGAGTGATCATGCATGGTGCATGGATATACCTGGCCTCAGTTTAAGACATGCAGACCCAGACGCAGGAGTTGGGAAGATTGTTTCCCATATTGCAGGTTTTGTTTTGTATGGATAGCTTTCGCATGCTTTGGCACATTTTCGCTAGGTCTTGTTAAAAAGGCTCGTTGCTAGAGGGCTTTCGTCACCCACCTCAGGACAAGATCCTGTTTGGCAAGGGCATCTTCTACTTCGGTGGAAATCGCGGACGTGGACAGGTGCGACTGGGCCAATCGAAGCTGAGAAGCCGAGCCGTGCCGTCGCGGTGCTTTCGATCCGTGCCGTCTCCGGAGCTGTTCAGAACTTCTCTTTTAATGAGCTGGAGGGTGCCTCAGAGGGTATCCCACACAGGATTGAAGCCCTCGGAACTTCCCATGTCTTTGTATGTTTTTGTTATGTCATGATGATCATGTTATTTCAGACCTTGACTGGTGGAGATATGTGCAGGTCTACCCTGAGGGCAATCAGAGCAACAACAACCAATTCCTTGCTGCTGCGACCGGCACCATCTCAGCGATTGATGGCCTCAAAGTGGCTCGGATTTTCAGAAGTCAGCACCGGATGTTCTTAGAGCATCATCATGACTACTGCACAAGGCCCTGAAATAATCATGGAAGTGGAAAATACACACCGGTGGTTTTCCACATCCATATTGGTGACTCAGAGGGTAAGGACTCTTTCTGTGACATGAGCAGCACCTTCGGGTTGGTTTCTCCACAGTTTGGAGTCCAACGAGTCAAACCGGCTACAGGGTTTGGTCGGTTCGGTTGCTGAGGTGAGCATCACGACCCCCAGCGGAGAGGTCAAGACCCAGGAGTGCTTGATTGGCGCTGACATCGTGGTTCAGGCACCGGTGGACGCTGCGTCCACCGCAGCTGCACTGCAGCGCATGCAAATGAACCTGTGAGAAACTGAGAAACAGGTGGACGTCGGGGTATGACATAATTATCCCAGAGAACTTGACCCTTTTAAAAGTGGATGCCCCACAAGCTTGCACACATAGTCGAGTTTCAGAGTTAGCAACCATGTGGCAAGGCAGAGTTTCAGCTCCTTTTGAGCTGTCAGGAATGGAGCACTTTTTCATGGGACCACACGATCATCACCTGGTCAATGAACGACGGTTTCTGCTCCAGGTGGGTGACGAGGTCACCAAGGATGAGCCCATCACCACAAACCCCAACGTCGGTGGCTTCGGGCAGGCAGACATCGGACGTTGAAGCATGAATCTTAAAGATGTATGTATATAACTATGTATATATATAAGTATACATATATATATATATATAATGTATTCACAGTAAATATGAAGTCTCATATTGAATGGCAAGATACCTGTAGGGGGATGGATGGCCATGGGCAAGGGCCTGTTGAATTTTTTGATTAGTCATCTCTGTGTTTCAAACTCATGATTTTCAGCACGGAATGTGTTTTTTCTCTCCCACGGCCTGATCACAGCAGCTGCGACCCAGAGTGTGGTTCTAAGCAATTCTTTGATACGGTGCAACAAAGCAGTAAGGGTAGAGCAAGGGTTGGTTGCGGCCTGGCAAGCCCAGAATTCTGGATTTGTTTCAAGAGTCAACTGGGTGCTTTGTACAATCAGGAAAGCTATGTACGTTCTCATGAACGCAGGTTATCAGAAATCGGATGTGCATTGTAAATTGGGTTGTAGGATGAGTGGGCTGTAGCAAGTGCGCATAGAACGTAAGGACAAGGAGCATCATGTCCAATGTGAACACCTGCATGGTGCATTTTTACGCCACTTCTGCCGCTTCCTAACGCAACATGCCTTCAGGAGGAGAAGGAGTGCGTCTTGCAGGACATGAACCGCGTTTACGCCTACTGCGCCTTCGCATTTTCCTGCTTCATTGCCCAGCTCAGCTTTGTACTGAAGAAGATGCTTTGCAAAATCTTCGGTTTGCTTCCGGTTCTGTTGGGCATTCATTCCATGAAACTTTGGGCATGAAACACGAACATCTTGCCAATCGTTGGAGTCAGGCGGTTCTCCGCGAAGGGCACACAAGCACGGACAGATCACAGAAAGCTATGCGACGGGAGCAATGCCTTTGTAATCCTTTGTGTACATCATATATCTGAGGGACTGATGTAATAAAAAATTATGCTTGATGTCGTGGCTGTCAACGTACAGAGGATGCTCAATGTGTTTTAGAATGGTATATGTGCGGATAATAGATTTGCATGTCATTACCGCGTGTGGTGTGGATAGATTGGAGTGTTTGCCCGCAAAGCTTGTTTGTTCGTGTATGCTCTTTGTCATTGCAAGTAGAGCTGAAGGCCCCCTTCTTTTAGTTTGACAATGTTGGACCACTGGACAGCAATGGGGCAATCGTTTCCCAGCTTCCCTTTGTACGTAGACCAAGGCGGCTAAGGGCATCTCCCCGACTCAATCTGTCGTGCTGCCCTGCCCCTGAGTCGACGCGAGCCGGATCCGCGCGAGACTTGTGCGAGACTCGACACCTCGGGAGCCCAGGAAGCAGTTTGAGAAGGTCCAACTGGCGGAGGGCTTCTGAGTTGCGCCAGCAACGGCTCTGAAACATGAAGCTTATTGCTCCGAATGGATGCAAATGCCAAGAAGAGCTTGCGTAAAGCATTGATGGCATTGATACTGATAGTCTAAAACGGTCTAGATAAAGAGGCTTGGTTGTTTTGTTGGTATCATTTTTGGTCCCTGCGTGCGTGTATTTGGTCATTTATGGCCTGAAATACCTCAAACGCACCTCCTGTGTTCCTCACATAATGCTCCCCTTGTACCTCCGTTTTCGAATTGCATACGGGTACTAGGCCAACCTTGAGCTACCAGCTGACAAGCATTCCATCCATCCTTCTAAAATCTTCTAAGCATGTGCATGTTTTGGTGTTAAAGAGTGTTTGCGTTTGATAACACAAGCCACTAGGAGCAAGAAGCTACTAGTTACTAGGGGCTCCTAGCATCGCTACTAGGCACAAGAAGCTAGTTTGGGCTCCTGGCCTTACTACTAGGAGCAAGGACGCTACCAGTACAAAAAAACTTGAGACTTTTTGAGACCGATGCTGGCACGCGTCCGTGCACTGGCCGTGCACCGCCGCGCGGCGCGCCCAATGGTTTGGGCTTCAGTTCTTCATGCACGAAATGCCCTGCACGGCATCGTGTGCGGACCAAAACGTGGTGCAGGGATGTTGTTCTTTTTGATCTTTACGAGATGCTGGCCATTCAACAGCTCTCAAGGACTGCAGGTGCTTGTGCACCCAGCCCACTCCAAGTGGCAGAGTTCAGCAGACTTACTGCGTTCGCTGTTCGATGCTTCCCGAGTTGGCCGGGGGCCTTTTCGAGGTCACTGCAGCTGCAAGTCAAGGAGTTCCTGTTCGCTTTTTAGGCTCCAAAGACAGTGGCGTCATGCAGGGCTACCAGCAGGTGGGCATGGGTGGGGGAATGAGTGCACCTGAGGAGAAATCGATGAGCTGAAGCTAAAGAACCTTTCTAGCAAGTGCTTTCATGTTTGTGTTCGTCCCCGCCACTAAATGCTTCAGGGATGTCTTTCCGCAAGTACGTGTTAAAAACACCCTCACTCCGACGGCTTGTGCCCTCAGAGTAGACATTTGTAAGTCAAGTTGTAGTTGTCAGGGTATCCTTGTAAGGCGGATGTTACGTTGGTACATTTTATGGTGTTATGGTTAAGTTTCAATCCTTGCCGCGTTTTAGCTGGAGCTGACTTACTTAAGTGGGGCTCGCACCAGCGCATCATTAGCTTGTCCACGAATGCTAATGTTAGTTATTGACAGGAGCTTGGGTCACAACCACATGTCAAACTAACCTACTCACCTACTCTTTTTTGCTGACATTCATACATATTGCCTGAAGCTCTACTCACCTTTTGCTGATCGCGAATTACTTGGCATCATGATTTATTTGCCAATGTGAGTGACTGCACGTTCTTCAACTACATTCAACGGAAGTGGTGAACGGTCCAAGGGTCCAAGGGTAGCGCATGGTTTGAGCAGGCCTCGTACTTGGACCTTCAGCATCAATGCCTTGATCTTGGCTCAACCCACATAGCTTCGCAAACAAGTGCGCCAGGAACATTAGGAGTGGACGTGTGCAGGAAACAAGAGAGACCTACAATGACCTACAGACAAAGAGGCCACGCAATTTGAGAGCATCACTCTGAAGGAGACTGCAATCCATTCGCTCATTTGAAGCAGGAAGACGGTACGGCGGTACCAGGTCATGGGAGCATGCTGCAACAAACAGAGTGTGGCCGGGCTGCAATGGACCGGTAATGGAGATGGTGGGAATGACGCCGTTGGGCAGATGAAAGTGGGAGGGAGAAAGTCCATGGTCTGGCAATAGGCAACGGAGCAGCTTCCAAAGTGAGTTTGCCATGCTGCTCGTACTATAAGTATGTGACATGCTATCATAGAAAGTTACACCTACTACATCCATCTACATCCTACTTACTGAGAGGGTGTACGAAATCAGTCGGTTACACTTGAAACCTGGCACCAAGGGTGTCAGATCTGCCAACCTGATCGCTGTGTTCGCCCCACGCCCCCCAAGGCTTTGCATCGGAACGTGTCCTTGAGGGCCAAGGAGTGCAGCCGCTGGACAAAAGATCCCAAGCCGTTTTGCCCTCGAACGCGATGGTCAATGTTTGCTTTGGCCAGTGGATTTCGGGAGCATTATACCGTATTCCTGATGTTTGAGCCATACTTCTTACTTCTTAGTGGAGCATGGTGGAGCAATATTCTGTGGCACGAAAGGCCTGTACAATGTACGTTTCCATAATGCTCAATATGTTTCAATCGTTGGTCACCTCTCACTCACGGGCCGTTTCTCAGTAGAATCTGAAAATCCTCGAGGCCAGATAATTAGTCAGATAGTGTAAGATACAGTAGCTATTCACAGTCAGCTTGCGCCGCCTAACATGGGCCGTGCCACTACCGGACTCGAAACTCGTCGCGCTATTCCTAGTCAGCTGTAGAACCAGAGGACAGTATCACGGCATTTAGGAACAAGTCTCTTACAATACACGGCTTTTCCTCACACCATAATATGTTAGAGCAATGTCAGACAGACAGTGCCTGTGCCGCACGCACATCCTGCAAATCCTGTGGCGCCCGAATTGTGTTGAAGGTTCCCCAGGTTCCCCCCTTGTCAGCGCATGAACTTGAGATGTTAAGATGAGTTTTGTTTTTCCCCTTGCTGGGTCCAAGAATCCAACATTCTCAGAATGGGGGAGGTCAACATAGGTCAACCTTCCAAGACTTTCCGACACCGCCCCCGGCCCTCCCCGAGGCCATGGGAGCGAACGGCCCCGGTCGGGTCCGGTGGATTTGCCGCCGGCGCTGCTGGGCGTGGAGACCCCGCAGGTGCCGGGCGACGTCTCGCTCGCAGCTGGGCGTTTCAGCGGCCCAGGGTGGGCCGAAGCCTTGGGCCGTTTTTGTGACCTTCTTTGGGACCAAAATGATTCTGCTGGAATGTGTGTTCGCCTGGTGGTTTTGCCCGCTTCCAGCGCCGCGAGAGGAAGCTTGAAGTCCTCATTCTCCCATATATCTCCCCAGCACCACTTCGCATGCCCAAATGCAAAGCAGTGTGTTTCTCACGAGTCCTACTTTAAGTGGAACAGGAGTCCTTGATGCAGCGCCCAGTCGTTTTCGAGACGGACGGTCCTTCACCATTCTGCACGCTTCAAACATGACACGATACTTTGAGTAGGGGCTCCTGGCCTTACTACTAGTAACAAGAAGCTACTAGTAGCTTGTTGTTACTATTAGCCCTGGCCTCCAACCGAAGCGATTAAGATACCAAGCCGATCCAAGCCGGCTGGTGGGTCTGGTACTGCCGTGGTCCTCAAACACCTCAAACTCCTCCGGCGTGCTGACACGATCGTCTTCCTGGCCATGACGCCAAGGCTGGCACACTGTCCAATTGCACCATTGTGGAACTGGCGAAGCGCTACAAAGCCTGGCTCTATTTGAATCCCAAGGGCCTTAGCCAGATCCTCAAACGTGTGAGTTGAGCTGTGTCATCCAAGGTGATATGGGCATTCTGAAAGGCATGTGACATCATGTGACGCAAGCAATGAAGCTCCTCAACAGCTCCACAAAATATAGTTTCTTCGTTCCCATGTGACTGATACATTGAATTTCAAGGCCGCCTCCTCTTTCAGCCCGAAGTGGATGGGGGTGTGAAATGGTTTGAACGCCTACCTGCTATTTGCTCGGGCTTGGTTGCAGTTTCGGACTTAAAGATGTTTGACGTGATACCCTGCGATCGAAAGCGACCGAGGCTCTCACTTCGTCTCGGGGCCTCGTCACTCGGCTGGTTCAGTGGATGAAAGCAGTTGTAGATCACTCATCCAGAACATTGGGCGCAAAAGCTCTGAACATGAGAAAAAACTCAACCAGTACTAGGGCCCAGCCCTCCTTGCACCACCTCCCCATAATCATTGATGACTGCACCCTTACTCATGAAAAGACTTGGTTTGAACATATATCTAAGCTTAGGTTTCATAGCCTTGGAGTTCACTGCATCAGCGATTTAGCATGCCAAACCCCATACCTCAGCGTTGTCCGTAAAACAACGCCCGTCGACCGTCCCACACTCTTCGGTCGATGCATCGACCCGAGGCATTTCGAATCGTGCGGTTGGCTTTCCCACCGAAGCGATCGAACGCGCCGGATGCCGGTGGAGACCTCAGCGAGACAGGCCCGCGGAGATCACGTGGCCAAGAGAGGGGACATCACGGACGCCCCGAACTAAGGAGCTTTCATTTGCTTTTTGTTTGTTTTTTTGAGCTACTATCGGGGGTAGTTTTGGTGGATTATGGTAGATTTATGTTGGTTTTGAGATGCTTAGAGCATGTGCTAAGTGATCTTCGGCATAAGCACGTAAAGTACAGAGCCATGTAACGAGCATATATGTTCATTTCTCCATTAGAATTGTTTGGGTTTCTCCGTAAGATGACGAATCAAAACTACTATATAATCAACATAGTCATCCATAAGAAGTCTGAAATTGTATCGGTTGCACATCGACTCCCTCTGCCAGGATCATATCAATCATAGAACTATCAAGACTATCACATCTCCATCCTTCCCAGCCACAACAAAGCCTAGGCTGCTGATTTTGGACTTCTTTCGGCCACCGGTGCCGCCCGAGCAGACTTCCCGGATGTTGGAGGCGATGAGCCAATTGCCCCGGCCGCTGATGGTTCAGCCACTGAGACAAAGACAGGCAGAGCTGTTCCCAGTGCCCAAGAAGATCCAAATTCATTAAAAAGTTCCTGCCCTTGTTGCTAGTAGCTTCTTGTTACTGTACATCTTGTTACTATATACTGTAGTAGCGATGGCCTCCAACCTACGTGCGAGTCCATCCAAATTCCAACAGCAGCACTCCAAACTTCCGCGACATCCCTACATGACATGACATTGTCTCCAGAGTGTGCTGTGACTAGTGATGATCAGAGAGGTTGTTGTGTTGTTTTTCTTGCAGGATGTGTTGTTTTGCTCCATGATTTGGCGAATTGGGCTGAGGTGCACCACAGGCACAAGGTCTTCAGCCTTGCTGATCCTTTGGCTGGCCAAACATGCAGGCGCTGGCTTTCAACACGCTTGGTCGATCGAACTTGATCGAGATAGGATGTTGGTGCAGCGCCTAGTTGTTGGCATTTTCTTCAAACACGTCCAGCGGATTCATTGCGATTTTTTCCGATTTCTGAGAGGTCACAACCTGGAGTCGGCCCTACGTGTAGCAGAGGACCTGGCCGGAATCCAGTTGGGAACCAGAAGCCGTTTCACTTAGGCCACGTTCATAGGGAGATGGTTTTACAATGTTTTACATGAGGTCCAACTGAGTGAGGATGAGTCCAAAAACATTAGCGCACTCCTTGAAATAGTCATGGAAGCGGAAGACCATGGAAAACCATTTGTTTGTGGAGGAAAATTGTCAGCCATGGGGCCATATAACACTTTCCCAGCTTATTTCAGGGAGTGTGGCTGTAGCTGGTTTGCTGGGGAAAATGTCAAAAGACAGCTCAAGCAAAGTCATGCAATGTCATGCATGCAATTCGAATCGTTTGTTTGTTTTTTTTTTTTTGCGAGACCTTGCGTCGCATGGCTGCGTAGTTTTTCTGTGTGCAGGACATGAAATGCCTACGTCGCTTGATGGACTCTGGGTGGGTGCGGGAGTGGCTTCTTCCAGAGTTGCCACTTGGATGGCAAACAGGGCTTAGGGCTTAGGGCGGGAGAGATCGAAATGACGGTGAAGTTGCACCTTGATTCTTGTGGATTTGTACATTTTGCCGGCTTCACACCTCAGTTGTTTGGTATTTGATCGTATTTTTGATGGTACTTCTGTTCCTTGTGGCCCCACGTTTCCGCCCCACTTGTGGCCATTTCTGTTTTCTCTCGGCGCCCGGACGGCGGACATATGAGTCATGCACGACCACGGCTGAGGAACTCCACCTTGGAGTTGAGTGAGCCATCTGGCTACTTGATCCTTGGCTAGGTTCATACATGCCATACACTGAGTCATCATTGAGCGCTACCGTAACAGTGCAACACAGATGCTTGTTGGTTGAAACATGTTGAACCGTAACAAGATATGCTGATTGTATATACAGGTATACCGGTGGGGGCCGGTAGATTTCTGAGGCTGGTTACCAACAAAGATCCGTTGCATGCGCCTGACCACACAGCTGAGGCTTGAACAGTTTTTTGAGCCAGTCACCTTCACCAACAGCTACCTCGTCGTATGCAAAGCGACGAAGGAGCCGAGTGATTGGATCGTTTTTGTGAAGACTTACTGACGGAACTTACAACAAATAGAACCACATATACATATATTTACGTGGAATGTACAATGGAAAATACATGAGTCGAAAAAAAGCCCGGTAATATATATTAAGTAAGGAATGTCCCAGAGGTTCAGAAATCGCTTGGCCACCGCTTGGTATTCTGGTGTTTATAAAGTGGATATGCTACCTCGTCGCGCTACCAAAACGCAGGGTTGCGCTAGGTTCGCACTAGGTTTGGCGCTAGGATCAAGTACTTAGGTAACTTATATAGATAAGATTAACAAACAACACATACATTTATTGGTGACTAAACTTGTTGATTGGTCATACAACACACACACACACACCCACACAGACCCAAGAGCAGCAACTGTTTGAAAGGCAGCAATTCGCCGACGAAGGCGGTTACTGTTTGAAAGGCAGCGACTGTTTGAGATAAGACAAAGCGAGTTCTTGATCACAGACGTTTGGTGGCCTCATGCACTGGCAGGAAAGCGCGCTAGACCCGCGCTAGATCCGCGCTAGACCCCTTTGTCCAAGTGCTGAGCAGGGCCTACTACTCCCACTATTGTAAACATACACACAGACGCGCGAGTGAAGAAAATTGAAAAACAACAAGTGCAGCTGCTGGGGTGGGGGCGGGGGCTTGTTTACACAAAAAAGGAAAACCATCAACCATATCTTGACAACTTGTTTCTGGGTGCAAGAGGACGGCTACTTTCAGCTTCACATTTGAAACAGTTAGACTCTGCAACTAAGAATGCAGCAGTTAAAAGGGCACGCACAACATACAACCATATACATGAGCGTATGTTGTGTACATGATAGCCACCGCTTGGAGTTGTTGTGATTTCAACCTAGGATAATGATTTTAGAACGGTTTTTTCAACTCACGTGTTTTTGTATCAAAGTACATTTACACTGTTTACACTTTTTACACATAGAAATAACATAATATAGATTCATGCTGTGAATATATATATATATAGGTCTGTCCTATTAACTGTAACAGTCAGTGAACATTGATCACTATTTTTGGACAAGGCCTTTATTAACCATCATCATCCACTGTTACAGGTGATAGTAGAGATCCAATAAATATATATATATAATCACACCCGTCGCGCTCATACTGTACTACTCTATGCATACCTGTGCTATGAGGTCTGTCCTGTTCGACACCTGATGTTTGGTGATTTGCTTTTGGTTTCTATAAAAGGCATTTCTTTATAAGCAGCTAGGGACTCCTGGCATCGCTACTAGGAGCAAGGACGCTACGAGGGGCTCTTGGCCGTACTACTAGGAACAAGAAGCTACTAGGGGTTCTTTTTAAATTGTCGTAGAGGTTTTGCTGCTCCTGAGGGGGTTGGCACAATGAGCATAATGTCTCCCGCAGGAGGGCGTGTTGATCGATCCCTGCTTGAACCGCACTGATGCCTATTTGATGCTTCTTGACGAAGCTGGCATCCACTTGAAGCCGTTTGGCCAAAACACATGAGATCAGATTGATTTCGTTAAATTAGCCTTTGCTTTGCCGCGCAGATAAATTTCACGATGCACGATGCTTGTTTGCTGGTCATGGTCACAAGGTTGAAGTTGAAGGCCGTTCCCCCAAAAACAAGACTTGTTTTCTTTTCTTTAGACCCTCTCTCTCTCATATATACGTGTATAAAATGTGTTTTTGGCGTGGCTTGATCGACACAGATGTTTGCAGAGTGAGCCCAGTCCACGGTCTGAACTCAGGTATGTTTTGAACACCCACTGCCACTATGAGCACATGAGCATCACAGGCAGGCAGTTTTTTTTGGTTTCAGGCCAGTTCGAGTCACCTTGAAACTTGAAACCATTGACACCCCCCACAACATTAGGCCCAGGCACCCCCAAAGGGAGTTGGACTTTAGAAAGTCTTTGCAAACAACATTAGTCACTATAAGGCGGCACCTCCTATACTCCAAATGAAATCAACAGGATCCGCCGTGTAAAGAACAAAAGAAACTATCCAGACCCCTCCCTTTGCAACAAATTGAAGCCATTATTATAAGCCATTCAATGGCAGCCATTCTACGTCAACACACTTTGAGTACTCGCATGGCCAAATGAATACCTGTGATCGGCAGAACATGTTCTGCGATTGGGTGCCCCATCGACCCCAGCAGGACTTTTGATTTCTGATATCTTCTGGCTTGGTTGATACACCAATTTGCTGGGCTTCTTGGGCCCCACGCTCTCTCTTAGGCAGCGATGCCATTCGAAAGCTCCGTGGCGACGTGAAACTCTTGAGTTCCAAGGAGTCGGGTGCCGCAGCGGATGAGTCCCTTTGGTGGCGTTAAGACCAAAGTTGGTGAGATGTAGATGATGAATCCAATCAAGGTAGGGGGCCCTTGCCCGCCATGTGTGACCGGGGGATGTGCTTTGATAGTTTGCTTGGTGATGAGCCTTTGATTGGGGCTGGTTTCATCAGATTTTGGGTGACGCATCACAACCGCTGCTTTTTGGTTTTGTCTCCAACCATCTTGACTAAGGTTCTTGGTGCATGGCCAGTTGGTGCACTTTGGTCACTACCATTTGGAAGTGCGTGCTACTCCAGGCAACTCAGAAATGCAAAAGTTCAGCTCACGCAGATTGAATCACAGCCCGGAACAGAGATAAGAAGTGCTTCTGGATGTGCTTGTCGCACCCGGTGTGTGCGACGTTCTCCACTGCAACGAAACGGCACCGGTGGGACGACAGTCACTGCAGGTCATACATCTGGGTGCCTCACTTACGTGCTCCATGGACTGGATCATCCGAAAGTGGCCTTCACTGGAGACGCATTGCTGGTTCGCGGATGCGGGCGAACGGACTTCGCGCAAGGTGGGCTGATCAAAGATGGCTCATAAGCAGCTCCCATGCTGCTTGCAGAGCTGAGCTGTACTTTTTGAGTTTTCGGAGCTGTTATAGTTATAGGGCTTGAGGACGTTGCAGATTGATTCATATGAATTCAGTGGCCATAATGAGCTTGAATTTCAGCCTCGTTCATTTTCTTCACAGATCGAGAAACCTTGCAGCATGTCCCATGCCAGGTGATGCAGGTCGCTTGTACGATAGTGTTCACGCTCAGATTTTCACTTTGGATCCCGACACGCGCATCTACCCGTGTCACGAGTACAATGGCGCCTCGGCTCAGAATCACCGGGTGTCCTTTTCCTGCCCGTTGACATGGCGGTGTTTCGATGCTATGTGAACACCTGCATGTGCCCGAGATGTTTCGACGCAGACCTACCGCTGTTGTTTTACAGCTGCGATCGGATGGTTTGTCCAGTGCGTGGACCCGCGCCGACCGTCTCATACACCGTCGCCAAAGTACTCGGGCCACACTGTGACCAAAGTACTCTCCTAGATTCCAAGATGGCTTACTCGAAGGGCACTATGTGCTAATTACACACTAATACACACCTTATGATTGATATATATATATATATATCGATGTAATGGACATTTGCCCTTCTTGATTTCTGTCAGTTTCGGACGGGTGTCGTGCACAGGTCCGCATGTGCAAAAAAATGTTGGCAAAACTTCAAGTCGCTTCACTCACAACAATGTTTATCACAAATTGCTAGATTCATATGAGCTTTTGGATGCCCTGTTCAATTCATTTGCACCAGAAAATGCATGGTTTGCGCACCCCACCCCGCACCATGGCTTGCACCAGATTTTGCTCCCCAGCCCCCCCGCTTTGCTCCCCAGCGACCCTGATTTCCTGTTTGACGTTTTAAGCATTACATGGTCCCATCAAGCTATAACGCTATGACAGGTTCCAAGCAAAACACGTGTGTCACAGTACTTGACTGAGGGGCCGGAGGAGGCCCAACCTCAATTTACCATATTATAAACGTCATTCTGGGGGAGAAACCACGCCCTGCTCTGTCCGCAAGGCCGGAATAACTCCACGGTGGGTGAAGAGAAGGCTGGAGTTTCCACATTTTAACCCACTTGCAAACAGAAGGTTTGCAGCAAATGCCGGAGTCAATTCTGATGAAAAGAATAGTTTAAACTCTTGTCACGCGCTAAACCGGCAACTGAAGGTTTGATCACATGGGAAATCACATTCCTCCCAGCGAAACACGACTGGAGCTGAGTTTCAGCTCGGTCGGTGAAAGTGACATCGACGACCAGCTGCCCGACTGGTGAGGCATACAACCCGCGCCTCACGCACTGTAGGGATGACTTCATTCTCCTGATGGATGAGTACCTTGACTGAAGCAGGACCTGTCCAGAAGTAGAAGTAGAGCTGCCTGTCAGTATTGCCCACTTAATGTACAGTAGACGTTTGATTAATACCCCCGCCCCCATGAAGAGGTTGTTCAATCCAAATGGGGTCTGTGGGCAAGGGATGGTTGGTGGGGGGGCAACGTGCCCGCAAGTCCGCGCATCCAAATGGGGTGTCAAGTGTGTCTATTAATCAAGAGTTTATATAAAGCTGGCTGCTTTCTGACCTAGGCACGCTGGTTTTGTGCTGAGGCTTGAACTTCCCAAGCCCAAATTCCAGGCCTGAGAAGTGACTGGGAGAGTTCTATGCAGATGTCACACCGACAAACCAGGTCAGGTAAGTTCTTAGACTTGAGAGTGTCAAACACCGTAATTATATTCAAAATCTTTCAATTGAAGCTGCATCACAGCATTGTAAGGTTGGAAATAAGAGACGGCACAGGGATTTTGAAGGGAAGAGGCCAGCTGTATGTGTATTTTCGCTTTTGGATTCGTGCAGGTGTGTGACGTGCCCCGGCCAGAAAAACAACTGCTTTCACTTTAAGCTCGCACCATGTGGTGAGGCGTTCCGGGGATGTCTTCACACCCTTGTAGTCAGTTGCATTTGACTATGCAGTTGCTGCAATTGAACAAAAAGTACCAATATTGACCAACACTTGTTTTTGACGCCGTGGGTGCTGGAGCCCATCGCTTCCTGCCACCTTGGTCCTTCAAAATCTGGGGCCTGATGCTGAAGCTGTCGGCATAATTTGGGACAGCTAGTCTTGGAAAGCTAGCATCGGTGTATTTCATGACGGCAAATGATCATACTCCTTACGAACCAACGGTAAGAAGAGGTAACAACGTACACTTGAAGGTTTGCGTGCATCAAGCTTGCTTGAAGTTGTAGCAAATGGCGTGTTGAAGGCGCCCATGCACATGTGCACTAACGGCTTGGAAGCACATACAAGCTGCATGCTTGCCAGTGGCGCAAGCGGGAGGCAATTCAAGCATGGGCCATCAACATCGTGATGCTTGCTCCGTGCCAAGGGCACATATACAATGTGTATGATGTTGCCATGTATTACTGGATTTGATATCTAAAAAGAGAGTGTCAAAATGTCAACCGTCAACCTTGTACAGTTGCAATGCGTTCGATTTATTCTGTGGAGCAAGTTCTCCCGATGGGGAAGCAATTGCTTCCCTAAAATCCTGGCTGCTTTTTGAACTCTGCCAGCGTTCATGCTGACCCTCCGAGCCGATATTTGAAACCATTGAAGTAGGCGAAAGTTGACCAGGTTGGACCACCAATAAGACTGCACCAATAAGACTGAAGTCGCTTAGGTTGACAGACCTTGCTGTCCAGTGATTCTGGTGCTTAATGCAAGTGTATGGGAAGCTAATTGCGCCTGAACACATCGTAACCGTGCACTCAAAACTCAATCACCAGGGGAATTGGAGTGGAAAGTCCAGCCTCAAGCACGTCTTATTGGGGGTCCACCTTCGCGCCCTCAAGTTGCATGCGGTTTTTGTTGTCGAGGACGAAACGGTACAGTTCCCTTTGGGCAATTGCGCAGGTCAGCGATTGCGAACTCAAACCCTTTTTGATCCTTTGAAATTGCCAGTTGTGGGTATTTAGTTCTTTTTTCAACTCAGTCCAGACATCCCGGGATGTCCAAACTGGCAGGACTGGGTATGCCTTTCCAGTTGCCATTGCTGACACAAGTTCTGGCTGGATCAAGCTAACTAGCCGTGCCTTGTACAGGCGGCCGCCTAGGTTGTCAGAGGCCTTGTTCGGAGGAAGCTTTCAAAGAAAGACGTTGACTCCTGCTATATCTCCGGCTGATCGGTCAAAAATGAGCCTTCATAGCGGTTGGGTCGCAAAACCTACCACAAGTCCTACTGTAAATAAGGTTCCTGTGGATATCTTCAACCACTCACTTCAACCACTCGCACGTGTCCGGCTTGCCCAGTTTGAAGCTGCTATCGAGTAGCGAAATCGGGACCTGGAAGAATCGCTGAAATGGCTTCCGACTGTGGCTCACAATCTTCAATCGTTCTGAACCCATCAGTTTGTAAAAGCTTTTCGAGGAGCACTCAGGAGCTACACACATATATATATATATACAGTTGTAAGTGCTGTAGTTGGGCATGGAGACTAGTAGCGATGCCCTTGTTACTAGTAGCTTCTAGCTACTAGTAGCGATGCACTTGTTACTACTGGGTGTTCGGAGGCTTAAGTCTTTGGGTGAGCCGTTTGAGTGTCTTGGCCCATCCGGTGACTCGAGGCGAGGCCAGTCCACCGGCCCGTCATTCCGTCCAGGTGCAAGCGTTTGCCCAGCAAGCTGCCAACGAGCTACTCGAGGCGCGGTGGGTGTGAAAACAGCACGTGGTGAGGAGAAACTCGTGAAACAAAAAGATTCCAAGTTCATCAGGAGAAGACTATATTATTTATTAGTACTTATCAGGTGAAGCCTCGGGGAGATGTCATTGTCATGCTATTTTTACATGATTTATGGAAGATTTGGGAAGCCTGCAGCCGAGGACAAGGTTGAGTCTTGCACTTTGATAGGTTTGTCAGTCCTTGACGAAAGAATTGTCTCTCTTTATGACCATCTCCGGTCTTTTCATTGCTCCCCACCTTTGCAAACAATAAGCACTCAGTATAGCAATGACAACGGACTAGGAGTTTGCTGGCCGTTCTTCGATGTTCATTCCTCACCCTTTTTTCCAGCAGAATCTTCAGTGCCTTTCCAGGAGGAACGGCGCAAAGGTCAGCTATCGGGTGACCTGGAGATGGCAAAACAAAAGAAGGAATACATAATAGTCATAGATCATCGGTTTGTAAAAAACTGCAGAATTCTTCCATTCACTCTCTGCTTTTGGATACTTTTTGGTCATAGCCATACTGTTGATGGACAAAATCCTGCACCACCTCACCACTTTACCCTGGAAGGGTCGCATAGCAACCCCCGTGCCCCCTCAGTCAATGTTGGCGCGACCCCTCTGAGGAGGTGGTGCAGGATTTTGGACCTTCAAC
>CAXAMN010005947.1:222723-274053 GCA_963970005.1 Durusdinium trenchii
AGTAGTAAGGCCAGAAGCCCCTAGTAGCGTCCTTGCTCCTAGTAGCGATGCCAGGAGTCCTTGCTCCTAGTAGTAAGGCCACACAGAATGATCCGGACAATTTTGCTTTGATTTTTCGACCCACCACAGTCACAGTGGCAGTGACTGCTTCGAACGGGGATGTTGGGAAGGGGGTCAGTTTGCAAGAATGCTGGTAGTTTAATTAGGCGTTTCTCTCGCAGAAGAGGCAGTAAAACGACTAAGTTCCTGACTTCCTGTTTCCATCTCAGCATCTTTGGCAGCAAGAGGCGGAGGCCAAATCGAGAAAGCTGGGAGAACTTGGACCATTGGGTGCTGGGGTGCTGGTGCTGGGGTAGCTGGCTGCGGGAAAACTTTAAACTAAGGCAACTAAGGTAAGATTATTAATTTGTTTGGGGTGCTTTGGCGGCTGTGTGGTGCAAGCTGGAAGTGGCACAAGGGCACTCAACTGAAACACGAGGAAAGTCTGTTTGAAAGATGTTTGGGGGCTTGCGTCTTGTGTTTGTACCATGTGTTAAGCTTGCAACAGCATTCACGTGTTGTTGCTATCTGTTGCTACAAACAGTTGTCCTTTCTTCTTGGATGATCCCGTGATTGCCTGTTTTTTTTCTGGTTCCGCTGCGCAACGTCTGGGGCTAATATGCTGCACAGCAAGCTGCCACACACCATTTTGCCAAGAATTGATTC
This sequence comes from Durusdinium trenchii, assembly GCA_963970005.1. NCBI lineage: Eukaryota > Dinophyceae > Suessiales > Symbiodiniaceae > Durusdinium > Durusdinium trenchii. The sequence goes on from CAXAMN010005947.1 coordinate 223,429, forward strand.
GAAGTTCTTTGGAACTGCTTTGAGCCCTTGAATGTCGTTTGATTTTGTCGTGACAAGTTTTTTGAAGTTCTCAATAATAGAGACCTCAGTTAGGGTAGGGACGCCAGTAGAGTTGGGGTGTTAGACATGCTAAAGAGTCCCCACTTCAGTCCAAGGACCGAAGCCTGCTCCAGTTGCTCTTCCAAAAGGCTGGCGATGAGAAGCCGGTAGTGACCTCAACCGGTCAACGATTCACGTTCTTTGGTGGCTCTTCGCAACATGGTGACCTTAGCGTTTTGACCAACAGTTGCTTCAAGTTACGCTTAGTTGTTAATGCCATTGCTTTTTCCCCAATGTCCACTGGTCTGGGACAAAGGTAGATGAAATAGATGAGATGTGTTTTGATTTGGTTAGTGCCGTGCACTAAGGAAGAGCCAGAGCCTGTTCCTGTTCCAGGAGTGTGCCCCTCACCGTTCCGTTTGCCAGGAAAGCTGCGGCAGGAATTGCGCTCATATATATATATATATATATACACAGTATATGCATATATAAAAATGGCTGGAGAATGAGTAACAAGATTGATTGTAGACTGACGGCCTCCAATAGTTGATTTTCCGTCCATGCTGAATTCTAAGGCTGTTGTTGCTTTCTCAAGGGAGTCAAAGCTCAGGTGGCTCGAGCTGGAATGCCTTTGGACATCCCTGGCATGCCTCCTCGAACTGTGGATGTTCTATTGGAGATTCGAGCCCGGGCAGCAGAGAAAGCAAATGCGCGGAAAGGCGGGAATTGTCGAAGAAGCCGAGATCCGTCGAGAGACTGTTTATTGATGCCTGAAAGGGTGCCCAAGTAAGCTTTGCTTTGACCATAGCATTTACCCGCTTGGAACCTGAAGAAAGATCACAGAAGGACAATTGACCTGCACAAACCAGTGATGTTGGTTTGGTTTGTTAGTTTTTGCCGGGGGTATATTACAAGGTAGGCATAGCAATTTCATGGGCAATTTATATCATTAGGCAGATGTTGCGGCTTGTGAATCGCAGTTGCTCTACCCCAGGTATAGCACCGAAGCCGCCACCAAAGCCTGCCAATGAGCCACCAAACCATTACGAGGCCCAGAACTGCGCCTTCTGCGCTGGACGCTTGAGACCTCGTGTGGTGTCAAGATCTACGGTGGGCGGATATTTGGGTGTGTATGATTGAGTACAATATGGTAAAATGGACTCAGCCATACCCATTAGTTGGGGGCCCCCTTTGGTCACATTTTGTTACCACATGATCCACATGCACTCCGCCCCGCATTCAAGGGCCGCTCCCTGGATAGGGTGGTCAGTTCTTGGCACCTTTGACGCCGATGGTCAACAGCTTCGACTTGTTCGACCCAGGTTTTGGGCATCGATCTCCGGGCAGACGATGCAGCGATCAAGAAGGGTTGCTGGGTTCGGAGTCAACTCCCGGTGTTGAGACGATCTGGTTAGAATTGAGGGATTGAGGGCGTGCGTTTATTTTGTTTACTTTTTTCTCAGGGACCGTGGATACGTCTTTTTCGGTGACGATGTCTGATGAGACATCTTTGCTCCGGCGCGGATGCGTGGAGTTGTGAGTTGAGTCCAGGCAGTCAAGAAAGAACGACTCGCGCTTTTATTGCTGTATTAATATATTGCCGTATTATATGATGTATTTATGTCATGGTCCTTTGCGTTTGGTGGGCACTATATATGTGCGTGTGACCCAACAGCTTCGAGCATGTTTGAGGCTACCGGAAGCTTGTTCTCCAATGGCATCCGGACAAGCATCCAGCAGATAGAGCAGAAGCAGAAGTTAAAATCCGTCAGATCAACTTGGCGTACCTTTGCTGCATTGGCAGGACTGCGGATTGTTGGAAGCTGCAGCTACTCTCTCCTTTGTCCTGCCCGACCCAAGGTACGAGACTATCAGCAATCCGCTGAAACGCCAAAGCATCGCACCAAGTGTGGGTGCTGCACAAAGTGATAGTGATGATTCTGCAGCAATGCTTTGTGTTTTTAGGTTTCATTTCATTAACATGTCAAAGTTGCATGTAAGCAGCCTTAAACAGCTGTCATTCAAATTCTGCACTGCTGCGGTAAAGGACTCTCAAGTCTTTGGCTAAAAATAAGAATTTAGGAGATTTTAGGACGAACCCTGGACCATCCTTTCGTTTTGGTCAGCCTTTCCACTCCTGACAGACACGTGCAGCAAATGTTTTCTTGAGGTTATGATCAGATGCTTCAAGCGATCGAAAGGAAGCGCTTGAATATCCGGCTCGAGACTCTTTGCCGCATAGCCCGACCTAGCTGGGCGGTTTGGGAGGCCATGACTGGTCCTGTATAGTTGCATTTGCCTGTTCAAATCCTCCTCAACTCTAGGTCTGACAATGTCACTTGGCAGTTGCACACAGAGAAACAATGAGGAACACACTTTGACCCACTGCATGTACAGTGTGGAGGGATTGCTCCACGTCCTGTCAGTTGTAACGGCCTAGGCCCTCAACATGCAGGCATGCAACATTACGCCATACTGTTTGGGGGGTCCACATTGGAAGCTTGTGTTCGGTGGAACATGGTGGAATTGACAGGTATGACCCGCCATTTATTGCACGTGCAAACATGTTCAACATGACTTCAACACCGAAATGCGGTGGCATCCGGTCGCTGTGTTTGTGTGTGGCATCCGGTCGCGGTCCAATGAAGTCCAGCGACCGGGGGAAGGTCTTTCGATGAGAGACGCCTCGGCGTGGGAGACGCGTTGTGATGCTTGCCGGTTCCGGTGCCAGCTGAAGCACCGACGTTTCTTTTGCATTCCAACTCATTCTGGCAGTGGACGTTGGAATATTTCGGAAGACAATTAGTGCCTTTCATTGGCTCCCAACTGTGCAAGTTTTTAGATGCTCACATTTGTCATTCAATTCCTTTCACAGTGTCAGAGTCAGTGTGTGTGTGTGTGTGAGCGCGCGCCTTTCTTTTCTTTGAATATTCATTCGTTGTATGCCTTTTTCCTCTTGCGTGTGCCAAAGACGTTCGTTTGCGACAGCTGTGCATTGAATTGCAAATTGGCAAGGGTTTGGCCACGGTTCGCGTAGTCCGCCCCCATCTCAACTAGCTACCCATGGGTGCCTGAGGACGCAATTTATCAAGCCCAGGATGAGCATTCCAAAGGACCAAGCCTGGGCCTGTGGGTTTTTCGCGGGGGGGTTCAGGAGACAGTTCGGCAAAGCTATGCGAAGCCATCTCATCACTTCTCATGACCACCAAACTTGGGACAAACACATGCCGCCAGATGTCGTGCTATGTCGGTGCTGGAGTGGATGTCGATGATGGGGTTCGGAACCGGCGATCCCGGGGCGGGTGCGGCAGTATTTGGTCCAATCTATATACTTACCAGTTCCATGGTTGTACAGGTTGTTCTGGTCTTGACAACTAGTTGGTGGATGAACGGAATGTGAACACCACAACGCAGGCTAAGCCATACTATTTTTGATTATTTTTGTGATCAGACTGAGGGTTTGGCTTCTTTGATCGAAAAAGGCTTCCGATCGGCCCTCCAGGAATTCATGCTTTGTCCTTTAGGCGGGCATTTCAGTGGGCCTTTGGATGAATTCGGGTTGTGCTCACGGCATCTTGATCCCTAGCATATTAGCACTTCCCACAGAAGTGGCCTGAAGCATTTCCCCTGACGCTCGGATACTGGATCAAAAGTGAAAAGACCTCCAAGATCCTCTAAGTCTGGGACCGACTTCACGAAGACCAATCCGTGATTCGCATGATTCGGTCAGGGCATTCGGATAAGTTCGTCCGAATTGTGGACAATCAGTTGCTGGTTCAGCCGCGCACCTAGCCTTGACAGCAACGCCTCTGAGACACTCGTAGGGAGTTACAGCTGCACTTGCACCATGGGAAGAAGATGGACGTGGAATCTACAAACTGCAGTTCCTGTGTGGGACATCTACACACACAGGTTGTACTGCAGTTGTTTTCTACTGTAATTAGCTTTGTGTCATGTGGCACACCCTTGAGGTCCAGAGATGATGCACTCGGCATAGCTTTCCAGGAAGGGCTTGACCACGGGGAGGGCGTGGGCTACGTTTCAGCATTTTTCGGCATGTCGTGCTACTGTACGCGGGCCAGGGATGTATGTGCAATTTTTGGCCTCCACGAAGCCCTGTATTGTGCTCTTTGTTCCATTTGATGCGTGTTGCCAAAAAATGGGCTTGTAATTTGCTTTTTGTGTATCGCCGTTGCTGCTGCCAAGTTTGGAAGAGAGAGAGAGAGAGAGACAGAAAGTTTGTAGTCTTAGTAATGGTATGATTTTGTCCTTGTGCTCATTTGGCCCAATGCAGTTATTTGTGAAGTTGTTATGAGATGCCACTTTTTGCCCAAGCCGCTGGTGTTCAATGGTCATTGAGAACCATGTGGGTACATGCAGGTAAATATACATATTGGACAGGATAATTGCCAGGAGGTGACTCCATCTCATACACAGCCATAGCTGCAGAAGGTTTCTCCTGAGACGTCATCAATCCAGAAGATTCAGAACCATATGGTCGTTACCAGAACAGGGAGACATCCGAGCAGAGACCCGTTCAGTGATGAACAAGGATATGTCAAGCGTGTGTCGAAAACCCATCCAAGACCCAAGATTCGCTTGGGGAAATGATGGGAAATGTACCCATGATTCGGCGGCTCCGATCTTCCTTCCCTTTCGCTGCAGGAGTTTTTCCAGGCTGCGAAGTTCTCGCTTTGGTGGCTGCCAGAAGTCAACAACATGTGCCGGCTTCGGGCACGCGAAACGGCAGGTGCCCTGGGCGATGGCTGTGGTGTGTGGAGCGAGTCCCGCTTATGGTGTTTTGCATGTTGCAACGGATTTGGCGTGTTGCAGGCCAGGGAATGGAAGGTGGCATCAATGTCAGCTTCCAATTTGAAGCAGGCTGGGAGAAAAAACAGAATGACACATGTGATTTGATGAGCGAGACCTATTATATAGTGACCTAGTGCTGCGTTGCTGAGCGCAAACGCCAAAATCTCAGCTTCCCGGCGTCACAAAATGAATAGCATAGTTTACAGGGGGTTGCCTAAGTAGGTATACCATACCTGGGTGTGGTTGTTAGGTTTGACGTCCCATTCCCAATTCAACACATCGATCAGAGCATTTGGACACGTTTCGTCAGTCGCTTGGTCATGCTAGGCCAAGAGGAGGATGACACCGTTGAAAGCGCATGTGAACTTTCTGAGGATCAGGACTGGCCACATCAGGAGCCGAAAGTGGCTCCCAAAGCAATCCAGGGCTTTGTTGCTCAAGAATTCTGGGCTGGGTGAGGTAGCGCTATGTTTGGCACAATCAATTTGTATCAATTTATATCATTATGCATGAATGGCATGCAGCAGAGTTGGGGGAGTAGAACGTGGTGGACGAGGGAGAAACTATACGTTTGTCGAATCATTTTTTGTTGCGCTGCTCTCAGGCTTGTTGTTGCCGTTCCCACAAGATCACCAGAGCGAATTACAAGACCCCCATTGTCGCATCCGGAAAGCACAGGCAGGTGTTTATAAGGTCACCTCACTTTCCAGCACTGTAGTTGTATTTTATGCCTCTGCTATTTGCAGGGCCATGGGCGTGTGAAAAACCACGTGTGTGGTTTATGGCCCATGAGGTTTGCTCAAGCGTAAGCACTTTGGCGACGTTCCGGGTAGTCGCCGATCTCAGGATATGAAGAGGTGCAACCTTATAGCCTGATTCTCAAGTCCGCATCGCCCCGCAGCCATCGACGTGCCTGCTTCGCTTTGTGTTTGACCGATTTGTTTCTACACCACTTCGGAGTCGGGAGCAGTGGGCTTGATTTGTTTTCAACACGTCCAGCGGACAAGCTGGTCATCCTGCTTAGGTAAGCGCCTCACCCTTCAGCCAGGGGGCCTACCGCTTTGAAGGCCAGGCACGGCAATCGAGAGGTGCCCTTTGACGTGAAACTAACACTGCCTTCATCAAGGAACTTTGTTTTAGATAACAGGCCCAGGCTGTTAAGTGTTACTGTTTACTGATACTGTTATCGCATTGATGGGTGAGCTTGATTGGCTTCATTTTTTGTAACATGGACACGAAATTGGAGACAAAAGCCCACAAGCTTGTTTCATATAATGACCATTCTTTGCATTTCTGTGCCAAGCTAATTTGCCAATTTGCTGAGTCGCAGGTGCTTTCTGGCCGGGCAGATACATGTCCTTCCGCGGTCCTGATCAGCTGCGAATGGCGGGCAAGGTGTGGCGGTGCGTGTGATGAAGCATTTGTTGAAAGTTCCGCGGTGCTCCGACCCAGAGATTCACGGACGTTGTCAGCATCCCGATCCTGGGTCTTAGTCATGACTGGCCATAACGATCAGGCACATCCATGTATGCACAGATCGGCTCGGCACATCCTGAAGGAAACGGGATGGAACGAAGAAGAGCAGACCGAACGGCAGCTCAAAGGACCCAAACCTCATCCCGAACGGGCCCTTGGGACACCGGACACTGGGGTGTGGGACCTGTGAATGGTCGACAATCGACGGCTGCGTGCTGATCCAAGCTGACCGGTGAACGGAACCCTAAGGCCCTAATGCTTGCCTAGGAGGCAACTTCACCATGTATTCCGCTTTGGCCAAAGGTTTGAGGGAATTGATGTGGCAAAGGTCTGGGGGCATGATGCCGTTGCTCGGGTTTCGCCATACATCAGCAGCCTGTTGCTTGGCTGGCGCACACATCCCAGGTAGATGAGAGCTTGGATGTTGCAGACTTCCTTCTAGTGGATTTCTCAGCAGTGTGGATGCTCAGCTCAGTCTGGGGAAGTGATTGCCCTCACTCCTCTCAGCTGCTTCTCCCGCCATGGACAGTTACGACCGTGCAGCTCAGTTGTACCGGCACGGTCGTGGGGCTACACGCCCACGTCCCAATCTGCTGGATGTCCAGCTCCGTTAGGACCCATGTTCCTGTTTGGTTGGGAAGACTTGTTTGATCTTGTTTGTGATCGCTCCTCGGACTCCTCTGACTCAAGTGGCCCGTGGCCCGTGGTTTGCAGAACCCGAACCACTCACAAGTCAGGCCTACAAGTTCATGACCACCAGCGAGGCCGCCACATGTTGAAGCGTCATAACCTGGGCACCACAGGATCCGATAAGCATGATGAAAAATACAAAAGACACATGAACTTGCAGTGATGTATCATAATGATTCATAATGTATCATGGTCTTGAATATGTTGATGCGTTAGTTCATTGATGACATTGATGTGTAGATTCTGGCCATTTGCACCTGGTTCAGCGTCCGGACGCTTGCAGCTTGTTCCGTTGGGAGGTGCTGAAAGGCGCCGTAGAAGGCCAGAGCGGAGCACAAGGAGGCCGATCTGGTTGCAATTTGTAGGCGATGTATGCCAAGCCCTTGCATTTTCTTTCCTTTGCTCAATAATGATTAACTTTTGCATCTTGCTAAGCTTCAGCAATGGTGGTTTGGATTTCGCTCAGGGAAAGGTAGTTTCCTTTTGCTATGGAACCTTCGCTTGGACAACAAATAGGTCAGGTAACCATGGCATTTTTGAGGCTACGTGAAACTGGGCGATCTGCGGGCTGATTTGAGCGTGCGGCGCTCAGAGGCTTGAGTTCAGTTTGTGATGTACTTATCAAAGGATATCAAAGGAAGTTTAGTTAAGAACAGAAACTTCCATAGTTACGAATGACGAGCAGTTAAATAATTAGCTCAGGCATGCTCAGGCAATAATTAGTTAGCGCAGGCAATACTTAGCGCGGGCGTAGACCAGTCGCTAAGTCTGCGAGTTAGCGTAGATAGTGGCTAAGTGAAGAGCTATATAAGGCTATATAAGTGGCTATATAAGTCCATAAGTCCGAGAGTTGAAGTGGTTGACCACACACGCATTCGTCGCAGAGGCCAGGCATCCGCGAAGGAAAGGAACGAGTGCTTGTCGCACAAAGATGAACCGATGAACCTCTTACCTCTTCCTGCTATAGTTGTCTTTGTTTTTGGAAACTGCCGCCCTTGGCTTGCCAAGACTACATGTGTGATCTTGTATGTAATGATTGTCTTGGATTCATTTTAATTCTTGTTGCTTTCCGGCGCCCTGCGACTCAACACTTTTGGAATCTTTGGGAATGTTCTCTATCAATTCTTTTTGTGTGTCAGTATTGGTCCTCAGTTTGTTCGCGGAGGGACTATTCTGTGACTGATTGATTATCCGGCTGGTTTGACATCTCATGATTTCCAATGATGGCTTTGGGCTTTGGGATCGTTTTGGATGTGTAGCTCGCTAAGCTGTTGAGCTTGAGAAAGCCTGAGGTAAGATTATACTTCCAGCAGATGCTTGGTAGTGCAGTGTGGCACTCTGTGGAAGCTGACAAGTGGCACAGCTGTTGAAACATGAGTAGTGATGTCCTTTTTAAACTAATGTGTATATATATATATACAGACATACATATTATATATGTGTGTGATTGGTCTGAGTTGTGGATTGGTCTGAGTTGTGTGTGTGTGCGCGTTGTGAAGAACATGGCGGAGACGGAAATGACAGAGGTTTGGAACAACAAAGATTTCGAGACCTTTTTCGAGGGTCACTACGAGGAGTGGGACTTTGATGCGAAGTATCTTGGCTATATAGATGAATCTAGCTCATCAAGTAAGAACTGTATGTAGCCTGTCTCAGTTGTTTCTTATTGGATTTTGTTGGCTGGTTGGGGTTTAGAAAGATGTTGAAAGATACGGTTGAGTTCTACCCGCATCCAGGGCCAAAAAAAGAAGCCTGCTTTGCCAAGCCCTGAGTGTCTAAGGAAGTCTCGGGTGCGCATGCGGCCAGATGGCCCTTTGATGCCCCTCGCCACACAGGAGTTGCCGAATGGACGTGCTGACCCCCGACTAGCCCCACAATTGCGAATATAGCGGTGACCAAATTGTGTCTCAAATCCTTCCTAGAAAGCGTTGGTTTCAAAGCTCAGTGTTCTCTTTTGTTTAAAAGCCTGGGTTTGATGTGTGCCGATGTTATCAGCATCTATTTTGTCAGTTGATGCCATCAACATATTAGTAGATTACTGTATGAACTTGGTACTCGAGTCTAGAAAATCGGTCGCCGATTTCCATACAACCAACGGGGTGCCAAGGCGCCAAGCACCTCAGCCAGTGACCACTAGTCGCTGGGCATAACCAGCGGATTAGTGGCAAACACCAGCTGGGTGTGTGACGATTCTTACTCCGGACTGTGTTTCCTTTGGTTGCACATGGCTTGAGAGTATTTCACGTCTTAGCCTATTGGTTTGAAGTTGGAACTCTTTCATTGATGCGTACGACTCGGGGACTCTGAAGACTCAGAAGTACTCAGAAACAGTCACAAGAGAGATGAAGGTCAGATGGCAAGAATCACTCTTGTGTAAAAGTGCGGTATATGTAAAGAAATCAGGAATAGAGGTCCTTGAGCAAGACTTCAACAAATGATGCAGCAAAAACCATCTTCCAGATGGCGAGCGCTCGCCGGTCTCGGAAAGAGAGCCTAGCGGTTTAGCCGAGAAGCTCAGTTGGGAGCCCCAGTGCTTGATGTGTTGGAAAGGGCAAGGGGGTTTCAGGGGATTTCCGAGATGTAACAAAAGACCATTGAAAATCAAGCATCATGTTTTAAAATGATCATTTTTGTCTTTGCTTACAGAATGTACATGATCTGTTGGCATGTGTGCTGAGTTGTCGGCCATGTTTGGAAGTCTTCCAGAGGTAAGTCCAGGAGCACTCAGCATGGTGCCGGGGTAGTTCATCATCGTTCAGGTGTTCTGATGGCAGAAGTGTTGGCTCAACACGCCAATCATCCGATGACTCCTTCGGACGTTTCACCGGGCGCCGCATGTCCCAAGAGATCAGTGGTGAGCAGCGCAGCAGCTTTGAGACTCAGTCGCGAGCCTCAAGGATCTCGCGAGAGACTTGGCCACAGAGAGCGGGTTGGATGGGGTGGTCGAAGGGGCTTTGACATTGATCACCCTTACGACTATATCATACTATATCACTTGAAATCATGCTTTGGTGAGGCACCCCCGTGGTCAGATTGAGACAAAGGCAATTATATACATATCATCGGAAGCTGCACGAAGGAGCCAGTCTCCCCTAAAGAGATCCAAGAATGAGCCGATCAGAGCACCTCATGTGCAAAGCCAGCATGTGTCTTAACGGTGAATGGTAAGACCAAACCTGGGTATCGACAGCATCAAGGTGAAGTCCAACACCACCTCTGGAAGCTCCAAGAGCTTTGAAGATGCCGTAGCTTTGCAGCCCCTCCGGCTCAAAGCCAAAGATGCTGAGTTTCTGCAGGAAGGGGTAGGGATGGTGATGAGGGGGATTCTATGGGAAAAGCAGTGGGAAAAACATTGCACAAGCAAAACCATCATGAGACTTACAGACGCCTCTGGAAAATTTGTTTTGGAACTGTTTTTTTTGTTCTGGAAGTTTTCGGATTGATCACCAACATTTGCGCGTTGCGTTTTTTCTGGAACCAGGAACTTCGATCCGGAGAAACCAGGGAAACGCCACAGAACTGGTCATGGATGGTCATGAAGCCGAAGCAGAACTGATTGCCTCATGGAGTTCAGTGGGACATGACATGCCGGCAGCACTGCAAATGGGAAATCCAAGTATGTGCTGTTCGAGCTTTGTGTTGTCCATAGGACAGAGGCACTAATTTAGCAACTTGGACTCATGGCCACAGGTGAGTGACAAGTGCTGCATGCTGTAGTCGTCAGTGCCGCAAGTAAGTGACTTGTATGCATGACCGACCCGTGTTTTGTCAGGGGCTAGTCGAAAATGACCAAATTGGACGAGTGTGCTCAGTGCTTGAAATTTCGCCAGGATGCGTGGTCGGACTTTCTCAAGCGGTGTGGCGGTATCGAGATGGCTGGGCGCGTCGTAGGCTTAGTTGGAAGATGGCTTCTTCGGTAGTCTAGCAAGCATCGATGAGGAGCCAGGATAGCCGGATAAGCCAGGTTGAACCTGCTTTCAGATGTTTCCATCAACTTTGAAGCACCCAGCAAAAGGCGAACCACGACCTGAAAGTACTGAAGCACAGCTGTAATCCAAGACTCACAAGCGAGAAAAATACCAAATTCTCAGGATTTCTACCAGCTCCTTTTTGAGAAGGAGCCTGAGCTTAAGAAGTTGCGCCTTGGACATGCACACTTTGGGGCATTTTGGGGCGCTGTTTACGGATGGAAGAACTGAACACATCGCCCATTTACAGGGAGACTCTCATTTTGGTGATTCTATGTGTGTACTGGTGTAGAGCTAAACCTGTAATACATATATATATATATATAGTACGCGTACATGTTTTGGAACACACATATATTAATATATAGATGTTGTTTTTCCATAACCTCAGCTTGCAGGTTCGCACAGGTGCCAGAGATGGCTCAGCATGCTGCCTTTATGCGTGCCATGTCGCGGTACATCCAGCCACTTGGCAGAAAAACCACCAGCCATGGTTCTTCCAACGGCGAGATATCCATGCCCAAAACCGGGGGTACCAGGAAACGGATGGGAAGCTGCCACAATTTTGCTATGGCCTCAAGTGGGAATTGCTTTGATTAAATCAAGACGGAATCGAACTCAGAAGGTATTGGAGGAATCGGATGGGTATGTGCAAACACTTGCAGTGATGGTGCATATGGAGTAGAGTTTTATCAACCGGTCGAGGCTTCTTACTCAGCCGGATCAGCTGAAGATTGCCATAGAGATGTTGGCGTTCACACATGTGAGACTTGGCTGATAATGCCCAGACTCGGCTTCGAGGTGTCAAATCTTGGCCAGATATGGCCAGATCTGTTTTTTGTATTGCTTCAACTTGCCTATAATTCGATTCAAGCTGTTTGTGGACTAATGAGGTGAGACATAATTGATTCACAGAGGCTCCTCCGGCCCAGGAATTTGGATATTTCTGAAACTGGCATTTTCGCATTCGCAGAGTCTTTGCTTGAGCTTCTTGTCAGAAGGACAAGATATGATCGGACCGACTGGTTCAATGGAAGGACACCAGGTCAAAAAGGAATGCGGGCAAGTATGTGCCATAATGATCCAATTGATCCATGATACACACACACACATGACAATCCGTTGCAGCCTTCAGTTATGGGTCCAGTTAGTGGTCCAGTTCTTGGGTGTCTTGGTCATGGTGGCACCATGGGTTGGGTCAACGGTGAGTGGTGCCATGGCTCCACGGCTCCACCCATTCCAAATCACCATGGGTCCAGATGTTTTTGATCTACTTTTGTCCTTGATCGACCCACACTCACATCTATAAAAATATATATATATATATGTGCAACTACAGTATATGACATAAGGTATAATATAGCATATGTTACTTGGGGTGCTTGTTGCTTTCAAGGCGCACCTTGACTTTACTGTACTGCTTCACTCCTTCTTGCCCAATCTGAGGTGTGTGGAAGTTCATCTTTCTGATTGGGAAAGCGATCAGGTGGAAAAGGTCATGGTGCAACTTGGGTCACAGAATTATGCATGCTCCGAACTAAATGAATCAGCGATCAACCATCAGTCAGAGGTTTTCATTTGGCCTTGTGACAACCATATGAAACCATTGTCATACTCGAATCAGACCAACAAATCTCCCTGACAGAGGGACCCTATGTGGCCGTGTGCCTCAAGGGTCGGAGGCACCTCAAGGGTCGGTGCTTTGGATTTGAGGCACCTCACCGAACTCACCACATACATCGGGAGAGCCACCTGATTGCAGAGGGGAAGGAGCCTTCTCCTGTAAAACCTCTTCACCGACCTTGTGGAGTAGGGAAGAGGTTTTGAACGAATGGGAACGAGCGGCGAAGCACATCGTTTTTTGATGTTTTTTTGAAGCACATTGGATCAAGATTGGTGAGGTAGGCAATGCCCGATTGACTCCAACAACCATTGGCCATTAAGGTGTTTTAATGGCCATTACCACACAACGATTGTTTGACTAAGGATGTTACACTACAAAACCAGCTCAACTGCATTTGCCCTGTGGCACTGTTGCTACGATATCATTAAAGACATTTGAACCATGCAGGCCGACTGCTTTTGTGATTCCCACTCACGAGACGTTCGCTCCTTCTGTCTCCGGCGTTCGGTATTTCCATCTTTACCGCGATGATCAATGCAACATGACACGCTAGTAGTAACAAGTGCCACGCTAGTAGTAACAGGTGCCACGCTAGTAGTAACAAGTGCCTTACTAGTAGTAACAAGAAGTGATGTGGCTGTGGGATCGCACCGCAAAGAAGATCGGAGATACACATGATCCATGATGAGGATATTAGCATGCACCATCGAGGATTTTGGATGAATCCGACCTTTTCTCAACTCTGGTGTTGGAAAGCTAGACACGTCGATTTGAGTGCAAAGACCTTCAACAACTTGCAAGGTGTGCTGTAGATTTACCGTATATGATTCCGTGTGTATACTATATACTATATACAATATTTATATGGACACCTTTTTCAGGCCCATTGTGGCCTACAACATTCTGTAGCAATGGGGTTGACAGAGCACCCCAAAAAGAAACAGCTCCAACGCTTTTCAGCGAACGCTTTTGTGTCAACATTGACATGTCCGGACTGTGATGGTGACTGCCTGTGTTCGTGAAACCTGAGGTCATTGCCCTCGTCAAGGAGTCAGGCAGCGAGGTGCAAATCTTGTTGAAAAGCAGCTGGACGCAAGCGCAGCAGCGGAATATGCAGCCAACATCCCCAACGGCTGCTGAGGCTCGCGATGAAAATTGGTGCAGCACCATTCATTCTATAAAACTGTTGCGGATCCGGGTTAGCTATTTGCAGACTAACAGGGTCCGGCTACGTCCAGGTCAAGGTCCGACTCAGTAAAAATAGAACCAGCCTCCAAGGACCCACAGCCAAATGTGTGTAGTTGCTATTGTATGGTGCAGAGTGAAAAATGGGTGTTGTCAGCGAGGAAAGCATCCACGATGTAGGAAACCTACTTGTTCAATCTTGTTCAGACAGTTCTTGATCTTGGTCGCACTAAATGTGGGATCCGGAAAATTTGCAGAGCTCCGTGCAGACGGATCACTTGGAGAATCACGACGACGAGGAGTTCACCTTGACGCACAGCTTCGAGGTGATGGAACAGATGGAAAAGGAGAAAGACAAGGGCCAGGGCCTCGTCGACAAGACCCCGAAGCGGGCCAGTGCTGATGAGCTTTGGCGAAGGGTACTGGGTCATTAGTATAACACACACCCACATATATAGTAAAATTGTAATATATATATATGGCATGGTGCTCCCCCAAGATCTACCTTTTTCATGTGTTTTTAATACTTTGGTTTATATATATATATGCATAGATTGGAGATAAACAGTACAACAACGTATATATGTTTTTCAAAAAAAACTAGGTTTTTGTTGACCTGGATTCAAGATTCAAGACGCCTAGAAACAGTTGTCCCAGCAATCTTGAATCTTGAATCTGAATATCGAAAAACTAGTGTTTTGGACATTAACTAGGTTTTGTTGGGAAAAGACTTAGGCCACTGATACGGGTTTGTATGTAAGAACCTATCGATCTAGTTGTTTTTTTTCTCGAATAGCTAGTTGTTTTTTGGACTTGAAATCAAGATGCAAGGTGCCTAGAAAAAGGTTTTCCAGCAATCTTGAATCTTGAACCTATAAAAATATAACTAGGCTTTTTGGAAGCAAACGTAGGCCCCTGATACGGGTTTGTCCAACAGAAGGGGGCGCCCTTAGCGTGGAGTGGTGACAATCGTAGAAATGCGCAGTTTTGGTGTAAAAGCCATTGCGTAATGCCACCAAGAATAGTAAAAACATTACACCAAAAAACAACAACGGTATTCTGTACCCCATTCCCCAAGACTTCTGGATCTTTCTTGTTTGAAAGTGTCGTGTTTTCGATGACTCTAGCCCCCCCTGTGGGTGGGAAGAATGTGGCCACATTTGTAAGGGAAGACAACATATTCGTATTTAAAAGCTGTTGGCCGCATAGATTTATATATAGTCAAAACAAATGTTCAATATGTCTAACATTAAAAAATCTAATTGCTCCAGGAACCCGGGAAAACCTAATATGTATAAAAAGTAAAATTTATAGATTTTGCACCACCCAAAAATATGAATAGTACACATATGTGCCTTTAATCCTTTTCATTTTCCTTTCTAAGGATGTATCTAGCTTTCTTAAGGCAATATTTGCACGGGAGGACCAAATATGTATACTATTTAAAATTTGTTGGGCACCAAAGTTTCAATTAAAAAGACATGGTCCTTTTAACACCTTTGCATTATCCTTTCTAAGTGAATATGTGGCTTTCTCAAGCCGCACACGCCAATATGTATTCAACATGTATATGATGTATAAATATATTTTATTCTTTTACAAACCTTTTGATGCCAAAGGATTTCCTTTTTAAGTTCCTTGGACTACATTGTTTAAAATACTATTTTGATTCTTGTTGGTTACCTATGATTTTGTCATTTCAAATGGCTTCCTGTTACATAAATTCTGCTGATGTCAATCCATGTCCTTTTCACTTCTTTTGATTCTTTGTGATTCCCGTTTGAAAGATTATTGATGATATTTGATGATTACATTTAAAAAGATCTTTCATTGGAGAGAGCCTGTTATCAAAATTAAAAAGGACATTATTAAACAAAAAGCAAACGGCAAACGAGTCAATCCCAAAAGTCAGATCAAAATAAGTCAATTTGCACAGATCCGACTTTTCATTGACAATTTGTTCGACTTTTTTGACATGTTTTCGACGGTTTTTGGACTTTTTTTGAATTGTTTTTGCCTTCTTTTTTTTTGGCTGTTTCGAGTGGTTGACTTTTGTTGACCTTTTTTGTGACACTTTTTACTTTTCGAGATTTTTGTGTGTTGTTTTTAAATACATTGTTTCGACTTTTTTTTTTTTACTTTTTTGGGTTGACTTTTTACTTTTTACGAGCTGTGGTCTATGTTTGACTATTTTTTTTAAGACTTTTTTTTATTTTTGCTTTAATCAAGGATTCTGGCCTTACCATATGAAATATTTTCATAAGATTACATGTTAAATTCTGAAATCATGTAAGTTCCTATGTTGATTCCATTTGATTTCCTTTTGAGCTCCTTCTGGTTCTTTTTGCATGTCAATTCAATGTCCTTTTGCTTCCTGTTGATTTCCTTTGAATTTCTATAGTCAATTTCGTTAAAACTCCGTATTTAATCGCTTCATTGCGAAAATCTATTCCACCAAGGAGGTAGCCTAGTACACTAGAAATCGTGAATAATACAGCCACCTGCAATAGTAATTGCCTTTTTTGGCTTTAATAATAGCGCCACATGGATTAATGTCTTTGCTGTTCCATGTCTAACAAATATCACCACCTCAAAAATTGTGTGCGCTGTTTCTCTAGTATGATTAAACAATAAAACATTCCCCGCAACAATGTCCATGCCTTTGACTTTTCATTATTGCTATTGTTTTCTATTTCTCTCCCCTAGGCTCCCTAGAGAATTGTTTTCTTTTTACACTTACAGTGACGCTGCAACATCTTTGTTTTCTTATCCAATCAACTGTTTCCTTAAACTGTCTCTTATCACAGCTACACCATGGTCCACAACCATTTGCATTTGTCAAAAGCCTAAAGAAAGGTAGATCTTGGCGAGGAGTTATATATAACACATATATTTGTATATATATATATATTTGTTTTTAAATCTAGTATATATTGTGTTATATGTGCATGTCACCCGTTTTGGCACCTTGGTCGATAGGAGTCATGTGATTGTCATTCCATGTCAAAAGCAACGATTGCCTTCGCAGCGACCGAGTGATTGGTAGGGACCGCAGTTCATGGCTTTTGGGGCCCACTGATGGTGATGTGGCCCGGGAAGCCACACGGACAAATTTGACTCTTGTTGGACTTCCCTTAATATCCTTTTGCTGTTGATATGGTTGTCCTTCCCGTTGGCTTTATTAGGAGGACAGGAGGTTTTGCCCATGCGAACATTGGTTTGCTGTTAGATTTGCATATATACATAAATACAATGGAATTATAGGGAATTATATGTACATTTAACGACGGCCAAATAGATAGATTTTTTTTTTTTGCAGGGTCATTTTTTTTTGGTGTGTTATTTTTTTTCTGCAAATTATAGCTTTATATTTATTTCTCAAATGTGCTTTACGTGTCTATTTGTGGTATCCCTTTTTGGTAAAAGCGGTCAAGTTTCCATCTTTGACATTTCACTGCAGAAACTGGAGGGAAACCAAACATGGACAAACAGTTATGGTGTTTGCGTTTCCATCTGTGGGGTCCCATGGAAAAACACGGATTAAACAACATCGAGTTGATTCTGGTATTTTTATCCAGGGTTTTCTCTTAAAACAAGCATAATGTCCTTTCCCGTTACCCTGTTGAATCCCTTTTAAACATATCTATTTAAACATGATATATCATGTTTCGAGGGATTTTTCTGCTGAAAATGCGCTAAAAGCCTGAAATTGCTAAAATACAACGGCTTCAATTGACAATTGACTTCTTGAAGGCTTTTTTGCATGATTTCAGCAGAAAACCCATTGAAACACAACATTCTTGAGAAACAATGACTATATATAAGGGATTCAGCAGCGTAGTGGGAAAGGACATCATGCTTTTTTGAAGGAAACCCTGGAAAAGAACACCAGATTCATGTTGTTTAATCCTCTGTGTTTTTCCATGCAGCCCAAAGATGGACACACAAACACACAGATTTTGTTTCAATGTTTGGTTTCCCTCCAGTTTTTGCAGTGAAATATCAAAGATGGAAGGAAACTTGACTGCTCTGTCTGAGAAAAAACACGTCCAAAAAGCGTATTTGTTTGCGAACTTGGGTTTCTATCTTTTTGGCTGTCGTTATAGTTATATAATGTTGTATACCTACATAGTCTTAGTTTATTATAGTTTCTTGTGGTTTGCTGGTGCACGCTCTGTTAAGTTGCTTGGGGACCGTCGTTCGTTGTTTCGGGGGAATTAGCGCAGAAGAAGTGTTTTTGACCCTTGCGGACCTCTGAAGAATTGGTTGTTCAGAACTAAGAGAGGGTATAAAACACGTCTTTTTTTTTTTTGCGTTGTTAGTGGCAACATACGAGACCCAAAGGACTATTTCATAGGTTTGTTTGTCTCGTGAGTGGTGAGTGAACGGCCATGGTAAAAGCTTTGTAGACGTTGTAAACCTTTGTAAGTTTGTTTGTAATTCAACAACTCTGTCAACTCTTTGCAAAAGTTGCAAACTTTGTACAAATTCTTAAGGCTTTGTGAAAGTTTTGTAAACTTTGTACAACTTTGTAAAAATACAAAACTTTGTAAACGTTCTAAAAACTGTGTAAAACGTTGCTCTAACTTTGAAGAATAATTTGAAGAACTCTTTTTACAAAGTTTGCGAATTTTACAACGTCTTAATAAAGTTTTACCAAGTTCTTACACAGTTTTACAAGTTTAAAGGTTGACAAAGCTTACAAAGTTTGACAAAGTTTAAAAATGTTTTACAAAGTCTACAAAGTGTTGACAAAGTTTACCAAGTTTATACCAAGTTCACTACGTTTTTACAAAGCTTTCAAAGTTGGTACAAAGTTTACAAAGTTTTACACAGATTTTATGAAGTTTGCAAAGTTTTACAACCGTTTACCAAGTTTACAAAGTTTTACAAAGTTTACAATATTTTTACACAGTTTGCAAAGTTTTGAACAATTTCCAAAGTTTACCCAGTTTACAAAGGTTTTAACATTAAAATATCAATTAAAGACGTATTGAAAGTTTTACAATGTTGCTGCAATGTTGACAAAGTTTTTACAAAGTTTACACAGTTTTGCAAAGTTTTGAAAGTTTACAAAGTTTGTACAAAGTTTATAAAATCTTTACACAGATTGCAAATTTTACAATTTTACATGGAGTTTTTTCAAAGTGTACAAACATTTGCAAACTTTACATAGTTTACAAGGCTTTCACAAAAGTTGCAAAGTTTATACAGTTTACAGAGTTTTTGCACAGCATTGAAAGTTTACAACGATTTTAGAAAGCTTTGGAATTTGACAAAGTTCTTGCAAAGTTCGGAATTTTCACAGTTTTTCAATTTTTACAGAGTCTACAAAGTCTCACAAAGTGTTTACAAAGTTTTCAAAGTTTTTACAAAGTTTACAAAGTTGTACAACGTTTTTACAAAGTTTACAACAGCTTTTTCAAGTTTACAAAGTTTTTACAAAGTTTACAAAGTTTTTACAAAGTTTACAAAGTTTTTACAAAGTTTACAAAGTTTTTACACAGTTTACAAGGTTTTTACAAAGTTTACAAAGTTTACAGAAGTTTTCAAGTTTGCAAAGTTTTTACAAAGTTTACAAAGTTATTACAAAGTTTACAAAGTTTTTACAAAGTTTACAAAGTGCAAGGTTTTTACAAAGTTTTTACAAAGTTTACAGAAGTTTTCAAGTTTGCAAAGTTTTTACAAAGTTTACAAAGTTTTTACAAAGTTTGCAAATGGCTGGTGAAAAAAACACTTATGTTTACAACAAATGACATGAAAAACACTTCTTTTCAAGCAAAAAATCGTGCAAAAACACTTCTTTCACAGAACTTTACAAAGTTTTACAAAGTTTTTACAAAGTTTACATAGTTTACACAGTTTTTACAAAGTTTACAAAGTTTTTACAAAGTTTACAACGTTCTGACAAAGTTTGCGACATTTGCCTTTTGTTACACAAATTTACAGAGTTTTTACAAAGTTTACAAAGTTTTGAAGATTTTGGAAAGTTCACAAAGATTTTGCCAAGTTTACGAAGTTTTGCAAAGTTTACAGAGTTTCGACAAAGTTTACAAAGTTTTGACGACGATTACAAAGTTTTGATAGTTTATTTATTTGCAACGTTTACAAAGTTTCTTTCTACATTTTACAAAGTTTTTACAAAGTTTGTACAGTTTCACAATTTGTACAAAGTTTTGAGGAAATTTACAAAGTGTTCAAAGTTTACAAAGTTTTCACAACGTTCACAGGGTCTTTTCAAAATGTTTACAATGCTTTGACAAAGTTTACGAAGTTTAAAAACGTTTTACAAAGTTTGCAAAGTGCTACGAAGTTTATAACGGTCTTTTTTAAAATAGAGTTTACGAAGGCCTACAACATCTAAAAGTTGTTTACAAAGTTTACAAAATGTTAGTACAAAGTGTACAAAGTTTGCAATGTTTACAAACTTTTTGACAAAGTTCACAAAGTTTTGACAAAGTTTACAAGTGTTTACAAAGTTTTGACAAAGGTTTCGCATTTTACAATTTTTTACACAAAGTCTTCGCAGTTTTTTACACAGTTTTACAAAGTGTACAAAGTTTTTACAAAGGTTTACGAAGTTTAAAGTGTTTCAGTGTTTAAAAAGTTTACAATTTTAACAACAGTTTACAAAGTTTTGACAAAGTTTGCAAAATTTGTTCAAAGTTTACAAAGTTTTAGAATTTCACCAAAGTTTCTACAAAGCTTACACAGCTTTTACAAAGTTTACAAAGTATTTACAAAGTTCTTACACAGTTTACAACGTTTTGCAAAGTTTTCAAATAGTAAAGTTTACAAAGTTTTAACACAGATTGAAACAACCGAAACTCTTGTAGAAAGTTTGTAAGCATCAAAAACTTTTGTAAAAGCTTTGTAAAGACTTTCAAACTCAATAACTTGGTAACAACTTTGTAAAATTCCAAAACTTGTTCAAAGCTTGATAAATGTCCAAAGCTTTGTTCAGATATCTAAAGGTTCAATACTTTGTAAAAACTTCGTAGTTCCAAAGTTTTGTAAAATTCAATGTACTGTAAGTTTCCAAAAACTGTGAAGTTTGTTATTTCTATCTTTACTTTGTAGACTTTGTTAACACTTTGTAATGCAAAAACTCGGTAAAAAAAGTTGTAATTCCAAAACTTTGTCAGATTTTTGTAAAGATCCAAAACTTTGTAAACACTTTGTAGGAAGTTTGTTTGAAGACCTGCGAAAGCTGTTCAAGAAGAGCTGATCTTTGGATTAGTGAGACTGCTTGCATTTTTTTGTTTAAAAAACGGCATTTGGTGCTTGCGCTTTGGGAATTTGTGACTGATGGCTGTAGTGTTTCAGGGTATTGAGGGTGCGAAGAAGGGTCGAATGGTTATTGGTTGTGCAAGTGTTTTAAGACTTGGCCACGGAAACACCAAAACACTTCTTTCATTTTTTCCAAATAACATTGGTGCAAAACACTTCTTGCGAGCAAAAACACTAAACTCAAGCAACTTAACAGCACGCTCCTGACCATTTCCACAGCAGTATATTCAAGATGGGTGCCTTGACAAGAATGATAGTATGATAAAATACAATCATATATTGCATATGCAGTCATATGTTATTTAATCACTAAGCGACGGTCACTTTTTCTCAGCCTTCGAGGACACCCCCAAAACGAACAAGGACATGACCTCCACTTTGCCCACAAGCGCTTCGGCCATGATTTACTGACAAAGCAAGACCACAGGTGGGTTCGGATGTTTCTCCATCACCAGATGGGTGATGCCTCAGTCTGATGGAGGGGAGGCCTTTTTGCCTTTGCGCTTTTGTCACTTAGGTGTTCTTCATCGGGTTCCGACTTTTTGATGTTCTTTTTGTTCAGCGGATTGACGACGTTTGTTCTACCATAGCCACGTTTGAATCATACATGACGGTTGCTTTCGACCTGCTCGGCGTCCCTAAGTTCGGGGACCAGTTTTTCGTGAGAGCCCGGGCCGGGACGGGTTAAAGCCGGGTTCGGGTTAGGGCAGCAGGGGCACCATGCCTTCGCTCCTTGTGGGACTTACAACGGAGGGAAAGTGAGAAGGGAGGGGATGCATCACAGTCGTAGTTTTCCGAATGTCAGAACACCCTCACGTTTCGACACTAGGACCTTCCACGGAACCGCTTTCCGCCCACGCAACCCAACGGAGCGAGGTTTTCAAGAGATGTTTCAAATCAACGCGGCGGTCATGGGCTTCTCAAGAGGCTCGAACACGTGGATGCCGGTGGCTCGGATGTCATGGGACTTGCAAAGGGGGAGATTTGGGAGAAGTGGGACCTCACAATTGGTTCTTGGACCGAATCCGAAAGAAAAGACAAACGTTGACCGGGCGTCACCACAACTCTCCCATCCCTGAAATAAAGCAATCTCCTTTAAGGATGGTGTTTCAGGCCAAAGACTTCAACCTCGCTTGAAAGTATTTCAGTTTCACCGAAGGGGATGCCGCGGACTATTCCTGAGGTTGTATTGGACTCAGTGGAGCGCATCGTGCTGCACATCAACAGCGGGCTTCGGATCAAAGAGGAGACTTTTTTGCTTGCCCTAAGGACTGGGGGGCACGGCCGGGCCATGTGGATTTTTGTGCCTGGCAGCTCCGCAGAGCAACACTGAACTCAGAATGAAGCGAATCGACCTTTCTCATCCTTTTACCACTGTGAAGTGTGAAGGTGGTTGGGGGCGGGATGTCACCTCAGACTGGCAAAACGGCATGTTATATGCAGAGGGTCCGGGTAGATTTCCTTCACCAGTCGACCAAATTTCGGGCAGACTCAGCTGACCAGGTTGAACAACTTCCCTTCTGGATCTGTGGCCCGGCAGATGGGTGGGAGAAACTGACAGCGTGAAGTTCGTGAAGATGCGGAGTGACATGAGTCAGCTTGCAAACCACCTCTCCGAAGGAATGGCCATTCCAGAAGCTGGATTGATGGCATATGTGCCAGCATATGCTAGCTGGGTTGTTCTCCCCCAACCCGGGCGCATGGAGGGAGCTTGAGAGCAAAAAGGAGTCAAACTCACAGGAGCTCAAAGAGATTACCCGGCAAGTAAGGAATGTTCTGATCAATTCAGAAATCGCTTGGCCACCGAATTCCGGTGTTAAAATTGGATATGTTACGAGCAAAACGCAGCATTGTGCTAGACTTGCGCTAGGGCTGGCGCTGGTCGCTACTAAATCGCTGATGCAGATTGTGTGCCTACCCGTGGAGCATGAGTACATGGTACTCATAGTTGACGGCTCGGCTGAATTGTGCAGATATCGAGGGTGTGTTATACCCACAACAGCACTTTTAACACGGCCTCGCAGATATCACATAGAATCACCCACCCAGTGCACCGCTCGCACACATACACACCCACACACACACACAGATCCAAGAGGATGTTCCCACTGTTTTCAATTTGCTAGTGTGTGAATAAGCAACAATTTCAATGCCATCAAGCCAAGCCCGGACCAGAAGGTGAGCTCTTGATCACAGCCACTTGGTGGCCTGAGGCGCCAGATCTGCGCTAGATCCCGGTAGCAACTTTGACCGTTGACTACTTGCCCAGATGCTTTCCAGGAGCTACAAATTGCCACACTACGGACATGCATACATCTGGGAATATTTGGAACATTTGGACGCTGTAGGCAATCTAATGCAACATTGTGCATGAACGCCTGTTGCTCGCAAGACAACCACCGCTTGGAACTGCTATGGTTTGCTGCTGGGATATCACGTTTGAAGATGTTTAAAGCGGACATTTCCTCAGCTCACTGTTCCTTCAATTGCGGGGTGCTTTGGTGTTTCGATATGTTTGTTCCCGGTCTCACATGCCTGCTTGGCCCGGCTCTTGTGTCAACAGGGTGAAACATATTGTAGCACCCGTTTGTTGAACATCAGTCCTTACAATTGAGGATCCGAACAATGTGCTTACTTGTTGATGCTCATGCGAGCCGCAAAAGAGGAAAACACACGGTTTCTCTTGAGTCTGAGAACATCACACCGGCTTGTGGACCAGTTCCGTGGATGTTTGCGTTCGTCGCATCCCGCAAAACCGTTGTAATAGCCAGGCTCATGGGGCCATAGACTTGCCTGCATGTTCTGCAGAACGGACACCAAAACTGCCCAGGTGAATTTGTCCGACTTCAAATCTTGCCTACTGGCCGCTTTGCGCTCAACTTTGCCACAGTTGTGGACACCAAAGCACGAAGACCCCTGGCGGCCCTGGCGTTTGGGGGCGGTGAGAGCTTGATGCGGCCACCAAGGCCCGAAGTCGGCCACTTCTCATGCCATCTATGAGAGCCAACGAACTGTTAGAAATGAGTCTGGACTAAACGACCTGAACTGGAAGTTATAATAAAGGATGGATACCTGCATCATTTTGGGTGGTCAGATCGGTGAGAGATGTGCCGACAGATTCACACCCAACAAAACCTCAAGTAGTCAGAGGTAGCCTTTTGAGCGTTCTTAGAAGTGGACCCATCCTGACAACATTATCGCAGTTCCATTGGGCCTTTCAAGCCAGGAACGCAGTTTCTTTCAGAGAGTTGCGCACTCGCATACTAATTCTAATACAATCTAATACAGTTGGCGGGGGCCTTCGCACTTGAGACATGAGACACATTAAGGTCCTTGGGTTTGAGTCTTCTATGAAGAATGGTATGAATGTATGAACGGCGATAGTATGATAGGATGGTTAGTGGGCTGCGTTAGCTCCTCACCAACCGAGGAAGCTTGGACCTTCCTTTGGGACAACGTGGTGAAGTCGGTGACCCAAGCGATGGACGCTTGGTGTTTTTTTGTTTTTTTTCCGATGTGAATGGCCCATGCATGTCCATGCTGTTGGCCTTGGCTCACACCCTGATAGAAAACTGCTTGCTTTGCTCGCTGACTAGTGTGGTTTGCATCGAATCGAGTACGGCGCTTCCTGCTGTGTTGTGCTATTTGACTTTGGCGACCAAGACATTTAATACATTACAGTGACTTACAATGTGTGCGTGTAGTGTCACAACCTGCTTTGAACATGGTTGCCACCGCCGTTTGATCACCGCCTCATGGCCGGCAAAGTTCAAGCCGGTTGAGGCGGACCTCGCGACCGGCCGTATCGGACCGTGTCCGTTGTCCGGAGCGGAGAATGGACACCGCTCCGGTGGATGCGGGCCGATGCCTGACCGAGGAGCGGACGAAGCCCTACGAGGCGGCCCTTTCTCAGGCCTATGAGAGCTTCACCCCGGGGCGCTTCAGGAAGATCCAGAAGGACGAGGGAGGGAGAGCGACGACCAGAAATACATAGGGCATACGCTTGGCGTGTCCTGCACACTGACAGACATGAAGAAATACATCAAACAAGAAACACTAGACAAAAAGCCGCTGGCAAGGGGTGACGAGCCGACCCTTCAATGCCAAAGGGCTGTGGGAGTATTCTCTCACTTGCTACTGATACTATTTGTGGGATCATCACCCTCGACTGACTTGATTTCTTGAGGCTCAGAGATTTCACAACATGCAGACAGGACCATAGCCAAATTTGCGACTATAGGCTGCCTGCAAAATGTCAATGGTTTCAAGTTTCAACGTAGGATTCTTGCTTTTGAGGTGCCCGAGATGAAGCAGTGGATTAAAAACACGTGTGAGCCTTCCACTAGAACATACATACTGAAATATACATTAAATATATACAAACATAACATGTACTAAAAAAATCCGCTCCTATCCAATTCTGATCCGCTTTGACACTGCACTCAGGAGTTTTTCACATCCTTTTTTGAACTCGCGCCAATTGGGTGCCTGAGACTTGTTGGCCGTGTGCACGTCGAGGTTGGATCATTTTCGAGCATTGCACTGCTGGGTTCTTTTTGGGGGGAGTGAGCCTCAACTACTATTCCCTGAGGTAGTTGAGCATGGTCCAGGTTCCGTTTAGTCACTAGTCCAAATACCGAACACGAACGAAAGCAACCCATAATGGTTCTTTGACAAATCCAAGGCAGAACTATTTCAAGCAGTCCTTGACACGGTTGCTCTTTATTGCTGACAAGGCTGGCACTTGGTTTCCTGGAGGGCTGGGACAGTTGGACAGTTCTGCATTCATCAAGACATTTAAAGACCTCAAAAGAGCCTAGCTGGCCTAGCTCTCACTGGCTGAGGGTTCTACTTGGCATCTCCTCGTACCAAGTCCTTGGGAGCGCTCGGAGGAAGTTCTTGCTTCCATATGGTCCCAATATGTCCCAATGATGGGGAGCTACTATGGTTTGGTCCCGGCTAGAAAGACACAAACACACACACACACACTCAAAAAAAAAGCACACACACATACATATATATATATATATGTATATATATATATGTATATACAGTGTCAGATAGACGGGCACACATATAATCATATATATATATACATATTTGTGTGACGAGTTTTTGTTTTTTCCGGGGGTTGTTGGCATGGCGGGAGCTTTGCGAGATGCCTGTGTCACCAGACCCGGCAGAGAGGGCAATGGGGCCCTACTTCTAGTGGTGATCGAACCCAACAAAAACATCGCTGGAGAAAAATTCGCAGAATCTCCCGTTTAGGTGCTCACCTATAGCCTGGAGATTCTGAAGCAGCCGAAGAAGATGGTTTCTGAGATGTCTGCTTTGGGCCTGAAGCATGTAGGCCTGGCAGAGCCCAGGGGGCTGTGGGATGCTTGTTTTGGGCGGGTCACCACGTTTTCCAAGGCGATGACTCGAACGTTTCGAGGCGCTGGGACCTGCCTCGGATGTTGCCAGGCTTTGGGATTCCAACGGACCTCTTCACACCCTTCATCACCGGCTGTATTCGAGTGCCTGGTCGTGAGGGAGAAACATCAACACGCACAGGGCGGGGTGTTCACACGTCGCCCGCAAGAAGACAAAGACAGAGGAACGGGCCATAACAGGGGCTGTCCTGACACCTCACTAGACTTAAGACGCTGCGCTGGATGGCAAAGATGGCCTCGGGCCGATACCGAGGTGTTTCGCCGGCATTGCCCAAAGGAAGAAGCCAAAGAGGCTTTTGAATGGGCCGTGATCCTCGTGGGCGTGGTCCTGGTGAGAGCGATCAAGGAGCTATGGAGTGGATGTCACCATGTTTTCACAGAAGAGTGATAGAATAGGCAGAATTGAACCCAGAATTGCAGATTTCTGCCGATGTTGTCAGATTGTGGATTGAACAAGTAAAAGAATGTCGGAACCGGATCCGGGAGCCAACGAGTGAGAACCATGTCGACAATCAGCTTGGGTGCGGTACGCCGGTGTCTCACCAGTTGATTGAGACGAAACGAAGGACTCCGATGTGCTGGTGTTTTGTTGAATTTGCCCCAAGCAGTCTTAATTAGCCATGCGAAACGCTCCATTTTGATCCATTTTGCAGGAAGGTTCCACTGTGGTGATGACGGCGATCAATGCAAACAACGTCAAGGTGAGACCTTCAAGTCGGTGACCCGTTTCCGGACATGGACACAATACTGATAAATATTGAATGAATGTTGGCATTGTCAGTCCTCAACATATACACTTGGACCAATAGAGCTTCAACTGCACAGTGGGAAGTGATGGGAAATGCCATGACATGGATTGCTTCATCTCTATTTTCAGTCGTTGCTGCTTTTCCGCCGTATGTCTCGGTCCGCAGTCACTGCAAAAAGCTCTTGCAGCCGCCCCTCGGGGGGAACGAGCAACCTGGTTGCTGCACATCCAAGTGGGTGACTTGGACGACCAATGACGCCGGGCGAGGGTTGCGCATGGTTGTGCAGACGATCACCAATGAAGCAGAGCTTGTGTGAGATATGCGAGATTTTGAGAGGCTTTGAGCAAGTGGGCAAGAAAAAGAAGCTAGCAAGAAGATTAAGCCTCAGTTTAAGCCCCTTATTGCTTCATATTGGAATTTGATAATTTTGATATTTTGCAGAAGGCTGATTAAATGACAACTTAAATCTCAAAAAGTAACAACCTCCTGCGTCCTCCGTGAAACAAGCAATTCAAAAATGATAGCTGCTAGCTGAGGCATGCCAGCAGGGTGTTATGATTGGTTGATATTTGGTGAGGTCGCGCAAGATACACGCTCACGGTTCCTAGTTGAGGTTCTCGGGCAAATAACACTAACTGATAGATGAATGGTTGAATCTTTTTGCAAACTATATACATCTATATACATTTCACTAGACGACTGATTCACTGATGCTCGACTGGTGCCCTTCCTTGGTCATGTTTCTTCACACATCTGGACTTGGGTCCCGGCTGTCGGACTGGTTGATTCGTTCTTTCTGCCAAGGCGATCAATTCATTTCGCCCTTTCTGTGGGCGTTGGAGAATGGCAGTGAAACCATTTGCAATGCCATGCTCAAAGATCTTCTGAAGATTCGAGCAGACCGTGCCAGGTATTACTACGGTGCAGAGGATCCTGATGACTCATGTTCCATCTTCTGTGAACATGTTGG
The DNA here is from genome assembly GCA_963970005.1 of Durusdinium trenchii. Classification (NCBI taxonomy): domain Eukaryota; class Dinophyceae; order Suessiales; family Symbiodiniaceae; genus Durusdinium; species Durusdinium trenchii. The sequence continues at coordinate 251,664 of CAXAMN010005947.1, forward strand.
GAAGCTTTGACTCAACCACCGCATGGGTCGCGCGAGTTTTTTCATGCATGAAATGCATAAATTATGCTACCAGTGTCTATGTAAGCACCCGATTGATTTTGTCCCATTGATTTTGCAATGCATATTTTTTCCAGGACCTCTTTCAGCGCCATCCGGATGTGGTCAAGCGCTTGACTGATCGCACCACCGATTTACTGCGGACCTTGCTGGATGGCCTCGTGTGGCGCTCCTACAGGATCTAGGGTCAGCAAAAACTATTCCTTCTTTGCTGAGAAATCCATGTATACTGTAATTATATGTGTATGTATGTATATATCCTTCGTGCCCAGCGAAGTGGAATTGGCGCATAGTGATAGATGCTGCATGCTTGGACATGCAGCTCTTCCTTTCACAGACTCATATTACTCATATGTGTTTAGTTTTGCTTTTGCTTTGGGAAGTTGCGTATTTTAAGTGGGCGGCGGCTGTATTATGAGCGGCCAATATTAAGACCCGCTGAGCAACCAGTGCTTGCCAGGACTGAATCAAATGGAACCAGAAGACGTGTCAACTACTTCGTGAAGTGGCTTGGCATTACCGATACTTGCTGTAGTCTCTAGACTGACAAAGAGGCAATTTGGTTCAACTTTGCTTCAGGGGCCAAGCACCAAGAGAAGCCTGATGGAGTGGCAATAGAACATATGGTTTGTTGGTTTGGAAATGCAACATTTACGGCAGACCATGGAAGACCAGCTTTGCGGACCTTGTGGGGTACATAGTAACAGCAGGCCAGACATGGGGTTTGACATAGGCTGAGCAGAAGCCCCATTCATTTAAACGGGTGCCATGAGGCAAGCATCAGGTGCAAAAGTAAAATGATAGAATTAAAGGCTGGCCGATTCGAGCAGAAAGCGTGCAGGAAGTTGGACACAGTTGATTGATGTCATTCCTGCAGGTACATGCTTCAGGACGAGAAGGGCAAATTCTCCAGCGCCATCAAGTGGATTTCTGCTGCTGGTGATCCAGGCTTGCAACTCTGATCTAGATACACACGGTAATGTCAGTATATAGTAATGTCATTTGCACTGAATGCCAGGAGGGCAGTGACAAAGGGACGGAGAATGGCTTTGTTCTGTGACCACCTGAGAGGTATCGTTTCCCACCCGGTGGTTGATGTCAACATTGAGCTGCTTTGGGCTGGTGTCGTGCGGCGGCAGTTCATTGTCTCGCGCATGTGGAACATTGTGAACTTGGTCATTTTCATCATGGGCCAGGACTGCGTCATGACTGGTCATGAGTTCAACAGAGTCCAATATTTAATCCAATTTGTACACTCAGAATCACCATTTGAGCGCTTTTGTATGCAAGCCATTTGCAAGAGGCTTGAGGTTTGACATTGCCAGGAGATTCTTCCCGCATCTGTGCGCGTCCACGGTGGAGACCCCACAATATATAGCTGTATTTTTGCTTGCCGGATGTTCCTTGGCGGTAAGCTGGATGGAGGGAACTCAGGCAGCAGAACAGCAGAAGTAAGGACTTTCTAAGTCATTGTCATTCAATATAGGTCTACATATTCAGCATTTGCCCGTTTTTTTGAAGAACAAGCTTTCTCGGGGGTCCATGTTGCACGAGACTCAGAGTCACAAGACTCTCAGGCCTCTTAGCTCCCTCGACGATTCTAAGACACTATTGCTCAAGAATTTTGGCTGAGGTTGTCGCGTAAGGTTTCTACCTTGAAATAATAATGGAAGTGGAAAACCACCGCTTTGCAGGGGAAAATGGTCATCCAAGGGCCATGCCATCCACTTTATGATTCTTTCAGGGAGTCTAATCAGTTGTGCTGGTCACGCACTAGGTTTAGCTATATCATTGGCATGGGCCGGCTGATGATGCTGCAGCTGCATCGGGTGTGGATTTGGTCTCGTGACACTATGCGTCGGATCATTGCAGATATCGACACCGATGGCAACGGTGAGATCGATTGGGAGGAGTGCTTTGGCACGGAAAGAGCCAATGAATTTATGGTTGCTATTTGTTGTGAGCCTTCATCTCTCGAAGCCTGATGGATGGGTGATGATGTTTTGTTCACTTGATATAGATCCAATATTGCCTAGAGTCCAACTGTTTGTGTTCAATGCGCACCACAATCCATCTTGCCGATTAAGGCTCTCGCAGTATATGCAAAACACATTTAAACATATTTAAACACAATTCATTTAGGTCTATTTATATACCATTATCTACTCGTACCAAATGGCCTAACACAGCTGCACTTACATCAATGTGTGTTGTGGAATAGCGGTAGAATAGAGGGACTGGAGTTGTTGCTTGCTATGTGCACAATATGTGGGTCAAACATGTTCAAACATTTGGCGCACTCGATTTGTGCAAAGTTGGCTTGTGAGTTGCACATCCAAGGATGAAGGAAGCTTTGTCCAGATTCAAAGACACCGTGAAGGGCGAAATTAGAAAAGCCCTGAAGGTTCTTCGGAATGATGATGACATGGAGGAGGTCAATGCCAGCAAGAAAGATTTGGCTAATCAAGAGAAGACTCCTGTATTAAACATCATAATTGTGCTTTGCTTGTGTATGCTTGTGCTATTGGCTTGTGGGGCAGCAAAGCAATACCCAGGTTCTCATTTGCATTTGGCATTGTTCCATTCTTTGGACCTCCATGCAATGAACTTTTGCTGAGGAACACATATAACAGAATCAGCTTTACTGTCATGCTCATGTTGATCCTGATGATCATTCTTGAGCCAATGCTTGCGTGTGCAAACGCTCCAGATTGGCCAACTGATCAGTGTCCAGAAGCCACACAAGAAACACACTACTGGTATTCTGTTTGTGGCATGATTGCCATGATCGCAGCTTGGTTCGAAGGGGCTTGGCTTCACCTGGACTGTGGGTGTTAAACATTTGGACAACAACAGTAGAAAACAGGATCGTACAGGCACATAATTCAATGCAATTCGCAGAATTATGTCTACCCACAGGCCCACCGTCTCATACAACCTGCTGTTATGAGTTATGACCCTTTGTTATTGGATGTTATTGGCTTCAGTGCAGGAGATTCTGTTTATGTGTGAGTCCTCCGCCTCAACTCGCTGTTGGGTTTGTCGACTGAAGAAATTCACAACACCCTTCTTTCGACACCCGAAAAAGCCGTTCGACACCCTGTGTTCACCCCAGGGCGGTTCACCGACAAGGCGAACAAGGCCTTTTCGAGCCATACGCCTCCATGGCTCGGGTAGTGAAACGCCTCCGCCTCCGCCCTCTCGAGGTGCACTGGCTGTTGCTGATTGATATGACCATCTTCTCGACACAGTTGTCGGCCTTCTTGCTGGTCGTGGGGCATGTGCTGGGGGAAGTGAAGCAATTCTTGACCGCCTTGACCTTCCTGCTGCTGCTCTTCGGAAGCGTCTTGGTGGAAAAGAGGTGACCCGGTGTGTGTGAAAGGGATGCAGGCAGGGTGGCTCTTCTTTGGGGCCTCAATACCCCACAAGCGCAGGAAGACCAAGAAACTATGTTGTTTTCGGTTGCGCCCGGTCGACACAGGTACCATCAGCATCCTGTGTGATCGACAGTGTGGAGATGATGGAGGCCCGATCTAGATTCAATGCCATGCGAAGATTTGCCGCCAGATGGCCCTCAAAGGGCTTTCATGTTTTCGATGTACTGTAAGAGACTTCTCAAGCCTATGAAACAACCAGGAGGTGCTAGAGCCTTTGTGGGAGGTGCAGTGTTGGTTTTGGAAAGCCTCTCTATCTCTAAATGTAAAGGTTTCATTGTGGACTCTGACCTGAAGACATGCAAGTCAGTGTGATGTTCAGCAGTGTTTTGCTTTTTTGTTTGCCGCACTGGTTGACTTATTTCGCACCTAACATCAAAAGGCAAGGGATTCGTGCTTTTACTCAGAGAACTGTGTTACCTTGCAAGGCGATTTCAACGACATGTGGAATGCCATTATATCGCTTTTCTCCATCACTGTTGGGCTCTACCAGGGAGATTTCCGGGAGATTCAGCCTGACCCAATGCTCCTGACCATGATCTATTTATTTTTACTGGTTTCAGTGGTTTTGCTGCTCAACTTGTTGATCGCACAGCTGAACCAGACCTATGAGTACATCAACAAGGAGAGATACTGTCAGTTGGCAACTTTATTTTTTTATGTTTTCATACACAATATACAGTGCCGTATCACAGAGAGGATTGGTTGCGGCAGACCTTGCCCTCAAAGGAATGGGAAGAGAGCAAACTTTGGTGTAAATATACAGGGTGTTTCGGAAAGCAAGTGGGGCATAGCTTACCCGGATCAGTTCCAAACTCCTTAGCTTTGCGTGGTGAAGCATGGTATTGCTTCGAGGACGTCATTGGCTTTGCCCGATTAAATCGAGCATCCTTGGTGGTAGATGCAATGGCATCATGTCCGAAAGCTAAATGGAAGTCTTTCGTTGCTGTGTCTTGGCCACACAGTATGCATAGCACCTGGAGTGTGTGAATCAATAGCGGCGTCAAAATTCAGAAGCTGCATGCCGTTTTCTCCAAAATTATACGCATCCGTTTGCTTTCTTTGGCAGCCGGTTGAGCATAACTCTGCACTTCCGAGAAATGGGAGACAGAATGGATGAATGAATTAGTGCTCAATTGTTTAAAATCACGTGCAACATGCTCCCAAAGACATACAGGATCTCTCCAAGTGTCCAACATGGCACATAATTGAATGACCAATTGACATCCTCAGGACCTACGACTGGATGAGAAGCGAGAGTTTGATGAAGGGGATTTGGGGCTTTCAGGCCCTGGAGTGCACTGGGCCGGCTTTGCAGTAGCATTGTTGTGCAGTGCCAAGATATAGTTACAACATGTTACAACAAGGGCTAGCTCCAAGTATGCAAAAACTTGTTTATTTGGAAGTTTTGCACCAGCATTGTCATCCGCCCCTAGATGCCACGCAAACTAGGGTCCACAGTCCTCCACAGCTGTGCAGATGTGACTTGATATGCCCTGCAGGCTGCATCCAGAGTCATGAGCCGTCTGGGCTTCATCGTCAAAACGAGGAGCCCATCAAGCGCTATGGCGGAACGACGGCGCCAGAGGCACCCTGGCCGGAAGAGCGCCTGAGGCGCAGTGCCATGCTGGAGGACTTGGCGTGGCGGGTAGCTGCGCGAAAACTGCGCGCCACGTGGCGTCAGTCCATTCGTTCGGCGATTTCGCCCGTGGTATTTCGGTCATGTGGGACATTGGAGCAGAGTCAGTCTCACCCTGGGCCTGTCGCAAGTCCTTCTACCTGAAGAAAGCTAGCCTAAAAGCATCTAAAAGCTCTTGTGCTTTCACAGGTTGATCTTTCATGATGCCCAATAGGTTGAGCTATTGCATTTGATAGAGAAGGCATGAAAATGTACCAGATTTTATAGAGGTTGTGGTTTTGATTTTGTAGACAGCATTTCGACTAGTATATAGTAGGCTGAGAATTCATTTCAGAGTGGATGGTGTATCATTGATTTCCCTAAATGTTGGCATCATAGCTAGTGGATGAACATAATATTTTTGCTCAAAAGGTTGAGCTGAACCATTTTATAGAGAACAGGTTCTCAGCACTGCAAGGGTTGAGATTTGATTCTATAGTGACTATAGTGGGAACATTTTCTTCCAGAGGTTGGTTTCGCGTTTTGCCACTACTGTAATATATATTATATAAATACACATTTGACATGGTAGTTTTCCCATGTTTTTCCCTCCAACAGGCCGCTAAAAGAAGAGAAGTGCCACTGTAGCACCTGCCCCTTTGCTTCAGCCATCGAGTGTGACCCCACAAGTGGTTGGCTTTCAGGACACTCCTGACGCCAGACTCGCGCACATCGAGTGCCTTGGTGAAACCAGACCCCAGTTGGATGAGATGCGATGGAGCTGGCGTCAAGGAGTGCAAATACACTCTTGAGGATAGGAAATAGTTCAATTTGATTCCAACTAGGGCGCGAAGCCAAACCCATGAAGGAGCAATAGTAGGCAATAGGTTCAATACATCTAAAAACTGTCCTGTAGGTTCCTCTGTTGCATTCTTGTTTGAGACGGGCCGATTTATTGGATTTTGCTTTAACTCAAGGTATTTATTGGAGAAGGCCCTGCGTCGTCAAGGCAAGGAAGTCGCAGGCGCCCAACTGCTGGAAGCATGTGCCCCACTCATGTGTTGTATATAATATTGGGATGACGAGTAGCTTCTTGGCCTCCAACCTAGTAGCGATGGCCTCCACCTAGTAGCTTCTAGCTACTAGTAGCTTCTTGCCACTAGTAATGCCAGAAGCTACTAGTAGCTTTTTGCTCCTAGTAGCGATGCCCTTTGTCACTAGTAGCGTTCTTGCTACTTGCTTTCTTGGACGACATTAGGTTTGGCCAGTGGTTTGACCTTATGCGACAACTGGCCGCAGGGAGGGTCAAGTTTCTAGCTCCGGTCCGTCGTTGCTAAACGATGCCTACACTCTGGAACTCTTCAACTGTCCAATAGACGTATTAAAAAAGGACCGTTGCAAACAAGCTAACAAACCTGTTGTGTTCCTTTCCCGTTTCAAGTTGTTTCTGTTTCCTTGATTCTTTATTCTCCTTGTTCACTTCCCAAACTCAAGAAAGACCACACTAGCAATGAGTGATTATCACCGTCTCTTGTGATGAAGCACCTCTCAGCAGTCCACATTGGTCCACCACTGCAGCGCCACTTCTACAGGAGGCCACTCGGGCTCAGGGGCCTCCAGCGCCTCGATGATGTCCAGCAGCAATGGCAGTGGCTCGGGCATCAAAACCTTTTGAGGAGTTCTGTTTTTGGGAGGCAGCTACTCTCTGACACTCTAACGTGGAAGTGGAACATGGACCCTCGGATGACTATGTACGATTAGGGTGGTGTCCATTTCCATGTTAGTGAGTCAGAGTCGGAGTGGCCTTAAGTTGAAGTAGTATATATATAGTTATACATATATAGACTTGGTGGTTTGACATGGGCTATTGAAAAACAATCGGTTCATCGGTTTTCTATGTCACGAAAGCTAGCGAAGCTAGCTGGAGTTACTCTTGCGATAGCAAGGTTTCTTTCGATCGGGTGCAAATCCTAACCCCTGATCTTTCAGGTCGACGCCTCCCCCCCCCCCTCCCCTCTCCCCGTCCTTGTCTTCCTCCCACCTTCCCTCCCTCCCTCCCTCCTCCCTCTTCGCAAGTTCGACTCCGTCCTGTCGTCGCTCTTTGGCATGCGGTTAGCGTTGCGTATCTTGCGGCCGCACTGGCTCACTCTCACTCTCACTCTCACTGTCTCTCTCATCTCTCTCTCATCTCTCCCTCATCTCTCGCTCTGCAGTTGGATCTTTGCGATGCCACCGCGACGTCTCCTTGACCTCCTCCAAAAAGAGCGCCGTGTTTTTTCCTACCTCGCTGCCCTCCACTTTCCCATTCTGGAGCGGCCTCAAGTTTCAATCCATTGTTTGCGCGCACTACAATCCGGTCTGAACTAAGGTGATTTGTTTTGTTTTATTTCTTCACAAGGAATGGGTGTTCATTGCTGCCTGTTCCAAATTCGGGGTGTGATGTTGGGGTGGAAACCAGTTCTCCACGGCCCAGCTGTGCAGAATGACCGCGTTTGCTTGCATTGGCCCAGGCTCCAGCGTTGGGCATTCATCCATGGTCAGCAGTCACCACTCCTCAGAAGAGGAAGACTTCACTCCATAAGCCTGGCAGGTTGGCGAATGGGCTATTGAAACACTTTGAGAGTCTAGGTGGAACAGACAGACTTCGGTGAATGTCTTGACTTGCAGGTCGAAAACGCAATGCTGCCGGGAAATAGCACATCAGATTTTGAAACGTTAAAGCGCTATTCAATCGCAACATTGAGCAAGCTTAGTGCTTCAAATGCTTCAAAGTCAGGGCAGGCAGTCTCTGGATGTCACTCTCATTGGGATCAGCTTGACAATGGTTGACAAATACAAAGAGGACGGCCGATGCCAACCCCATGCGTCAAATTCGCAACTGCATTCAGTTTCAACCAATTTGGCGCATCCACTACAGAGCTTGAAGTAAATGGCTTTGCTCACAAATCAGCTAGACTAGATGAACTGTTTGGTTGTTTTTGTGGTGATAGCTCTTTATCGGTGTCTTTATCACAGCTGTACTCCCACGTGCTTGGTGGGGTAGAAGTTGTAATTCCTGATCAAGCTTGCAGATCACCACCCCCGAACCAGGTCAGGTGCCCGTGCCATGTGCCAACATGTTGAAGCGTGCTTGTGGGTGTAAACATTCACTGATTCAAGCATGGTGACCCTGCAACCCTCACGTGCACATTTCACAATGGTTCAATACTAGGGCCTTTAGCCGCTTATTTGCCACACATGGTGTACTGTAAATTCCCATGATTGTCCAACATGTTTGCTCATATGGCAGGGGTTTGGTTGAGAGATGTTTAGAGGGATCACCTTTCAAACGAGTTGGGTGTCAGATCAGAAGTCCACAGCGTGCCAAGGGTTGAAACTGTAGAGCTTGCCACACCAAGTTGGCGAGATTAAGGAAGTGACGGCGTCAGCTTTTAATATGGAACACTGTTCCTGCGAGTTGGCCCCTCAAAGGTGCTAATGATTGTGGAAGTTACAAAAGATATCCGAAGAACTAACATGGAAGTGGATCATGGCCCCTTGGAAGACCATTTTCCCCTACAAACAGGTTCAAACAGGGGGTTTTCCACTTCTATGTTAGTTCCAGGGAGTGTAAGATACCCTAAGATTAAATGCTGCCTGTCAACCCGAGTAGGAATTTCGGACTCGATGTGCTTCACGGCCAAATCGCACAGAACATGGACAGAGCATGGTGCGACTCGGAAACGAGAATCCATTGTATCACCAAAGTCCTGCTGAGGCAACAGCTTGAGACGACATGAGCTGGTTACTGAACCCATAGATGTGCCTGGCAGCTAGGTACATAGGTTTTGGAGGCACATCCCTGAGCACATGTGTGCTGCCCACGAAGCTTGATAGGCCACGCCTGTTACTGCACAAAGGCCGGACACTGAAACATGCTTAGGACTACTAGTTGCAAATCCTCCAATGTTTGGTACAGTGAGGGGTAGAGCCATTGCCTTGCGCAGGTCCGACCATATTTTTTCATCGAAAAAATGCGCTAGAATGTGAAGATTGCCTGGTACTGGGGTCGCTTTGGTGGAACATATGCCTATAGGACTATATAGATCAAAGCAAGTCACTGGTGTTACTGCTGCAACTGAGTCAATAAGTGATACCAAAGTTTGCTCAACCAATTTGACTTTGGCAACCAATTCTTGTGCAAGCCGCATGACAGCGCATGAACGTGGCTGATGGAAGCCACCACGCAGATGTCGAGAGAGCCCAATCTTTCTATCACGGCATCGGATTGGGCCGATCGCTTCACCTGGCAATACCTGGCATCTCAGGTAACACTCATAGCCAGATGGCCACTGTTAGTGCCTCAGAGATTTCGCTGCTCTTTTTCCAGCATGAGCAGATGAGTCGAATGGCACTCAGACTCGCCCGGACTTGCTTCGCAAATTCCGAAAACGCGTGGTGTGTGTTCGTATGATTTCGGGCTATGCGTGGAGCTCAAGGTCCAACATCACTCGAGCTCACTCGCACGAGTGTCGCACGAGGTCAAGCTTTTGCTGGATGCCAATGGCGACGACTTGGTGCATGCCCCAAAGAGACGATCAGAGGAGTAGGGGTGTTCCTTCCAGGTTGACAAAGCATGCAGAAGTCACCTTTTCATGAATTGTGTTCTTCTTACTTCCTAGAAGGAAGTAGCATACTTGACATATGTATATATATATATATATATCTGTGTGTGCGTGTTGCAGATGGTCGCATCCTACCAGCATTCCATCCAGGAAACTTTCACACGCAGGACCTGATCCTGTGGAACCTTTTACTCCAATGGGTACTTCACATGCTGGCCTAAGTGTCTTAAGACTCCAAGATCGTGCAATACCTCTAGGACTGGCTGCTATCCATGTGTGTTTTTTTTTTGTCATTGTAGTCCAGACATGTCCAGATCGCTTATTCTCCACAGGCCCGGCTTTCCCATGCAGCAGCGGTGCCGGTGCTCTCGCGCCTGGCAGAGAAGGTCACGAACCAGGCGGGGTCCGGGGTGTTTTTTTTCGGATGGAAGCGACTCCCAACAGCATAGAGGTGGATTGCTGAGTCAGACGGGAGTCTTAGGGTACATTGACCATCATGAATCATGAACCTATATATATATATATATTTATTTTTTCAGGTACCCCCGCCTGAGACCTACCTTTTTGGGCTTGCAAGGCGTATTGTGAAGCAGATCGTATTTTGCAGAAGCACCTGAACATTAGACATTAGATAATCCTCAAAGATAATTTACCTCTGTTGTTGTGTTTATGTGTTTTAGTCCTCATGCGTGGTCTCCAATGATAAGGCATTTACAAGCAATACTATAAAATTTGTGTCCCTGTTTGTCAAATATTTACTGCTTGGTTCATCTTCATTTTCAAACTGTTTGGATGAGTTTGTTTTCTGACATTCTCTTGATGAAAGGTTCCCCTTTCGTCTTGGGATTGTTTACACCACTGGACATCATGGTCACATAATGGGCAGTCATATTCTTTGTTTTTTCTGATGCCTTTGCTTTTGCTGTTTCATTTTTTCAGTCAGGGTTGTTTTCAGTATTCTGTATTGTTGTAGTATCTTCTTTTTGGCTCTACAACTGTCGCAGGTTTTAACCCTTTAGTGAATCTCTAGTGTTCTGTTATTCTGACATCCTTTGCAATACTGTTTAGTGCTAGTGTGCATTCACACTACTTCTTTAGATACGGTTTAAACATGTTTAAAACCTGTTTCAATTACACAATATACATTCATAGTTTGTAGATATTCGTTTAAACCTGCTATTACGTCTATGACAGTAAGCAATGCCCTTAGGTATTTCTCTTTTACCTTTTCTATCCTGTATTTTACGTTGTTCAACCTCCTTATTAAAATACCTTGTGATACATTGTGTATTCAAATCATTTTCAGTATCATCACTGCATTTAAAAAGACGCTTACAGTATATAACTCTACTTAAATCTGTTTGTATGTACAGCCCATATATACTCCGCTAGGGTACTGCAGACACGTGACTCTTGACGTGTTTTGGCTCAAGGAGAAAAGGCGCTCTGTTTTCATGGTAGCGCGTGAGCCCGGTGAAAGCGAAAGGGACCAAGCGCTGCGCATAAAGGAGGAGAGACATAGCAAGGTAGAGACCTCCGAGGAGGAGGATCAGGAAATCCCGGGAGCGGCTGATTCAGCCGCCCCGAGTGGAAAGGAAGAAAAGGAGGAGGAGCCTTTGCCAGCCGCATCAGCGGCAGAATCGGCCGCGAACACCACTCCGGCGGTTGTAGGAACTGCCGAAACAACATCAGCGGTTGAAGGGACCGCGGAAACAAAAGAAGAAGAAGAAGAGACCACAAAAGAGACAGAAGGAGGAGAAGAAGAGAAGCCTGAACAAGACCCCACAGTAGAGCCAGAGGCTGAAGCGGCTGATCCAGCCGCACAGCCATCGTCTGGCCGAGTGATCGCCGACTTCACCACATCCCCAGAAGGTGTCAAAACAGGTTGGGAAGTTCGTGGCACTCACACCAAATATACTGAAGCCAAGGTTGATTCCAAAGCGCCTTGGAGGGTGAAGAAGAATATTTGGGGACAGGTCAAGAAGCATCCAGAGCCACAGTCCGGATTCCGACTTCGAAGCAAGACTTCGCTTCAGTACCGGAAGCTCAAGGACTTGGTCAGGTTGCAGAAGAAGAAGGGTGTCATCACAGAAGATCTGAGGAGGCGCATCAAAGAGTTCGGAAAGGGGCGCACTCCACAAGAGATCAAAGAAGAGCGGGAAGAGCAAAAGGTCCGCAATCAAGAGAAGCGGACCAAGAAGAGAAAGACCTCAGAGAAGAGTGAAGCGGCTGGTTCGGCCGAGGTGGAGGTCGAAGAAGAAGAGTCGGTGAGCCAACCAAGTCCGGTTCGACAGCCTCGAACACCGGACGGGCCACCGCCGGCTAAGCGACCGCAAACCCGCGACACCGAGCGGGGACGGGCGGTCTGGGGACGTGCACTGGAGTTGAACCTCCGCATCGTCGCCCTAGCCAACGAGCGGGCCCAGCGATTGACGATAGAAAATTGGAAATTAGAGAGCCCGTTCCAAGTGCGAAAGCTTGCGGCCGACGAACTTGTCGAGCAACGAGGCCTCAAGGGTACCGTTGCATTGGCCGCCATTCGCGAACTCTGGAAGACCCCCAACGACCAGGGAAAGAGAGGATCCAACGAGGCTTGTAGTTCTTGTGACGAACGACGGCAGGCACAGTTGCCCGTGGTTCAGGACTACATCAAGCGGCGTGGTCTTAAGGGACCTGCCCGCCTCGGATCGACCGCCAAGACAAAGGCGGCACCAAAAGTGAGCCTGACACATGGGCCGAAAGAGAAGGCCAAATCGAAGGCCGGACCAAAAGGGAAGGCCAAACCGTCAGCCGCACCAAAAGTAGCGGATAAAGCGAAGGCCACAACTGTGGGCCGTCGCCCGGAAGAACTCACACGGACTACTGTTGAAGTCCGTGGAGTGCCAAAAGCTTCCGATCCTTGACCGGGCGAATCGCCCGCGGTCGCTGGAAAAGGAGTGAGCGGCAGCAGCGGGGTTGAGAGTAGGGAACCATGGAACAACAGATCCAACAGCTGACCGATATGGTATTGCAACTCCAACAGAACCAAACGAGGTTGGAGCAAGAGAACCAAGTGTTGAGGGAGTCTCAAGGCGGGGTATCAATGCTAGCCTCAGCCGTAGGAGAATTGGCTAAGAGCCTTGAGAAGAAAGAAGATAGGCGAAAGACCCAAATCCTTATGGACACCAAAGGTTTGGGACGCCCCGAGAGTTTTGGGAATGTTGAAGGGGATTTTCGAAAATGGGCCAGGAGCATTGACAACCTGTTCATAACTACCTTTGGGAGAGAGTTCATTGAAGTTCTTGAGTATATTTTGGAACAGGAAGACGCGATTGAAATGAGTGCTATGGAGTCCGCGTTTGGGACTGGAACCATAGCAGCTATGGATGACCTAGAGGATAAAGCTGATCAAATTCATCGCGTGCTCCTGACCCTAACCTCAGGTGAAACAGAGGATTTGATGGTAGGAGCTTCAAATGGGTTTGAAGCATATCGGCGAGTTCACCGCCGTTGGGATCCCCGAACCGCGGGACGGGCGATTCTCCAACCGGAGAGAGTCAAGACATGGGCCGCGGTGAGGCCAGCGATCGAACAGCTCGAAGAGCTCATCAGGCGGTACGAGTCTCGGAGGAGTGCCGCAGGGATCAGGGAGACTCTATCGGACGACATCAAGTCCGCTTCATTGGAGATGCTGGTACTGCCAGATTTGGAGAAACATCTCTTGTTGAACAAGAGTAGATTGACAACCTATTCGTTGATCAAACAGGAGATTGAACTTGTCATTGAAACATCCCTCACATCAAAGTCACCTGTTCCAAAACCAGGTTCATCAAGTACGAGCTATCAAGGACCTCAACCCATGGACGTCGATTCGATCGGACAATGGATCGCAAGCCTGGTCAAAGGAAAAGGTAAAGGAAAAGGTAAACAGGCCAAAGGTGATGGAAAGAAAGGCTCGAGCAAAGGGGGCTCAAGTAAAGGCTCAAACCCGGCTCAAGATATCACCTGCTATAATTGCGGTAAGAAGGGACACCGAGCGGCCGATTGCTGGAGCAAGAAACGGCCGGATGGAAAAGGCGATAAGTGGTCAGGTTCAGGCAAAGGAGACAAGAGTGGTAAAGGTGGCAAAGGCAATAAAGGCAAAGGTGGACGAAGCGGCAAAGGTAAAGCCGCAGGAAGTATGGAAGAGATGGACGATCCGGATGAGGGCGTTGAGCCAGCTCCAGAGGCTGATGTCGGAATGCTCATGGCAGACTTGAGTGGAATTGGAATGGCGGACACCTCATCCGCCGAAGAATGGATGAAGTTTAACCTGGACACTGGAGCAGCCCAGACAGCCATCCCGAATGGCTGGGAGGATCGAGTGGTTGTCAGTGAAGGCAACGGAGTTGTATTCAAGACTGCATCAGGAGAGTTGGTGCCCAGTCAGGGCATTGGAACCTTTGAAGGGTTCGATGAGAGCGGCAACAAATGCCGCGTGAAAGGTTCAATGGCTGATGTTCACAAGCCATTGATTTCAGCATCCAAGTGCTTAGGCTTTGGAAGGATTGCCGTTCTTGATGCGAATGGCGGAAACTTGGTTCCGCAAGGGTCCAAAGTTGGAAAGGCTGTCCAGGCGATCCTGGAGAAAGCGAACGCTGCAGAGCAGCGGAGTTGGATCCCTGTATACCAAGAGCAGGGAGTATACAATTTCTACTTGAGAAAGCCAGGGTATAAACCGACCAAGGAATGCTGTGGCATCGCGGAGTTGAACGCCACAGGAGAAAGAGGAGATGCCTCTATGGATTCAGGCCGACCTGGTCCAGAGGGGCGAGAAGAGGATGATGAGTTGGAATTAGTTGATGAGGTTGAGAAACCCATCCAGATAAGAGCACCGGAGGACCCAACTCCGGCTGAGATTGAAGAGCACGAGGCGACAGGCCATGTGCAGTATCGAAGTTGGTGCCGGCATTGCATTGCTGGACGGGCTGTGGGACAGCCACATCGGACGAGATCCGAGGAACAGAAGGCGAAGAGCCTTATGCCCACAGTGGCAATGGACTATACGTTCATGTCACGGGGCGGTGTGGAGGACGAGCGAGTGAAGCCGATCCTCGTAGTGAAGGATGAGAGGACACAGTCCTTAGCGGCGACCTTCGTGGACTCGAAGGGAGCGACGCCGTATGCAGTGAAGTTCGTGGCGAACTTCTTGAAGAACTTGGGACACCGCAAGGTGGTTCTCAAGTCGGATGGTGAGCCATCCGTGGTAGCCTTGAAAGAGGCAGCGGCGAAAGAAACCAGCATAGACTGGGTTTCGGAAGAGTCGCCAGTAGGAGACCATCAGGCGAATGGTCTGGCAGAGAACGCCTGCAAGGAGATCAAGCGTCAAGTACGAGTTCTCCGCAGCGCGTTGGAAGAGAAGCTCGGCAGAGCTTAAAGATGATGATCCTGCATTGGCATGGCTGCCAAGACAGGCGGGAGACCTGTTGAGCAGGTACAAGAAAGGTCAAGATGGCAGAACGCCTGAGGCCAGAAGATGTGGAAAGCAATGGCGAAAACCTGCCATAGCTTTTGGTGAACGCCTATACTTTAGAGAAGTAGGCGAGGGAGTTCGCATCCTGAAAGAAGGACGCTATGTAGGGCACCACGGCCGAACAGGATCCATTTTGGTGATGACGGCCGATGGCGTGCGCAGAGGCACAGGAATCCGGCGGCTGAGTTCAGCCGACCGCTGGGACCCAAGTGATTGGGACTTTTGCGGGGCTTACCGTGGGAACATTCCGCGGCAAGGCCTGCCGGTGAGCAGCTGATGCTCGAAGAGCGCCTTGTGGTACCACCTCCCAAGGAGGAACGAGTGGCACCACCACAGCAGAGGCGAGTGTACATCAGGAGAGAGGATGTGCACAAGCATGGAGCCACAGAAGGCTGCCCAGGATGCAAGTGCATCTTGGAAGACAAGAGGACGACCTTGCCGCACACAGAGGCGTGCAGAGCAAGGATCACTGAAGCAATGGAAAAGGATGAAGCAGGGCAAGCAAGACTTGAAGCCCATGCGAAGAAGAGGAAAGAACGGCAACAGCTTGACACTGTGAAGCCGAAAGTCGTGGCCGACAAGGACACCGACATCACGGCCGAAGACGCGGCCGGAGAACCAGAGAAGAAAGAAGAAGCAAAGAGCACAGGGTCGGGAAGCCCGCCGCCAACAGCGGCAGAGGGTGAGAAGACCTATCCCGATGACCCGAAAGAGAGATATGAGATGAAGAGGCAAGCAGCCGAGATAGAGAAGAAACCAGTGGCAAAAGCCAAGGTAGCAACAGAGCCCAAGAAGAGAACAGGAGAACTCAGGATAGATCCACCTGGGGCAAAGGTCAAGCCGAATCCAGCTCAAGGAACAAAGAGGACGGCAGAGACCGCCGTAGAAGACCTTGATCCCAGAGTGGAAGAGAGTCCAAAGAAAACTGAGACGTTTTCGTATGTTCCAGAAACACCACCAGCAGGGTGGAAGCCAGATGCAGCAAGCTTGGTAAAAGAGAAGGAGATCGCAAAGCAGCATCTGAAGAAGATCATTCAAGGAACCTACGAGGCGAATGGCATCGAGATCTCTGAGCAAGAGATCAGAGACATCGCGCATTTGAGCATGCAGATGTCAGCAGTAGATGTCATGGAAATCAACTCGCCCAAGAGGTTCACCGCACTTGCAGAGCGGTACAAGTTGCGACCGGGTTTTGCGGTCGACTTGAATGAAATGAAAAGCGATGGAACATACTGGGACTTGAACAAGTCCGAAGATGTTCAAGAGGTGCACGACATCCTTGAGAAGGACGAAACGGCTCTTTTGACTGGTTCGCCTCCGTGCCATATGTTCTCGCAGCTCCAGAACCTCAACTGGAGAAGCATGGCACCGGATGTCCGGAGGAGGAAAATGGACGAAGCCGTCCACCATCTTCATACGAGCGTAGAGCTGTAGGTCAAGCAGCATCGCTCAGGGAGAAAATTCCTCCATGAGGCACCTTGGTCCGCAACTAGTTGGAAGGATGAGAAAGTTGCGGCCTTAGCAAAAGAAGATGGAGTGTTCGTAGTAAAGGGTCCAATGTGCAGGTGGCAAATGATGGCCACTGACCGAAGAGGACTCCAAGGCACCGGCTATGCGAGAAAGGAGACCGGTTGGATGACCAACGATGAAGGGTTGGCCAGAGTCTTGCAAGGAGTCTGCTCGAATGAATCGGGCAAAGGACCATGGCACCGACACATCCATCTGATCGGAGGCATCGCTAGGCAGGCAGCAGTATACCCACCGCAGCTCGTGAAAGCAGTGCCGAGGAGCCTGCGTGACACACTAGCCGAGAAAGGTGAGTTGAACACCTTTGATCTGTTTGCAGCAGGCCCAGTTCCAGAGATGCCTCTGATGGACCCTGAGTTCGAAGAAGTCTACATGGATGATGTGAACGGCGGCATTTTGCCAGCCGAGAAAGTGAAGGAGGCAAGACGCCTTGAGATGGATTATTTGAAAGAAAAGCATGGTGTTTATGTGCCCCGGCCGAGAGCCGAATGTTTTGAGGAAACGGGGAAGCCCCCGATTCCAGTCAGATGGTTGGACACCAACAAGGGAGATCCAACAAACCCGAACTATAGGAGCCGATTAGTTGTGCGTGAGATAAAGGCAAGAAAGACCAAAGAAGAACAATTGCCAGCCAACTTGCTTTTCAGCAGCACGCCCCCATTGGAGGCGATGAGACTGCTGTGCTCGTTGTGGGCAACAAAGAGAAAGTCCTGCCACAACCAGCCGCTGAAGCTGGGCTTGTGGGACATCTCACGAGCACACTTTTATGGAACTCCAAAGAGAAAGATCTACATAGAGCTGCCGCCTGAGGACGAAGCCAGCAAAGATGGGCAGACCTGTGGACTTCTCGTGAAGTCGATGTATGGAACACAGGACGCTCCAAATATCTGGCAGACGCACTACACAGAGACTCTGCAGAAGGCTGGTTTCCGCAGAGGCTTGTCAAATGCGTCAGTCTTCTACCAAGAAGCTTGGGACGTCAGAGTGATGGTGCATGGAGATGACTTCCTAGCACTTGGAGACGCTCAACACTTGGAGAAGCTCAGCCAAGTCCTCAAAGATGCCTGTGAGCTGAAATGTCTCGGAATTCTTGGAGACGAGGATGGAGACCGAACAGAAGCTCATTTTCTGAATCGGTTAATCCGAGTCGAAAAGAAGAACGGCAAAGGATCAATTGTGAATCGAAGCCGATCGGAGACATGTCGATCTTTTGATCCAGGCATTTGGTCTGGAGAAGGCAAATGGTGTAGAATCACCAGATGTCAAGAAGTCGGCAGATCAGCAGATGCTGGAAAGCCGCAGTCCGCTGCTTGATAAGAGCGAGGCATCGAAGTATCGTTCAGCTACGATGCGTGCTGCGTATTTGTCCCAAGATCGACTCGATATTGGACACGCAGTCAAGAACCTTGCTCGAGGTATGGTATCACCAACAGAAGCCAAACTTGCTGACTTGAAGCGTCTCATCAGGTACTTGAAGAAATACCCTGATGTTGGGCAATGTTTTGGCTCATAAGAGACACCCTCAAGGCTGAGGGTGCAGGTTGATGCCGACCACGGTGGAGACGCTGTGACGCGCAAAAGCACGACTGGCATGGTTGCTATGTACGGCATGCACGTGTTAAAACACAGCAGTAACATCCAATCCACTGTAGCCCTTTCCACAGGTGAGAGTGAGTACTACGCACTTGCGAAGGGAGGATCTGTGGGCTTAGGCCTCCAAAGCCTATGCGCAGACCTTGGTTTGGATTTGGGAGTCACCATCGAGGGCGATTCCAATGCAGCCAAAGGAACAGTGAATAGAGTGGGTTTAGGTAAAGCCAGACACATCCAGACCCGCTACCTATGGTTGCAAGAAAGGGTCGCCGAAGGCCACTTGAAAGTGTCCCTGGCCAAGCTCCACTACCACAACTGAAAGTGGCTAAGCAGCGAAGAGTTTCACATGTTTCCTTTTAAGCTTGCGCAGCAGTACAGTGCTTTGCAAGAGGAGGAGTGTTTGTATGTACAGCCCATATATACTCCGCTAGGGTACTGCAGACACGTGACTCTTGACGTGTTTTGGCTCAAGGAGAAAAGGCGTTCCGAAACGTCGAAACTCTGTTTTCAAAATCCCTAGCTCGTGTGACAGCCGTCCACAGCCACTTCCTACTATAATGTCTTATTCGTATTCTCTGCAGATTAGCCTTCGCAAATTTTGCAAAGTTTTTGGGAGTCAAGATTCAAGATTCTGGGGAAAAGTTCTTCAACCCAAGCCCTGACAGAATCTTGAATCTTGAGTCCAGAATCATTTGCAACTGTGCAAATTTGTTAATTCAACATGTGCTTGGTTTCGACACGTGTGTATGCAATATGTTTACATATGCATACATATATATATATGGCACCCCCGCAATCCATCCAAAACTTCTAAATAAATGACCTCAAAATGTGCAGAGTTCACTGGAAAGTGTAATAAGGTAGGTCTCAGGGAAGGGCGTGCCATATATACAAGTTTGTTTCTTTCTTGTGCTGCCAGTTTATGAATGAATCGTCCATCAGAACTCGTACGTCAGTGGCCAAAGCTACCACCTAGGCACCCGACAAGATTCGGGATGTGACTGCTGCGTCCTGAGTTGGTGAGGGTGATTGATGCAGGGGCAATGAATGACGGCCATTATTGGTGTTTCATGTGATGTGTATTTGGCAGTTCGAAATGCTCATCACATGCTTGGAGCCAACATACCCGCTATACCAGAACAAGGTTCAGCACCAAAGGGAGTTCTCAAAAGTATTTCACTGCAAATCGTAGCCTGATGCCGTTCAACCTTGCGGCTGAGGCTGCCCGGAGACGTTTCTTAATCACTTTGCCCGCCTCTAAGTTTGCCAATGATGGTGGCTCGGGGGTATATACTTGAGTGGACTACTGCGGGGCTGCATGCTGGGTGAATGGCACCTGTCCTTATCGACGCGGAGAGTGTGTGTATATATATATAATTGTGCATCATATTTGTACACAATATACTTTTGCACGAATCTACTCCTATTCGACGAAATTCCAATGTTTCCCAACCTGTCCAAGTCCCTCATCACCACTCGTACACTTTGTCAATCACTTTGCCACCATTGCTTGACATATGCATCGTAGGATCATCTAGGATCGTGTTCTCTTGAAATCGTTACCTGATCAATAGGGATTCCAGTGTGGTTCTGTTCTGTACTCTGAACATGGAGCTGGACTTGCCTCAGTTGCCACATCGCAGATGCTTTTAAATTTGCAGTCTGTGGCCAAACATGCAGTTGGTGCGCTTTCCAAACTAAGTTGAGGTCAGTCTAGTCAAGGCCGGGGTTCGTCATTCATTCCCACACTACTCTTACTATGAAGAAACGTCTATATATCCGCCTCAGCAGTTGGGGTAGTGTTCCGGTCACAACTCGAGGGTTTTGTTATGCGACTGCACACATGACCGCTTGCGCTTGCTGGTTCTGAGCAAGTTGGACATCTGTGGGTGCAATCTGTGCTGTAGAGTGATGGCCTGAAGCCCTGAAGCACTTCGATCCTGGCTGAGAAAAAACAAAGTCTAAAAACACAGATTTAGATGCTAAAAACACCAACTTTCGCACTGATATCAGTTATAGGGCCTTGTGTTGACATCTGCAGCATCGGTATAGGAGGCTTTCCACCATGTTTCATCGGCAACGGGAGACTCGGACACGCCGTTGCCTGTACTGCGTTCAAATCAACACGATCCGGGGTTTGGTTTGTTTGATCTTGTTTGGCGGGCTTCCTGGCCGATCCCAGTGAAGCTGCTTTCAAGAAAAACATCAGAATGAATGTCTCCTCAAAGTCATGATAGAACTGTGCCTGCTCGTCACCTTCTTCCAAAACACTTGGAAGATTGTTTCTTCATCCATCTCACCCGTGTCCACATCGTCAGTCAGGTATGGTCCCACATCATCTTCAGTATGGTTGCGGTAAGAGTTTTGCTGCAGTTCATTCCAGAATTTAGTTCCAAGAAGCCGCTTGCTGAAGCATAGGTGAGTCTCTCATGGTTCTCCATGTTGATTTTGTTGCGGTCTTCCATGGAGAGTGTTGATTGTCGATATTGTCGACTGAGGATGTAAACGCAATGTGTTCAACTGTTACTAGTTACTCCAGCTCCTACACGAAGGCGTTGTCGTTCCGGCTGATGTAGGAATCATTGCTCTCATCGGCCTTTTGGCTGACTTGAGAGATTGTTTCTTTTGCAAGGAGCTGGAACTTCTTTTTTCCTCCCAGTTCATTGACCATTTATTGGGCTTCTACCAGGTAGTGTGCTCCCTCCTTGGTGTGTAGCGGCTGGGTCCAAGCGCGCAACCTTCTGCAATGCAGCCCCATTGACTTGTAGTGCTGCACGAGGTGCAAGATGCTCAATGGACTTTGCTGGCCAAATATCGCGGAGGAATGCCAGTGTTCGTCCGTAGACTAGTATGTTTGTAGCTCCTGGCTCGAACGAAGAAATCTGATTCCACCGAAGAGTTGTACTTCCACAGGTCCCTTGCACTTTGCCATCAGCCATTGTTTCGATTGCAGGCATGGTGATGCTAATAGCAGGAAGTGATTTGCCCTGCACCCCGCTGGACAAAAAGGAACCATAACATAGCCCATCATAGCCCTATCTATGATGGAACCTTGACACATGTAGTTCAACTCCAACCCAAAGGTTTCCCAACCGGTCGACCCTGCTTTCTGCTTCCTTTGTTCACCGGTGGACCGGATCTGCTGACCCGGCCACCGGTTGAGATTTGCAATGTCCCACATTCACACCGTGTATAACATGTAATTATACAAACATAGTAACATATATATATATATGTATGCCATAATACTATGTAATTGCACATTTGTGAGCTAAATCAGTTTCAGCAAGGCGTTTTGAACGATACCTTGATCCCCTGGCTTTACGTGTTTCTTGATGTAGCTACTTCAACGCTTGTAAGTCTCCTTACAAAACACTCTGAGGTCAGCGGCGGATCGAATTAACAAGTCGGATTTTCGTGGCAGGTATGGGACGGTCAATTATAACATTAAAGGCTTTCCGGGGTGACAAATGACCGCCCACACCTTCCCTTGTCTCATGGTGTAGGATTCTAGGGAGGTAAAGTTGTCATGAGTTTAACGTCAACAAGCGCAACTTTCATCTGGCCAGTGTATGTCTTGGCGACCGGATATTCCAGGATATGCCTTGATTGTTGGGCTTTCAGTGCAATTTTCCCTCAAACGGATCACCACCGCAAGAGCTGGTCCACTCGGCGTGACACGGTGTCACCAAGCAGCGCGTTGTGGTGTTCGCTTCAGCTACCTTGCAGCTACCCCCGCCTGCCAAGGCTGTGGAGATTCGAGGATTTTTGTATCAAATCCTCCCAAAGCCCCAAGACAGAGCACTGTGACTGGAAATCCATCATTCACTGACCTTGGGGAAATCATCACAGTGAATTCTCCATGGTTCGATGTCCGGCCATTTTCCCCAGTTTTGTTCATGATTGATGATGTACGATGATGTATGATGATCAACCGATATATATATATATATATGGATGTTGGATGATGGATGATGGATGATGGATGATGGATGATGGATGATGGATGATGATGATGATGATGATGATGATGATGATGATGATGATGATGATGATGATGATGATG
>CAXAMN010005947.1:279197-297213 GCA_963970005.1 Durusdinium trenchii
AAGGAAGAAGATGCTAAGAAGGCCTTCGATGTTTGGAACAAGGAGTACGAGCAGGCCGGCAAGGATGTGAAGGAGAACTTGAAGAGCTGGGCCAAGGGACAGGAAGCCGAACTCGCCGAGGCCAGGGAGCGAGGGACTAGTTTGCCCGGGCATCATAGATTTGCGCCCTATAGGCCATTATAGGCCTATAGAAGTGCCTATATATAGACTTTATTCATATAGACAAAAGCTGAAACATGGATACTGTAGATCTGTAGTTCGATAGCTCATGCTTAAGCCTAAAGCATGCTTAATCGTATTTCCTGGCCAGGAGCAGGATTCCGTGGATCGCATCCGCAAGGCTCTTGAGGAGGCGCAGCGTTAAGGTAGCAAAAGCCGCTTGAGAAACATCTCGACTGCCTCGCCCCACTAATGTGTTTGGACAGATGATGACAGATGGTGTATTCAGCACATGGGAAAGATTGCATTCTGTGGCTCGAGGCTAGACCCAACTTTTTGGGTGCATAGGGAATGACGGCATCATGTCGTCGTTTTTTTGCAACTTTTCTCCGGACGGCTTTGGCCAAAGAAAATCGGAGCGCAGCTAGATTCCAGTTCACGCTCACGCTGCCAACTGTGAAGGACATTGATGAAACTTAACCAGCCAGCCTATGTAATTATCTCCGATCTCCGCATCGTGATGTTGGCTATATACTCTTTAAGTGTCCTAGCTTTGACCTCACCCGACAGCACATTCCTTCACTCCAGTGAGTAGGATGCCTCGCTGTTGATGGGCCGTTCTTACTTCCTATTTTTGTGTCCCGAGGAGCCAGAAACCAGGGGTGCTCCTGCAGCCGCTACGTGCTGCTGCTAAGCCCAGTCCTCAGAGCTGGGCCAGTCGTGCGGTTGCAAAGGGGCTAGACATGGCTAGACTAAGCTACTCACGCAGACAACGGCTATCGGCTATCGTTTCGAATGACCATGAATTGCCGATGAACAGGTTTTGGCAGTTCTGTCAAGAACTTCACTGTCCCAAGACGCCTGTGCAATGAAGGGCGCTGAATTTTAGCGAGCTTTCTTGGAACCTCACGTGGCCACGCCTGAGGCTCCCGAAGTCAGCGCGGCCCATCGTCGAAGCGCTGGCAGGTGCCATCGGCGAAGGGCGAAGGGACCAGTCGGTCGTCAGAGCAATCCACGCGTCAGGGCGGAGTGCATTGGTGCCCTTCAACAAGAATAGGCAACAAGCACTGTTTAACATCTCGAGTCAGGAGAAGCAATTGACAACATCAACAACCGATGACAGCAACAACAACCACGGTGACCTACAATGAGAAAACATGAAGAATGCTCCAAAGCAAGGGGACGGTACATTAATTACATAATAGTGAAGAAGATTGGCGACGAGCTACCAGACAAGAGCACTAGCGAGCCACAATCAGCAAAGCCGCGACAAGACATGTATGACGACAATGAACAACCCGCAACGACAGTGTCCAGGTCTGAGATCAATGACAAGTCTCCACGGCAACGACAAACATTATGACAGCAACAATGAGAACCCCCCTTTTAAGTTGCAAGTCGCCAGGCTACAGCAAGACAGCAAGAACACACATAAATAGTGGCGGCATCACTGACAAGCCTTTGTAAAAAATAGGAATGCCAAGAGCGATGGCAAACACAATAAGAATAAAGCCACTGCGGTAAGAACACTAATTAACTATAATTACATATAAATTTAGATATATACATAAACTACCAGGAAAACAATACTATATAATAGTGATCACCATCAACAACAATCGAAACAACAGGGACAACGACAACGACTACGACGACAACAACAACAACATTTCAGCAACAACAGGTCAACAACAGCAACAACAACAAGAATAACCACAACGACAACACCAACGACAACAGCAACATCCACAAACCACAACCACAACAACAACCGCATCCACATCCACATCCACAACCACAACGACAACAATGACAACAACGGCAACAGCGACAACAACGACAACAACAACAAAGCGGCCCCCTCAGTTTCCAACGAGCACTAAAGACACCCGGATACCCGTTTGATACCACCAGAAATCCTAGTTTTCCACCACCTCCAGTGGAACCCACGCAGCCACCCCGCTGCACTAACTCGAAACTCTTGCAAATAGATGCGATGGAAGACTGCCAAATGCATCCACTTCTGCCCAAAACTAACATCGTGAATGAACTCCCTGAAGAACCCACTAAGAGACCAGCATTCCCAGGTGTGGAGATGCGCGGCATTACCTATGCCGAGGGCAGCATGGCTGCAGAAATCTTGCTGGCCTTGGCTGAGAACAACTGTGAGGCTGGAAGATGTTCAAGTCACGAGGATCTCAACTGCACCTCCCATGTAGTCTGAAAAGATGTAAAAAGACTGCAGACAGTTGTAAATGCAAGCATGCGTGCTGGGAGGAGGTAGAGGCAACATCAGCCTGCAAATGTCAAGCGAGCTGTGCCAGCTGCGCTGCACCCTTCAAACATGGAGAATCTCAGTGCGAATCGTGTGTAGCATATCCCAGCTCTAACTAAATTAGATGGTAGAGATGTACACCTGAACCACCTGAAGCCTTCACTCACCAAACCTGAGACGCTGGAAGTGGACCCCCCAAACACCTCCACTGGTTGCTCTCGCCAGATTGCCACGGTAGCGAGCAAGCTCCGACCGCCCTTGTTGCAGCGATTGCCATTGCCAGATTTGGCCTCTTGGCGGAGTGCGTTGGATGGACCCAAGATTCGTCAGAAAAGCTCTTCAGCCAACTCAGCCATGTTAATCAACAAGAGCTACGGTCAACAGTAGGGAGAGTGGACAAAGGATATCAAACGTCACAGCCACTACTACTTTGCAATCTTTGCAAGGCTGACACCCAATGTTGACATAGTGGTGTGTGTGGGGGGGGGGGGTTGATGCTGTTCATGCATATTAGAAGGGTCACGGTGAATCATTAACTTCTTTTCATATTAGTGGTATGCTGCTGCTGCTGCTTGGTGGTCTGCTGCTGGGTGTGCTGCTGCTGCTGCTGCCGACCAACCTTTCGTCCCCCCCCCTTTTCTCAAGTTACGTATTGTGAAATCGATGAAAATGTTCTCAGCATGACATCCACATCTTCATTCCATCACCCCCCCCCCACCCCATTTCAATCACACGACTAGTCGATGATAATGTTGTGAAGCCGATGACAATGTTGGCAAACCGATGACAATGTTATGAACACGATGACAAAGTTATGAAACCGATGACAATGCTATGAAGCCGGAGACTACTTATTTTGTGAAATCGATGACAATGTTCGCAGCATGACATCCACATCCTCATTCCATCACAACCCCCCCCTGCCCCCACCCCATTTTAATCACACGACTAATCGATGACAACGTTATGAAACCGATGACAATGTTGGCAAGCCGATGACAATGTTATGAAAACGATGACAATGTTATGAAACCGATGACAATGCTTTGAAGCCGAAGATTACTTATCGTGAAGTGCAAACGAACGTCAGTATGCCCCATCCCACATCATTTTCAGAAAGCAAGTGCAAACGAACGTCAATATGCCCCATCCCACCCCAACCCAACCCCCCCACCTTTCACGTAGCATCAACTTCAAAAATCGCAGTAGTCACACGTTGGGTTTTACACCCGTAGGCAGAAACTAGTAGCCAGGGTCAACACACTCCCAGAGAAGCTGACCAAACCCTCAGTTGTAGAGGGAAACGTGTTTGCATTGTTTTGGTGAGGTTGCAGCATTTTTGCAGTTGTCAGATGTGCAGAGGAATCTCCCAGCCGCTTGCACTAGGTCAGCATTGTGGCAGCTCTTGGGGAGCAAGGCACATACGCGCACTGATCGTGTGTATATATTATAGGCATGCCGAGATCACTAGGGGAATGAAGGTGCTGGTTGAAGCCTGTGGAAGCTTCCAAATGGCGGAAGCCAGACTAGGGGATGGCGTATGTGCGCAATATGCATGGTGGAGTGCGACTGAAGTCGTGGCACTCATGCTCGAGTCCGAGTCTGGAGAAACCCCGCCCGCAGGTCTCAAAGATGAGCTTCTAAGGCCGCCCTTGCAAGCCAAGGCCATCTGAGAGGGAGAGGGATGGTTGATCAAAATGGAGAGAATTGTTCACGGTTTGCCAAGCTGAGATGGCCGAAAAGTCAAGAAACATTGTATTTTTTATATATCTACAAATACAATGGCGTGCGGAGAAGAAACAAGGTTTTGGATGACTTTTCTGCAGACTACTGACACTGTTCATGAGATTCAGGCGGAACCTTGGAATTTGGTGGATGATTTTGGTTGGTCCATCCAGGACACTGAACGTGTCGATTCTCGATTCGTTTTCAGGTCGCTGTGGCCGGACCCGGCCTGGCTGCCGTGCCGCCCTCGCGGCTTTTGCGCTGGGGGGCCGAGTCACAGCAAAACTCCAAGAAAACGACAGGAAGGAAGCATAAGGAAACCTTTCAAGGGTGAGACCTGGGACTATGCACCATCTACATTAGCTCATATTATTTTGAGAATACTTTCAGGGGTTGTGACATGTTGTGACAAGCTAGTGGTCAAAAGAATCTGAATACTGAGGCAGCCCAAAGAACCATTTGAGCGGCAACTCCCCATATGTAGCCCAAACGCCATTTTCAACATGCTATGAGATTTCCTTTGGCATACTATGACATTTCTGCAACAGATTGCAAGGGCCTTATATAACGTAAGCAATAAGATAGTGTGTGCGTGATTGAAGAAGAGCAGACCCCCCCCAAACCCGTTCTGAACCCAAACCGGTTTGGGGAAGCAGACCCTTCCTCCAAGTCCTACACCTTCCTACATGGTTGGACGAACGGAACGCGGCTCCGAGGTTTGGCCACGGCTTCCACACGATCGCCTTGCATCGCTGAAACGGCCTTAGGGCCAGTGGTGGCCTTAGGGCCTGGCCCGGAGAGGTCGATGGGAACGGCGCGAGAAACTAAGCTAAGATTGACGATTTACAGACAGATTTGGATAGATTTCGTGAATCACTGAGTGCACGGAAGATCACGGAAAAGACCCTTGTGCCGGCAGAATGTGGTCGGCAGTCCCTCAAGCAGGACGGAGATGGCTAAATTCAAAAGAACACGGTCACAACTTTCCATTTTTGTGTCCAAAAGAACTAAGACCCAACACGACAATGTCACAGTCAGTTTAAAGATCGAGTCTTGATGTTATATGCTCACTGAACAGCCAGGAGTCAAGGATAGCTTGAGTTCCCTTTGAAGGACAACAACTGTGCTTTGAATACCTTTCATGGCACGTGTGAGGTAGCTGGAGCCGCAGCTCAAAGTGAGAAGCTGAGAAGCAGAGACATTCCGTTTCATGTCCTGGCGTCCACTGCCACACATGTGATGGTTTGCCAAGGTTTAGAAAGTTGGCAGGGGGGCCCAGCCCGGCCAGCTGAAGTTTATGCATGGCCATCACAGTATACAATTGGTTTGTTGCCCGTGTTGAGCTTGCTGGCACTTCTTACAGGCTGCTTGTCGGAAGAAGCACTGCTTATTGCTGCGAGGACTGCGGAGGACGTAGCAGAGCTGATGTTGGTGGTGGCCACCTCCGGTGCTGCGGAGAGCCCGAGAGCCCGGCGGAGGATTTTTGGTGTTTTTCACCGAGTAGATGGATGGCGAAATGTGGCGAAGGACATCCAAGGGCCAATGGCAGCCAACAAGCGATCTGTGTGTTTGTTTGCAGTCATTTCTTGCCAACAATGCCTGATGCCAATGATCCTACAAGATCAACCAGCCAAATGAGATTGCAAGACCGGACATGCGGATACCGGATACATGTCAATCGACACTAACCTCTTGGAACTCGTCGATGACCCCCCACATTAAAAGCACCCACCGCTACTTGTCCCCAGAGCAATTGGTTTCATATTATACTTTAGGGAGACCTCCCAAAGACCCCCTGGAAAGTCAGGGAAATAGACCAGTCTATCCATTGCTTGGGTGATGTTGGGTGTCTTAAACATGCATTTTCAAAAAACCATGTATCATATATATATATATAGTAATATTTATATACGTACATTTTAGGTTCAAGTTGGAGGCCATCGCTTTTTAGGAGGCCATCGCTAGTAGGTGTTGACAGCGTCGTGACAGACCCGGCTTCGGCCCGAGGCCCTGGTGCCAAGCGGCTCTTCGGCCGCGTCACGGAGGTTTTGACCCCGCGGCTCACGGCCCTCAGCGCCACGGTGCTTTTGAAGGCTTCGGGGAGGGTGGACGAACAAAGTGCAGAGCAGAATTGGCGCGTTGTTGTTTGACCAGTGTGAATGCTACGGCTGGTGTGCATCATGCTCCAACCTGACCCAATCGGACATTCATAAAAAGGGTGTATCACTCGGGCTCTTAATGCAAGAAATTACATTTCTAACTAGAGTGACTCACCCTGGCTCAAAAAGTGTTGCTTCAGGTGGTGGTGGCAGCTGGGGCTGCTGCGGCACACTGTCAAGATTCTCAGATGTTGCTCTGAATTTTGGTTATGTTGCTCTGAGTTGTAGTTCCACCTTCTCGCCTGACCTCTTTTTGAACCAATGCATGGCCGATGTTTTTTGTTTTCTTTCTTCGTTGGACCCCAGCTGAATAATGTTCACATCGCAATAGTAACCCCCCCGAGTAAGATGTAGTAGGTTCGTCGTAAAAATCAACTATATATCCGCAACGATAAACATCAGACCTTAGGATGTTTTTGTTGATCAAAGTAGTCTACTGGCAAGACCACACGGCCGAATGAAGCGTTTAAAAACAACGTAATTGACCCACATTAATAAGCAATTCAAAAATTAATTATATACATATAAATTCAATCTGGAAAGAGGTTTGTTGGTTGTACAGGAGAAAGCCCAGTTTATGTAGAGAGAGAGGGAGAATGTTTGGTTTATTATTGCAATTTAGGAGACAGTTGGAATTAGAATGAAAAGGACGTTTTATTGTTAGTAGTCTATATGTGTATGTCTTTGGCACTCGTACGGGATACCCCTGTCAAACTGTGTTTGGTGTTTTTGAATGGATGTAATAAAACAACTACGACAATATTCAATCAAATAGTTAACTAATCAACAAACAGTTGTTTGACGATTTGCCGGAAAGAGCTTGCCTATTGTACAGGAGCAAGAAGGTTTATTGTTGTAGAGGAGTAAGTCAAGTTTACTATTGTGCGTTGATTGAACAACTGTTTTATATACACTAGTGATCACTAGTATATGATTGACTGGTCGTAAGAAATGTATAAGTATGCGTTTATTGAATTTTATTGCCAGTAGTTTGCAATTGGCTGGTCGTTTGAAATTGTATATATATATGACCTAGTGCAATTAAAATCATTTTTTAGTTGACAGTAGTTTTACAACTGACTGGTGACTGGTCGTAACCTATTGATAAAAGCCAGTCTATTTTTGACAGTATTTAGTTCGTACCCTTTTGGAGAAAAGAAACGGGTTTATAATTGACTCGCTCTCCCTTTTCAACCTACTGAACTTAGCCTAGAAACCAATGCCTTTTCGAAGCACAGCAATTCCGCGGTTCCAGCCCACCCCCAGTGAGAGAGGCCGGGAACTGCTGGAAGCTGCAGCTCACAAAGCAGCCAGGGAGCTGAGCATGGTCTTCTTGTGTGACAAGTCTACAGGTTCCCAACCTGCAAGTCTTGTTGATCGCTCTCATTTTCACAGCAGCTATACCCTGAAATCCATTTCCAGAAAGGGTGTTTCTTCGCAGCCTGCAACGCTTTTGGAGATATCTCCACCTGCCCAGCAGGGCAAATTGGTATTGGACACCTGGCATTGCGGTGGATCATGCTCAACAGATGCACGCAGCCAATGCTCAAACAATAACAATTATCAAAGCATCACACGCAAGCCGTGCAAGGACGCTACTAGGGGCTCCTGGCCTAACTAGATCTACTAGGACACCCATGCTCACTAGATCTCACAAGTCATCGGATTGTCTACACACTAAAAAGATCATTAGACATTGGACGGTTTCACAAATAAGTATATTCCCGTTTCGCCAGTAAGTTTGCCAATTTCAAGTGATGCAGTTCATCAAGGTGCGTTTTCGTTCGACAAAGGTCAGTGGTAGAGACTTGGACACCTGACAGCCACACGCCTATGTAAAAGTCATACTTAATGGGAAGTGCTGAACTTCACACTCTGAAGGAGGTGCCCTGTTCTTTTCAGGGCTGCCACGATCCGGAACTGGCAGCACTTCCGCATTTCTGTTCCAGTCCGGCTCCCATGACCAGCTGCGCTTGCATTCTTGCCCGACATGTTGGCGCGCCCACGGCCACGCCCTGGGGGCACTCCTTTGCCGGGAAGTGGAGCCACTGAGAGGGAAAGTGGTCACTGGAAACGCTTTTGGCTCAACATAGAAGCCACTGGGTTCTTAATAACTGGCGTATATACTAATTCTGTGATACTGGGTTCGCTAAGTGGTTTGGCTGAGAGAGTGCTGTAACAGTGATCACTAGTTGAATCATGGTGCTATCCGAGATATGATGAGCAAACAACAGCGACAAAGTTGATTGGTGTTCAAGGCATCAGCACTCCAAGTCCGTGTCTATGGAGCTTCAAAAATTCCGGCACATGAACACTAACATGATAATCCAAATCGGTTCAACATTGCACCGGAAGCATGGCGAATGCAGGAAAAAAGGCATGGTCCACGCGTCAAAGAGGCTCCAATCGATGCCAACAAACAAGAATGATGCTGCTAAGGCATGGCTGAAAGTGTTCACTCATGCATGTAACGACGTCAAACAGTACCAGAGTGCCTTTTCGTTCTCCAAGGAGCCCAGTGGCTTACTGACACCGGGCCCATGCGGCTTGCCGGGTCGTGGCAAGGTGACGAGTCTGTTTTGTCTTGCACTAGGGGCATTCTCATCTTGCAGTGCGATGCAGTGCGCAGAATGACCAGTTCTGCTATCTAAAGAATCTACAGTAATGGAAATGCCCAGCATTGGCCCAACATGCTGAGAATCTAGCCAGGAGAAGAAGCTGCAATTAGACAAGCAGATGTTCGAGACGATCCTACAAGAGGCTTGTGAAATCGCAAACTGTCGGTCTGCTAGCGTGGGTGGAAGCTGAGGTTCGGGGCTTCACTGACGAAGAGCTCTATGATCAGCTGAGCAGCTGGCAGGCGGGGCCGGGCTGGGGAGTGTGGTACGGTCGTGTTCATGGTGGACCCAGTTGAGAAGATCCGATAAGAATCCTGTATGTCAGCAGCATCGCAGCCTTGTGCATGAGTCTCATGAGGTTCAGGAAAGCATGTACAGTGGTTTCAGAGTATATAGATGGCACACTCCCCAAAAGGAGCTTTAGATGGGCCCCCCATCTAAAGGACATCATGGGGTTTGTGCCATCTATAAACAACTACAAAAAACTCGAAGGATCCCCAAGACTCGGCGGGTCCTCAGTAGTAAATGGCGCTGAAAGAACGAACACTCATCAGGCAGGTGGCCATAGAGTGGGTAGCATTGGAGCTCAGCCAACCTAATACGTTGTGGCCAAAGATTATCACTATTTTGGAGAACGGCCTTTACTAACCATCATCATCCACTGTTACAGGGAATGGGATACACCCAACCACCGAAATTACATACAATTAATTACAAATTATATATTACATTACATTACAGTATATAGGGAAGCTGTTCATCGTGAGCCTGCATCACGATTCACCTCAGTCACCTTAGGTATCCAGCTATGGTTGGGGGGGGGCCTGCGCGCGTCCATCCACTTTCGTAAGGCGCTCCAAGTGAAAAGAGACATTAAATCTTGCTTGCGGAATTGGGAAGGCAAGTTGCTCAGCAATCCCGTGAGCATGTCACGGTGAGATGGAGCTGTTGAGAGAGGGAGACCCCATACCAATTCGTTTTGGTCAATTTCCCTTCTTCCAGCTGGTCTTTGGGAGGTTCCCCTATCTTCACACACCCATCTAGAGTTTAGAGCAGCTGGCCAGGAGCATCCAGAGTTCCTGGCACGGCAGCAGCAGACGGAGCAGCAGCTTCGGAATGAAGTGGCCAAGTTGCAGGAGGAGCTTCAGATCGTGATTCATGCTTGGAGAACTCATACATCGCTTTCAGGTCACGACTAGCACGTCCAGACGTGCAATGTGGGGCTAGTCGTGTGGTCGCATGTTGTGTAATTAGTGTTTGAGACTAGCAAGGTGGATCCTGCAGTGGACGTTTCAATCAGGAGGTGGACCATCACCGAAGCATTGCCGCAGAAGCGCAGCAGAAAGCTGTGGAGGCTCAGGCCTCTCAAGCAGAAGCGCTGCGAAGGCAGGCATATAATGTCACTCAGATGTTATGTTTTAGAATGCAGTAGACATGATGTTATTGGATGTGCGGTCAACTCACGAAACAGTTCCGCAAGAATTGTTCAATCGTTCACTTTCAAGATTGTTTTTGTAACGGTTATATATATATATATATACATATTGCACAAATGCTAGAGCAGATGCTAGCTCGAGATCATGTTGGATTGCAACTTTTCATTTGATCCCCGTCTCCAACTCCGGAGGAATGACTTCCGCTTGAGCCTGGTGAAGCGTCAACTTCAATCCATCAAGCGTGGAACCTCTGCAGCCAGTGGCCTTGCTGAGCGCTGTCGGGACTGCCAACGGCGCGCTGAGCTGCTTGGACGGCAGATGGCAGTGTGAACGGCAAACGGCAAGTATGGCCCTTTGTTTGGGGGGGCATAGCACAGCTGTTCATTGTTCTTGTGCGAGATCAATGGCCGGGTGCCCGGCTGAGGCTGCTGGATTTGGAGCGCGAGGCAGTACAAAAGGAAGCTCAAATGAAGAAGAAGGCTTGGCAGGCCTGGGGCGTTTCGATGCATTGTGGTTTCGACATGTTTCGACTATAAGCAGGCAGAAGTTGGAGAGCGCCCCTCTCCAGCCAAAGGCTGTCTTCGTAAAGATGAAAGCGCCCACTGCACTACCCAAGATGACAATCAACCAGTAAACAGAGTATTGAATAAATTTCAGGAGCGGAACTTTGTGTTTCGAGCTGTTTCATGGGAATGAATCTGGCCGCTCAATCTCTTATGACATTATGCTTATGCAGAATGAATGCACCGACTGCATGTCCTTTTGGCAAAGAACGAAGAACATGTTCAGCTGCGAATAGTTCCACCTGAAAAGCTGTAGAGGTGCAGACCAAGCCGTCATGAGCTGCAGGAAAGCGAGCAGGAAGCTTCCCACTTGTCGAATCAGCTGGCATCGCTGGAGCAGCAGCAAGCTAAGTCAGCTTTGACCCGGTCGTCCATCCGCGAACAGGACGGCGAATGGGCGCGCACTGGCGGCTCTTGAGCCATGTGGACTAGCCATGACTTGCCAATATACATATTTAAGAAATCTTAAGCCCAGCCTGCCCCTGGGACCAGAAAAGAACGCCCTGCACGTGATGACGGAAACAGCAGTTGCTCAATTCACTCAATCTGGATGAAGCCCGCCTGTACACGAACTTCGCAGAGAATTGAGTATACAAGCCTCGAGAAATCTCAAGAAAAGCTTGCCTGAGTCAGTGAAGTCAAAGGACTGGAATACATTGGAATACACATCAGCAAACCCATTTGGACCATTGTCACTTGTGAAGATCCTGTCCAAAGCTGCGCAACATCTGCATACGTTTTGCCGCCCAAGCCTCGACCGATGCTAGTTCCCAGGAGGCCAATGCTCGTTCTGAAGAGGTTG
The DNA here is from genome assembly GCA_963970005.1 of Durusdinium trenchii. Classification (NCBI taxonomy): domain Eukaryota; class Dinophyceae; order Suessiales; family Symbiodiniaceae; genus Durusdinium; species Durusdinium trenchii. The sequence continues at coordinate 290,935 of CAXAMN010005947.1, forward strand.
AGGCCTCGGACCTCCTGGTGGAGCGCACCGATCTGCAGCAACGCCTGCGGAAGCATCAGGCACGATGCGGCAACGACGCGAAGACGGTGTGACAGTGTCCCTCCAAGATCTCCAAGAGAACTGAGTCTTGGAGAGATATGTGCGAAAGCTAAGAGAGGCTGGGTGATGGATGGCTTCTCAGAGCTGGTTCCTTTGGATGGTGTATGATTTTGTTATGATTTTGTTGTCGTTGTTATGATGTTGAGTGCAATAAATAGATTATAGAATGATTACACCAACTCTGTAAATTATATATCATTCAGGCCAGGCATTTGTGTTTGATGTTTTTGATTGAAGGCTCCACAGTCAGGGTCGGACTAGACTAGACCAAATGGTTTGACTTCTTGATGGGACACGAACCATCACGAACCCAATTTCCTGGCTGCACAGGAGATGATTCAGCTTCGCCAGCTTCTGCTGGAAGAGCGGATGCTGCTGGAGAAGCGCCACTCAGTGGAACCCCTGTTCACATCACCCATTGAGAAGATGACATGCCTATTTGATGGAGAGGGGAGAGTGGTCGAGACGCCAGTTACATTTCCCTTATACAAGCGGTTTCAAGGGACAGCGGCAGGCTCTTTGTATAGCCCTTCCCGTCGCACGCCACCAAGGCAAGATGAGTTCGGGCGAAATGTTACGCGAGATATCGGAGCTTGAAGAACAGGCTGAGTGGCAGATTTTCAATTACTTGTACGGGATAGCATGCCTCACAGTATGGGTGGATTCCATGCGCATTTAGCCAGGCATTTGTTTCGCAGAAACAAGAGCCAACCACTTTGGAAGGTGATTGAGTAACATGCAACAGGTTGCAAACACAGCTTCAGTGAGGCTGTAAGCTCCAGAGGCCAGTGCGTAGAGAACAGGATTCTGAACCTGTCATTCTGTAATCCAGACATGGGCCAATCATGGCCAATGTACGCTTCATTGTCTCATCCTGACGGAGGCAGACGATGTGGAGCGTAACGCGCAACGCTGCGTTGCGGATTTGCGAACATCTTTGGAGCGCTTGGCGCAGAGATGTGAGGATGCGCGGAAAGCGAAGGAGATCAAACGACGCTGTTGGCTGGTGCTTTTATGTCACCCGCTCAGTGTACTTGCCCAAGAGCTCAGCTGTATGATTCTTTGTGTTTGCCCCTGAGGAAAGATCGGTCGAGAGGGGGGGAGATGATGACAATTAATGATGAATCAAGAACACTTCACCCCATTGCTCAAGGCATTTGATGCTCACATTGCAAGTAGATATAGATGGAAGGCGTTCGATATGTATCGAGCATTTTGTCCTCGTAACTCGTAGTCAAGTATGCCTTATGCCTGACAAAGTTTTGTTCCCGGGTTTGCTGGCAGCTTCTGGGTGCAGAGGACCAGGCGGAAGATTGGCTTGGTGCTGTTTGGGCTGCGCTGAACCAGCAGAGGACACACGATGTTTGACCAAGGTCCTGCAGTTAAGTATGTTCAATGACCAGAACTGCAAAGGTTACCCTACAGTCCTTGTGGTTGTGGGTTGATTATGTCACGATATTGCCAGCCGCAGTAGCATCAGAGGTCTGAGGTCTACGTACCGCAACTCGCACCCGCTCCTTGTCGCACAGTGGACCATGTTGTTTCTTGTCGCCGGTGCAGGCGGGAGCAGATGCTCTTGCACCGGCGGGTGAAGGAGGAGGACCAGTGGGCCAGCCGCTTGCAGGAGCGCACCGATACTTTGGACGCTTGGTTGAGAGCCCAGGGTTGCGTGTTTCCATGCGTGCCCTGGTGGACCAGGTCATGTATTAAAGATTCCTTCACACCATGGGGAGGGGCTACCAAGTTTGCCTATTGTCAATATTTATGTTTGACATTGGTCAGTGATTGGGTGGTTGGCACTGGGGCTTGAGTTTGAGCCGGCAGCCTGCATGTGCATATACAGCAAGGGGAACGGAGGAAGACACTTCCCAGATGTGAGGCAATGCCTTGAAACCAAGGTGGATGAACTCGGCGTCTTAGAGCGTGAAGCCCTCACACCGCGTGCAATCTCCAGCGCCGCAAGTGAGGTGCGACGAGATGGGTACTCTGAAGGAATACAGTGCAATGATTCAATGATGGCATGCGGGGCAAAGTTGTCACTTAGGGATTTTCCGTTTTTAGTGATGAAAGTGTTTATTGCCATCATAACAAGGCATATGAACCACATTCAGTCACTTGTGGCATCCCGTGGCTTGGCAATCGTGCCGCTCAAGACATTACAATTGCCTTCAACTTTCAATGCTCAAGACGTAACAAGCTTCACTGTATTCCATGCGAAGCAGAGCTGGTCGAAAACTCTTTGCCCTTTTTCGATGCTCGAACACCCTCCGCACTCGAGCAGGAGACCGTGCGGACCCTTGCGTTGCTGCAGCAACGCCGAAAGAACTTGCGGCGTGATTTGTCGGTGCAGCTGGCACTCTGCCGGCAAATGCAGGGCAAGGTGAAGGAAGCAGAAGGCCTGGAGTCTCTCAGGGAGCCGGGCTCACAGAGAATTCCTCAGGGCTTTGATATGTTGGGATCACGCTTTGAAACATGGCTTGTGCCATTGAATCCCAACCCCTGTTGTCCCCCTGTGAGGCTGCATGCCAACCACCAAATCACCCATGCATAGAATACGAGCTTGCTTTGATTAAATGGGTGTGATTCACATGTATTTGTCACATATAGGCACAGGCTGCCGGACTGCAGTCTGGTGGAGATGTCACAGTGAACTGATGGAAAAGATGTTCGAAAGTGTTGCTTTTGCCATTAGACGCTTTTAGCACTTTTGAGCCGTCGGTCAAGCAGGGTTTTCTATGTTTTTTGTCGGGGGGGATGACCCACCAATGGCAATTTTTCTTGGAAGGGTCCACGACTCTCCCCAACAGATTTGAGTGAAGATATCACTGCTTCAAAATTAGGTAAAGCATTCAAAAGCACAAACACACACACACACCCATATCTACAGTATATTTTTTTGGTAATATGTTCTTCTCGTAGAAGGGCAAGAGCATAACACGTTGGCATGCTGCACATTCCTGTGTTGGGTGTCCCTTATGCGTTTTTTGCGCAGGCGAGCAAGCTTTGCTCCTGGAGCAGTTGAGGCCCTTGCAACCGATGCTGGCCTTACCAAAGACCTGAGATCGTCCCGAACAAACGAAGCCTGCCATGTCTCAAACTCAAGGGTCTCCAGCAAGACCGAAGGGATGAACCACATTAGGTTCGGGTGGGACATCACTGGCCTGTGCTCCACTCGGGTCATCCATGTTCGCTTTTTGGCCGTTTGGGGATTCCTTGAAGCTGACACGATCACTAGGCAACTCGTTGCCGGATTGCTCCCATTGGCAGCAATGTCGTATCATAGCGGGCTTGCAGTTGGAATATCCCAACATTATATACATGCACTTAGAATCAAATATAATCAAATAGAATATTCAAAAGCGCATTAGGGTAGGTGTGAAAAGTTTGTAGTTAGAATATGTTGTGCAGTTATCAGAACGTTCAACAAGCAGCCTTTTTTCCCTCGCAATCCCGATGTGTTTGTATCCATGGCCATCTAGATGTCTAGAGCGCTGAAGAGCCAAACGTTACGGGTCGGGATATCAATGGTCCTTCATCCATGTCAAATCGGAATATCAATATTCAATGTGCGTCCCTGTATTCTATTTGCACATGTTTTCCCTAAATCTGACTCACCCCTTTGACATGCACATCGTTGAGTTCCGATTTAATGAATAGCATTCTATGTGCAAGGCCGCTATTCTAGAACATGTTCAGGTTTCATTTCTCGGGATGCTATTGTGATCCCTGGCTTTGGAAGGGATGGTCATCTTTGTGTCATTTTGTGACTGCCTTATCAATCACAAGGCGTAAATACGACGAGGTGAACAGATAGCATAGAAGCACCTGTTACACCACACGATCCAAAAAATACAGTGATGAATTACAATATATACAAAAAAAAGGAACACACAAACTCCTTTGATTCCTTCACCATCATGCGTGCCGCTTCTATTTTTGGAGATGATGGTGCCTCGACCCAACTCCAGAGCGCCATAACGATGTCGCATGATGCCACTCGTTCAGATAGCTTTGTTTGCATCCATCCCTTCTGAAACCTGGTGCTTGCACTTGTATATAGACGATGCTGGCTGACAAACATGGTGAGCATGTTTGTTTGCCATGTGCCAATCAGTCAAGCTGCCTGCAGGCTGTAGAAGATCTGCGGAAAAATTGTAAAACAAACAGAAACCATATTGTGTTTGCTCCAGTTGACAACTTCCCCGATGTTGTTTTAATGATGCTGTCGACATGCAGCACCATGCACATTTATTCCAATCCACGTTTGTCCATACGTTCAGCCCAGTGTGTCAACAGCAAAACTAAGCTATATGTTGTGGTAACAAAATCATGACAAACATGCATCCAGTCAGCCCTTTCCTGTTTGTGTTGCACGTGACTCGTTGCACGGGGTAGTAGCATGGCCCAAAGCATGCTGAGGTTTTGAAAGGAGCCGATATGAAGCCGGAGCAGGTGATGTTGCTCACGCAAGGGGTTTGGTGACCTAATTTGGAAGGGTCGCTGGGGATCAGCGGGACGTTCAGAATCAAACTGAGGGAATCAACGAGTTAGAAGCAAACTATATTATAGACCTTGCCTGCGCCATACTGAAATCCTAGGGGCAGACCACCAGGTCTCAGAAAGAAGTAAGTTCATTATTAAAAAAAAGGACGTCAGGTAGGGCCCCAGGAAATTACAGCAGAAATGGGGCTTTGAAAAATCCTGGTGCCCAAGGTATCAAGACACGTAGGCGCCAGGATTCCAAAAACACGTTAGACTACAGGATTTCACTAAAGCTGCAGGATTTCACAAGTTAGAGATACTGGAGAGGACGCTTTTCGTGGACAGTTTTTGTCAACCTTTTTGCTGTGGCTGTGTTTGTCGTCAATTCCGTTCATTGCAGCATTTGCTTACACTCTTTGCTCGGCTGATAGAAACACACGGCTGATGAGGGCACTGGAGCGACCAGCTAAGGTAGATACCCAGGATTTAATAAAGCATTTGATCAGCCCCGACTCCTTTCCCTTGGTTCCCAACCCTTTGGGGCACGTTGGTCCATAGGATTTCTCCAAAAACAACTCTTGAGAAAAAAACACCTAGGGCACCACTGAAAAACTAGAAAGTCACCTTGGTTCGGTAGGATTTTAATACGTAAAATGTTGGGGATCTACCTTAACTGTCGGTAGCAAGGGACTCTATATTAGATCTTTCTTTCTTTTCTTGTTTCATTAGCGATGGCCTCCAACCTAGAAGCTACTTGCTCCTAGTAGGCCAGGAGCCCCTAGTAGGGTCCTTGCTCCTAGTAGCGATGCCAGGAGCCCCTAATAGCGATGCTCCTAGTAGCGTTCTTGTTCCTAATAGCGATGGCCTCCAACCGTTCGAAGCATGTTGAAAGTCGAAAGACCTTCCGTTCGTCGACCGAGGTGCTGCCCCTGGGTGGTGCTCATCCGGTGATTCCCTCGAGTGAAACGATGAGTGAGCTGGAAGAGGTGAAACTTTTTGTTACTACGAGTAAGGCACTTGTTACTACTAGCGAGGCACTTGTTACTATTACGAAATGGACGCAAAATGGTCTGTGAGCTGTTAGCCTCTAGATGCTGCTAGCTATTGGTCAGCTCCGCAGTCCATTAAACCTGCCAGGCGTTGGCTGGTGGACATGCAACCTTCTACAACCCAGCATGCAACCCTTCGCGTCAAGAGATCAGAGCAATAATTCATTCTTCGCATCATGTTCACCACCTGACCCCTGTGGCACTGTGGGGCGAAGCCCGGCGACCGAAGCCGTTCAGGTCGTCGCCCGGCTCCTGAACTTCTGGGTCCGAAGCCGAGGGTCAGCACCGACGCAGTTCCACCCCCTGCTTTCTGAAGGAAATGAAGGTACAAGGAAATGAGTGCACTGAGTGCACTTTCTTTCAGAAAGATTCAGAAAGCACACTTGCAACTTGCAACTTGCAAGACAAGCACTTGAATTCTCTATGAGAGGCAGTGTTGAGGGACTAGCAATGTGCCAGAGAATGCTGGAACCTGGGGTGCCAGACCAGTTCACGATGCAATTGTGTCAACGGTTGCTCGCTACCCCGTCCTTCCCGTCCTTGGGATTTCTCACAACTGATTTAGACGATGTGTGTGTGTGTAACCCTTGGAATCATAGGGGTCCTTTTGGATTTGCTCAGCTTGCTTTCTCACTTTCCAGTTTTACCA
>CAXAMN010005947.1:297223-310477 GCA_963970005.1 Durusdinium trenchii
CCCCCCCTTCTCCCCCTTCCCTCTTTGCTTTCTGGGGTTTTCCTGAATGCAATACTCAGGATCACCCCTCTCTTTCTTGGGTGTGTCCCTGGACGATTGTTCGTAGCTGGGAACACCTTCCTTTCCTCTCCCTTTCTCTCCCTCTCTCTTTCTTTCCTTCTCTCTTTCCTCTCTTTCCTCTCTTCACCCTCTTCCCTGGGTGTCCCTGGATGCTTCGTCATAGCTGGGAGCCCTTCTTTTTGGTGTGTCCCTGGACGCATGTGTCGTCGCTGGGAGCACCTTTGTCTCCTTCTTTCTTTCCCTCTCTTTTCTTCCTCCCCCTGCCCCCTCTTTCCTCGCGCGCGGCGTGTTTACAAGCAAACTAGGCTTCTGCAACAGGTTTTTCTAATGAGGTTTGGTTTGTCATCGGTTTGTCCCCGTTCATTTGGTTCCCCTTTCATCGGCCCCCACAGACGGTTTTTTCCTCTTTTCTTTCATGTCTTTCTGTCTTCATGTCTTTTCATCCTCATCCTTTCTTTCTCTTGCGCGCACTTTCGTCCGGACCTTAGTTTGTACACATACACGCACGCGTACTATACTTACAGCGAGGTTCAGGTGGCCCAGGTTCGTTACAATGAGGTTTGGCTCATCGGTTGTCCCTCTTCACTTGGTTCCTTTTCATCGGCAACCACACACACCTTTGTCTGTCCTGTCCTTCTCATTTTCATCTGTCCCTTTTGCGTGCACATGAGCCTACCTCCTTTCCGGGCAGGATGGAGGTCACACATGCCTCCCTTCGGGGAGGCGTGTGTGTGTAACCCTTGGAATCATAGGGATCCTTTTGGATTTGCTCAGCTTGCTTTCTCACTTTCCAGTTTTACCACAGCAGGGGGCATGGCAGCTGTTTCCCAGGCCATGCCAACGAAGCTACGGGATTCAGCCGGAAGGGAATGTGGACGCACATTCCTGTACCTGCAGCGTGAACTATTTTCAAGCTGTTCCACTTCTGTGTTTTGCAGTAACCGTCTAATGCAGCGGTGATTCATGTCAGATTGTGAGCTTGACTTTTCTGCACGAACGTCGTCACCTTGTCGTCCGCTCGATCGATGTCTTCGTTTGGAGCTGCTGACCACCTGCAACCTTTGAGACCTCCACTAGATGGACCTCCACTTCCTTTTCGATTTCCTGACCTCCACTTCCTTTTCGATTTCCTTACCTGTACCCTTAGGAAATGGAACCCTAGGCCGGCGTGTGGCACCGCTATCAGGTCAGTACGCATATCCATGAGTGTGTGTGCGTGCTTATGTTTCTGAACACGGCACCCTCAGCATGTGCATTTTGAGCAAATTCTACTTATTTATATATACTGTACTAGTATCTCCTTATTGTTTTCATGTTAGGTTTGGTTGTTACTTGCTTGTGCAAAGAAGGCTTCATCATGCCTATTCTCTTTGCATTTGCTGTCCGTGTGACATAGTCACCAACTCCCCCCCAACAAAACCAGACAGGTCCATGTCTCAGGATTTGCCCCTCAGACATTGACATGGTTTATTTTTCTTTGTTTGTTTTGCTAGCTCTGAGTTCTTGTTTGTAAGTTCCTCAATACCCATTCATGCAATTGATAGTGGAGTATTTGGCTCTGAGTGAGAAATATAGTTACTATCATTGCTTAAAACAATATGAACAGTAAACATGCTTTAACAAACATCGAGAGGAATTTTTTGATGTTCAACAATTTGTCAACAATAATCTCGGAATATCACCTACCCTGCAATAGGTTTGCCCAAGATGAAGTGGAACCCCTTAAACTCCCTAGCTATGTTCACTCTTTATATAAATAGTGTGTGAAGTTATCCCTTTCTTCTGTCATTGTGTTTGTTTTCTTCATTTTTACCCTATCTCCCACTCGCGTATATGTGCGGATGTTCGTTTGAACGTTTTTGCGCGTCTACTTTTCAAACACATCCCATACACCAATTAAGCTTCTTGTTGACACATATGTTTCCCCATATGCTTCAGCAACGCAACGTGTGTAACCATTCATTTGGTGACATCCACACATCAAACTCGGGAAACATGGTATGCGTTAGATTTGTGAAAAGGCATCAGTTAATATTTGCTTCCATCAAGTCTTTTTGTTTCGTATCCTAGAAGGGGCGCTACTAGTATTTAGGCATTTAGTTCTGAATATTTGGACTTATGAGTTTCCTTGAGTGCCTCATCGTTGACATTACGCATTTCTTCAGTCACCTGTTGAATTCATGTGATGCATTCACAAGTGTTTTGCAGTGAAGGGTTTGCCTTGAACAGTCTTGCCTTACAATGTTGTAGGTAATTGATGTGATGTGTTTAGTTTTTTTGTTTTTTGGATCTCACTTTGATTTGTTTAATACATTGTGGCCATATTTTGCTGATGTAAGTTGATACAAAACCCATGGTAAGCCACTTGCATCAGGTTATACGTTTTTTGTAATTTGTAGTAGCTTATCTATATGATATGTTCAAAGGATTGGTATTTAACCGATTCTTCCCTGTCAGCAATGTAGTTCTGACTGGCCGTTTAAGCCCACAGTTTCAGGAGAGGCAATGTGACTCAGATTGTTGGCCTGGTCATAGTTCATCATGTAGATGTGATTGTCCTTCACCAAGGCGACCAAAGTGTTTACCCTACGTTTGCTTCTCTCTCGCTCATATGTTATTTGAAAGTGTGTAACTTGACTGGGGTGTAAAAACAATGACAACTTGACAACTTTCATGTGATTTATGGATGCCCCGCTGTTGCTACAAACACTTCATCACTCACATTCAGTAGCTCCAGCACTTTCTCTCTTGTCAAATTAGCATTCGTTCTCCCTCATCAGTTCTGTGTCATCATATGTATCAACAAGTGATTTTATCCAGCTTTCATTTTTTTGTATTTAATTTGATGCTCTTTGTGGCATCCTTCACTGTGATATTATCAATCTATGACTGTTTCAATGTATTTGTGAACGGTTGCTTGATTCCGGTGTCCCTCTCTTAGTATAATTTGATATTCTGAACCCTTGCGTGACTATAAATTGCATACATCATACATTGATACATCTCTATTTGTCAATCCCGATTGGACCAGTACAATCAGCAATGTCACGTTCCATCACTATTGTCCTAAACAAATGCTTGTCAAATACATTTCTTTCCTTTCTTTTAGTCCTTCTAAAATATTGTTGCCTCTAACATTTCCTGGAACACTCATGGATTTTGATCACATCACATGACACATGAGGTAGAAGCATATGAGAAACAAGAAACATGCACGATCACAGCCTCCCGCTCTCTCCTCTTTTTTTTGGGGGGGGGCGGGGTTTGAGGCAAACATGGGCCCATAGTCTCTCAATGTCTCACAGCAAACTACTTGTTCAGGTTCGCCACATAGCTTGGTTATGTTCGTGCGACTTGCCCGAACGTGAACCACTTGTTACCAAGCTCTGAATGTGAACAAGAACGTTTGATTTTTTTTACACAAGCATAAGTCAATAGTTTCGATACCTTTGCGGTAATACTCTTACCGTTACCAATGTTTCCAAAGTGAGGGGATCCTGCCAAATGGTCTTGTCTTCCAGGCCCAGCTCCTTGCCGGCCCCGAGAAGGCGTGGCGTGGCCATCGTCGAGACAGTGCGGCATGGCAGTGTCTTACAATGATCAGGAAGGCCATGATTGTCCTTTTGCTTGAGGTGGTGAATAATGCGGTGTGGATGGCATGGCTCATGATATCTCATGACAGATGAATCGTGTTGGCTCATGTTGGCTCCGGCGAGATCTTCGCCATAACTTTGCAGAGTCTGCTGCCAGGCTTCTGTGCTGCCAGCAGATGACATCGCTCAGCTGGCGATGTTGCTCTCGATGGTTCGGGAGCCAGGGTCCAGTTCTCGATGAAATCCTCCCAATGGGCTGCTAATCCTGGTGGTTGTTGGGGGGGTCATCAGTGTCAGGCATGATTACATAATATTACATATTGTATTTGATTGATGGATTGAAGAGTATTGGGTCGAAAGACATCCTTGCTCGGAGTGTTTTTTTCAAAAAGAATTTGTGGCATGTTGACTTGCTTCGAATCCTTTGCGCTTAGCATGCTTTCCACAGAGACCAGACCGAAGCTCCAGTGAAAAAAGGTGTTGTCGCGTAGGCGCCGATGGATATGGTCAAACCGAAACACTACAGACTCAGACTCGCCCGGCACAAACAGGGGAGCCGATGCCCTATGCTGGCTTGACACAAATAGCCCAAAACAACGCTTCCTGTGTCGTGGACATGAGCGATAGCTCCCGGTCAAAGCCTTGGAAATGATCATAGTGTACCATAATAGACAGGGTAAGAACTGCTGACCATGCATATGTACAAGAGATGCGGACACTTTATGCACACACACATCTATTGGGTTTGTCCTATTACCTGTAACAGTCAGTAAGCAATTATCACTATTCTTGAACAAGGATGAACAAGGCCCTTACCAATCATCATCATCATAATAATAATCATCATCATCATCATCATCATCATCATCATCATCATCCAGTGTTACAGGTATTAGGATAGACCCAACACATTCATATTATATACTGTAATATACTGTATATATATATATAGAGAGACACGTTTGTGAATTGTGAGGTTCTTATATATAAATCTTTGTGTGTGCCTGCCTGTGTGTGTGTGCTCTCGTATTTGTGCTACTGTTGCCAAGTACATTCAACGATGATCGTAGAATACATGTCCAGAGTCCAGACTATGCATATATATATATGTCTACACCCAAAGGTGTGTAGATCACGTTTTGCGCTCACCGTTTCATTTGGGCTGAGGTGGCGCCGGACCAGGGGCTGATCTTTCATGTCATTGGCCTCAGGCTGCAGGAGGTGGAGCCCAGAAAGCGGAACCCGCGAGCGCGATTCGAAGGTTTGCATGAAGACCCGTATACGGGTTCCTGAGATGATTATATAGAAGCTTAGTAACTATTATTGCTAATGCTTCAGTTTTGGGTTTATAGTTTAAATATTCAAGACACCCAGCTAGTTGCGCCTTATCCCGAGGGCTTGAGGAGCGAACTCTTGGCCAGGCGGGCTCCAGCTTGACAGAAGCTGGCTTCGCCTCCATCGATGCAGCTTTCCCGGATGGCGTGTGGACACCTGGCAGTCTTCTCTTTCATTGAATTCGGATTCCAACGCTGGGCAGAAGTAGTTAGCACTACACGCCACTACACGGCCGACCGGTGCAGTGAGTTGGGCTTCCAAGGCCGGACCGAACTTTCCAGGGAAGGAGCAGTTGTTGAGCTCCATGAAGGAGTGCGCAGCGGACAGGGCATCGCGGGCAGAGTATCGTGCGCATGGAACAATTTTGGCTTCTACCTTTCCGGCGTCACGTTGGCACCCACTGACCACCTTTCGATAGAGTGTTGCGTGGAAACAGGAACTGAAGGTTATTATGGCAACTGTGTTTGTTTATTCTGCTAGATGAAGAGGAGTTTTGATGCTTTTTCATGCCATGTTCACCGTTTGATGCAGCTCACGTTGCTGCAAAAGTGCTGTCCTTTTCAACCCCTCGCATGTTGAATGTGATGAATCATTGCACGCCATGGGCCCCACACACACATATATAGTATACATATAATATAACTATATATATATATGAATATATATATATATATGCGTCGTAAATCATGTAAAATTGATTTATACAAAGTAACAAAAATGTGATGTTAAGTTATATGTTATATGTTTTAAGCGCCGACGGTTTGGCACACCTGGCCGGGGCACTCGTTTGGACAAAGCGGACAGGATTTGAAAGCCAAGCTGGCTGAGTCCTCCAAGAGCAAAGCCAAGCTGGTGCCTGGGTGGCTTCGTGGTTTGATGTTTTGGCTCCGCATTCAATCAATCTGATGCTGGGTGACCTACCTTTCGCATTGTTTGAAGTGACAGGTTCACGACATGTTCACACTGCTCAGCTCCATGTAAGCTGTTCCAGTCCTTTCATGTTTCTATAGCACCCGACATGCACTATCTCCCACAACGCGCGGATGAGCCAGGTGCCACGGAGGGATCGTTCCCGAAGCCGATCACGGTCGTGGCAGCCCTGGGCAAATGCATCATGTGGCAATGGGCATGGGTCTGAAATCCACCATATGCTATACATATATGATGTTGGCAAGGTATGGTGAGACTTTGTGCACCCATGGCCCATGGCCATGAAATGAGTCAAGATTTGGATACGGTCCATTTAAGATGTGGTGATGCAGGCTCAGAAATATGTGCCAAGATCAAGAGCCTTATTATATATCCAGAGAAAAATTCACCAGCAAGTGTCAGTAATCTTCACTTTATTGACTTGCATGGAGTTCATGGCATTAGAGATCCTTGGAGAACTTCAGGCTCGAGCTGGTGAAAGGAGCGGCATCAAATTTAGAAACAGTTCAATGGATGAAGTCGAGGATACCTTCGATGCCTTTCTGCCGATGCACTTGCCTAGGCCCTTGGATCGAGAGGATTTCACTCTGTCCATGCCCGTCACTGCCTTGAAGACCGAGCAACTCAAAGCCTGTGACGGCAGTGACAGCGTTGTTGGGACGATGTCTTGGCCAATGGCTGGAAGATCGTCCAGGTCCAACTCCAAGGAATCGTTGCAAAAGCGCCGGGATCAGTTTAGGAGAGACTCACGGCCCTTGGTCCTTGACAACTTGGGAGACACTGGGCGAAGAAAGAAGCAGCCTATTCATGCGGATTGCCTCGGAAACAATCGGCGACCCAAGAATTGGCGACATGGTAATTAGGCATTTCAATGCGTTGATAAGAGTCATTCTTGGAGTGTAGCAGCCACAAAAGTCACAACTGCCATAGCTCCGACAAAAAGCTTGTTCGGATTCCGAGTTTATTGTTCATTATGGTTTGTACCGCTTTGCCCTCAACATTGGCGACGTCGGTCGCTTCACAAATCCCCAAAAGAACGGAGCAAGGGGCTGAGATGGGCTGAGAAGAAGATGAATCATGATGAATATATTTTTTCTATGTGTTCTTCTTTGTTTGGAAACGCACACCGGCAGAGCAGAGGCAGCCCCAGCCAGTTTGCCATAGAAACTTGCCAAAAATTGTGGCTTACGAGGAAGACCGGCGAAGCTCAAAAGAAACATCTTCGACTACCTCCAGCTGTTTCTCGCAGCTCTTTCCCAACATCCCAGACCCAGAGAGCCGACGCCATTTGAGAGGGCTGAGCCTGCATCCAGCTGCAAATTCTGATTTGGCTGAGTCATATGCTTCAGATTTGGGGTAGATTTGACCCAGACCCATGTCTCGAGTAGCAAGCTAACAATTGTGCAGTCCAGCTTGCAACAGGTGAGAATGAGCATTAGGGTCTCCTTTGAACCTGTACAGCAGGACCAAAAATGTTCAACCTCCGTATTTCATCGCCATTTTTCGTGGAAGTTTGCTCCCGGCTTTGCCGGAGGGGATGATAATGACTCGCTTTGAATGCGACTGGTGTGTTGGCTGTGTTTCAGATTGCTCAATGTTTGCACTGCGTCCCCTCCGCCCTCAGCAGATACCACTCCTTCAGTGCTATGTCAGTGTTCCCGCGCGACTCACCCAGTAGTCCGCCGGATCACGGAACATATGGCCCAATCGAGGCAGTCCGAGAGGCTCGCACTTTCGGAAAAGCGCCAGATCACCATCCCCCAGGCCCCAAGGGGAAATGACCGCAATGTAAACTTCATCTCTCAAGCAACCATCGTTGGCCGAATGAAGTTGAGTTGTCTAATGTTGGATTGGACCGTTTTACGTATTATTTTTTTGTGGAGGGGGTACTATATTCGGCATGTGCTGAATGATGCCATTGCATCACCTTGCAGTGTTTTGTTCTATTCAAGTCGCTTGCGTGGTCTACACTGCTTTGCCATGGATTTGCCCCCACATTTGCCTCCCGAGAAGGTTTGTCGAGAACACCTGGTGAGCAAGTCCATGGGTGAACTACCCAGCTTGGAGCTTGAGGCTTTGGTGGACGTCAATGAGTTCGTCACGGCGACCATCCGTGAATTGCCTTCGTTGTCTTTTGATCTTGATGATGACGATTTTGCTACCGGGACATGGTCAGTGGGCGATGTGGCTTAGTTTTCTGAATCGAATCGGTGATGTACTTTTTCAACTTTTTTTCCCACATGAACTTAGTTCGAGTGGAGTCCCTTATTGTTTTATTGGAGTCTGGAAGATCCAAACAAGGTGGCCGTGAGATCCAAGAAGGGATACAAGGGATCATTGCAGAGGCGGCGCCGCCTCTTCCGGCGCGACAGTGACCCCCTTGCACTTGAGAAACTGCAGGACAGAAGGGTCTGTCAGAGAAGATGGTGAAGGGTCGGGTTGCCAATAATCTTTTGAAGAGGAAAACATGAGGTGGTCGTTGTGTGTGGTGTTTCAGACATTAAACACGTGTTAACCATACAATTGAAAAGACCTGCTGCCTGGGCCGGGCCAACGGCTACTGCAACTTTCCTCCCATGTAGTGTTCGGTGACTTGGAAGGTGGTACCAGGGTGCAGTGCTTTGGCTGCTGTTGCTGATCATGGGCACTTGGACATAGTTTAGCCAAGTTTTAAGGGATGATAGTAATGTAATGTCGACTCTTGATTAATCACCCCCCCCCTCAACAATTGGAGACCCTAGAATAATATGATAGAAAACCAATCAATTGATGAATACATAATAAATAATCCTTACTCAGCTACCTCTGGAGCTACTCAAAATCATTAAACCAGAGAGTAAAAAAGCAATTTGAAACATATATCACCAAAAATGTTACTCCCCCCAAAACATACATTATTCTGGGGGGCAATCTATTAATCAGAGGTCCACATTAGACTTGATTAATAAATTCACCCACTTGGATGCACTCACTTGCGGTCCAATGCACTCGCGCCCACTCCGTCCCTTGCCACGTTTTGGGGCGGGTGTGGGTGGGTCAGTGGTATATTAATCAAGAGTCAGACAGGTTGGCTGATCATTATGGGGAGCGGACAGGTTGATCACCCAGCTGACTCACCGCATCCAGGAGAGTCTGAAGGAGCCAGTCAAGGAGGGCCAGGCACCGAAGCCCGGCTCCTTTGACCTCCTCTTTTCCAACCACCCGGATCCTGAGAGTCGTCGCCATTCCATCATTCCTGACCGACCAGTTCAGAACGGTGTCCGCGGCGTCCGGTCATTTCCAGTTAACGACCGGTGGTTGGCTGGTGGCGAGGTGCATGCGACCTGAATGGAGAGAGCTGCTCTCAAGCAACAACTTGTAGCGGCCATTTGCCTTGACCCCTTTTTTTTTCTGCTATGGACAGGTGCCGTGACCCTTTGGCGTCACACTAGCAGATGGAACGCCGTTGTGCAGGACAGTTTTTCCCGGCGTGTCCCACATTTCCGCAGCATGTCGGGTGCATTTGAAGCTCGACTTGCCCTCAGCCGCGATCGTAACCGCAGAAGCGATGCTCATGCTCATGTCTAAGATGTGGGCACATGAGATGTACACTTTCCTGACGGGCCTTGGGACGAGCTCATTCGGTGCTAAATTGCATGCCAAGATCTTCCCAATTGCCTACAGCTGGGTCCCAGGTGATGGTTGCCACATGTTGCCACTACTATGCAGATACTTTGTTGCTGGCAGGCGTGCCACTAAAGAACCAAAGGTTTTGCAGCGGGTTCACATATACACTTGCACTCACTCTTTTGAGACACTTTCAGAGAGACTACTCGTATCGGTCCTGGCTGTTGACCCAGCACAAAACAGTGCTGTGGTCTAGCTCAAAGACTGTGATTCCCTGCAGTAAGCAGGCAACCCTGTCTTGCACATGGCTGAGTTTTGCACGATGAGACTTGAGCCATTGGACCTTGTCCAATCTGTGCCAGAAGGAGGAAAACCAAAGCAAACACATGCACAACATTTCTGCTTTCTCCAACTCAAGCTTCTGCCGGCAAATCAGAGAAGTCATGAAACATATTGTGGGTGACCAGCATTTTTTTGATTGAAGCCGTTTGTGTGCTTTACAAGGACCTAGATGCCAGGCAGCCATGGAAATGCCACCACATTCGCTTTCCGAGGATGTCGAACAAGCAAATCGCATGAACTTGTCGATGGATGAACTGCCAAGCATTGCCGGAGAGGGCTTGATGAAATGGAACGAGTCAAATGAGTTGGTGAGTGTCGCCGTTCGTGAATTCCCTCCTTCACGTCTCGAACGGGAAGACAGTGATATTGCTACTGCGACATGGCCAGTCTGTGCCGTGACTTGGTTGCCCAATCCCAATTTGTTTGATGGTTTCTTCGTTCGGTGCAAGTGCCTTTGGCTACCGGGTAGACTGTTCAGCTGCTTGAAGTAAAAAGAAGATGCGTCTTCGGTTGTTAGTTTTGACACCGACTGTTTTTCATTTTTGTTTTGAGCATTTGTCCTTCAGGTGGAGGTGAGGCCCAAGAAGGGATTTGGATCATTGCAGAACCGCCGCGGTCGATTCCGGCACAACAGTGACCCCCCTGGTGCTCGTGGCGTTGCCCAAGAATCAGGACACCTGAGTGGAACATTCCGACGGAAGGATGGAGCCTCAAACCACATGAAACCATTGGTTTGTAAAGGATTCCTGTTTGTTCAGGATCTTCATGTTCAGAGAAGGATGCTAAAGGTCCTGACGTGGTGTATGGGCTATACATATAATCTTACATAGATTCCGGCAGCCGGATTGCCAAATCAGCCATCAACACAGAACAGAAGAACCTTTAGCTGGATTTCTATAAGGACGCCAATTGATACGAACCGGCCCCAACATTGTGCAGGAGATGGCGGGTGCGGAAAGGGCAAGCCGCTTGTTTGACCTCATTTTGTCGGAGCTCCCCGATCCAGAGAGTAAGCGCCACACCTGCGTCTAACCGACATGACGAAGCTTCTTCCTGGACAGCGATGGAGACGCATCCCCAGTGGTTGAAACACCGTTGTACAGCACATGATCACATGTTTTCCCAGTGTTCCCACCCCTTCCCAGCCATTCCCAGCATGCCGGGTGCATTTGAAGCGGTCCAAGTTCAAGGCGTCAATACTCGTCAATTGCCATGGACCATCTATTGGATTCAGGCAGGGCGTGCACTTGAGACAGGAACCTGCTCATCCCGTGCTAGAGCTAGAGTTTCCAGCTGAGCTGAGGGGTTGCTAATGTATTATTGCACTACTGCTCGGCTTTTGTTTCCAGCTGCATCCTTTGTTGGCATGATGATCGTCCAGTGGCTAATGATGTACCTGACATCATCGCTTTGCAAGTGGATTGATGGGACATCAAACAAGGAAGCGGCGACAGTTCCAGCCTGGGAAAACAGGCGGCATGTACTGCAAAGACTGCGGAACGGTTTGGCATGTTCTTGAGACAGCTGTCAGAACCCCGCAGGAACCGTCAAAACAGATGGGACTTTGAAGCGTTCTCCGCTGCATCCAGAGGTTGGTTCTGACGCGATTTCTTCCGTTTAAGCTTGGGTGCATCACTCTCGGCCGTGCCGTTGGGACAGAACAATTCCTAGACGGATGGGCCCTTTAGAACCTCCCACGTCGTTCATCTTCTTTTGTCGACCGATCCCAAACACAGTGAGCACTGGCGGTTTCTCTCGAAGAGCCCTAAGAAGACCCGCACAGGGCTCAGGTCCAGGTCCAAAGAAGCAAACTTTCTTCACTTGCACTTGTGTTGGTCTTTAGGCAGCAGCACTATCAGCACGAGTAAGGGCTGCTTCCACTACTCTTCCACACTTCACCAGCACGAAGGACATCAACATTCGGTGTTGCAAGATGTTGCAAAAAACCAAGCAGTGTGCACAGGTTTCAGGTGGTACTTCTTGAAACACCTTGTCATCCACCTCTTGTTGCCAGTCCGATTGGGACATCAGCTGAGGCGACGGAAAAAGACGTGAGCCACACACCGCCCGTGAGTCAGCAGACGACACTCATCAGACAGCAGACCTGTGGGTTTACAATGGTTTACATGCATACCAATATGTGAGACACTTGCACAGATGAAGTTGACAGTCGAAACCAATATGATTTGAAGGTTTCGCCGTTTGGAGTCTCACTGGAACAGCATGTGCCTGCGGTCTCCCAAATTGGAACAGTGTTTCGCACAGATTTCAGCACAGGGACATGTTGGGTGGAAGCTTTTGTGCCATCGGTGCATTGATTGCGGATTTCGGGGCCCAGCGCTTGAAAAAAATGTTGGGCTGGGTGAGTGATCGAGCTGCGGTTCCAGGCATGAAGATGTCAAAGTCCTTTGCACACCTGACCTAATCCTCAAGATTCTTTCAGCGCTTAAGTTTGGTAATTATTCTCTCAGCACATCTCAGCATCCTTTGTTGTTGTCAAGGCTTGTCCGTCAAATATATAAGAGCCTCAACACCTGGGACTTTTACATTCTATTTTTTTCCTTTCTGACATGCAGTGCAGCATGGCCCTCCCTGTTTTCAGGACATGTCCCAAGCTGGCTCTAACTTCACCACTGCCTCCCCTGCTGAGATTTGCTGATACAGAATCTTAAATGCATGCATACAGCCAGAGTTTCAGAAACAAGCCATTTGCTTACAAGATGCTGAGCTGGTTCGGCTCTTGTGGAAATCACTTGTTTGGGATCCTGTCGGAGCTAAAGGGTCGTGAAAAGTCGTGAAAGCCTTTTTCAATGCTCTCAAATGAAGGCCGGCAATGCATACTGTAGCGCTCTAGATGGCTTGACTCTTGTGACTAGCTGATATTGAGCCTTGCCGCTGTAGCTTTTTCAGCACCAGCTTTTGCAAAGGCAAAGCTTTTCCTGCAACTCTTGAGAGATAGTTGCCATGGCCCGCTCTATGAGCTTTCTCCCTGTGGTGCTGCTGGCGCTGGGCGCCTGGATGTTGAGCTCCTTGATGCCGAGCCAAAGCGGCTTTGTGAACTCGGCCACCCCCAGGGCTGGCAGCAAGATGGCCATGCGGGGCTTCAAGGACGACTTCTATGCCTGGAAGGACACCTTGAGCAAGGATGATCAGGCGCTTTTGCTCAAACAGGCGCAGAATGAGTCTTGGCACACAAAAACACAGCAAAGAACTCATAAACATCTATGCTGACGCATGAGTCAGTGAGTTGTTTTATTTTTTAAGTCCTAGAGTCTTCAACCATCATTCCAGCCTTCGCATGCCGGCTGGAGCTCATTGACTTGTCATACGGTTTTACCAAGGAGTTCAACAAGAAGTTCCGTGCCACCGACGACTTCAAGACAAGCAT
>CAXAMN010005958.1:23629-34478 GCA_963970005.1 Durusdinium trenchii
TCTGGCACAGCGCCAAGGGTTGGAGCCTGGAGGGTGAATGAACCCCCCTCCATGAATCTTCATGACCCAGACACTCCATGGGACTGCCATATATGCCTATACATTGATCCCTCAAACCACCCCAGGCCGTTTCTCGGCAGTCCTATGGCAGTCCCATGGAGTGTCTGGGTGATGGAACTGCACGTCCACTTTGGGGAAGCATCGCCTCCGAAGCATCGCCTCAAACCTCCGTGAAACGGATCGTCGTTTGTCTCGTCTTCCCTGCTCCGTTTCGGTGAAGCACATCCGGAGAAGTGAAAACACCCAGTTTCTAAAAGAGTGATCTCAAAGGAAGGTCACCGTTCCTACAAGCACTGGGGTGGTCCACCGTCCTCGGACTGGGAGAGTAGATGACGACTGGCGAGCTCCGCTCCTCCGGGTCGGACCGAGTCCATCGATCTGAGTGATGGGGTCGTCAGCATCGAGTCCCTGAGTTCAGGAGGAACACTTCAAACTGGAAGATGCAGCGCAGCGCTGTGCGTGTAGAAGAAAGGGCCCATAAGGGCTCGAAGACCCGCTTTCTTTTTGGTCCTTCTCCTGGCATCTATTATATCACTGAAAACAAAATACACCCCCAAGAATCATGAAATGTAGAACCCCAAAACAGCTACTTTTCAAAGGAACATGCTTTTTGGTTTATTTTCTCCTGGATCTTCGTCAAACACTCCGTCTCATCCCTTCGGCTTCCGGTCGGCTCTGCTTTACAAGCAGATCCAAGTGGCGCAAATTCCCTGCAGCGCCGGACCCAGTAAAGTAGTGGATGGGGAGCATATTCCTCAACTCTCCAGCGGCCGCCCGCGGGGTACGTTTTTCCAGCGTTATTTGCGTGTTATCCTTCTCACAGTGGTAGGTCTTTTTGCATGTGCTGGCAGTCTGTGAGAGGGAGTTTGAGGGTTGAAACTCATGGTTTTGGAGAGTGGTGCCAAAACAAATTCCAGCGGTGCCAAAACATAGTCTACTTTTAAAAGAGATATCTATGTTAACATTCTATTTAAAGTACTGAAACACCAGTGATCATCAATCACGAGGCGTGAACAGGAAGGAGACTTCGGAGTTACGCTTCTAATCGGCTGCCTTCATATATAGACCCGCAAAATGTTACGGAAACACGGTCCAATACATGTTTTTTGGTGGATGTGTCGTTCTTTGTCTTTCTACAGTATATTTTGTCGGGTTGCAATAGAGGCGAACCCCTCAGGGTCGGGACGGCGATCGTCATGGGCTGCCATTCCTGTTGTCCAGGGCATCCATAGGCTTTGCCCCAGTACTCCCTAGTGGGAGACACAAGTGTATTGCTACTCGTCGTTCTGCTGATCCAATCGCGCTTTAACGTTGCGGACGCCAAGCACCAAGCCCTGCTAATGAATCAATTAAAAAACTAAATCAAAGGCTCAGCTCATTCAATCTCGGAAATATCATATCCGAAGAAGCTCTCTTATTGGTGCAGGCTTCTTTGAAGAGTGAGACATAGTGAGACCCTTCAACCAAGCACCTGGACCCCTCCAAAGCCGAGCTTCTGTTCCTGTCGGCTTCAAATACGGGTGATCCTGAGAGAACGCCACGACATGCGCATCAAACTATCAAAGCTCGAGGGGGGGAGTGGTGGTGCAACCTCCTAGCTCTGTCTTCCAGCTCTGAGACTCTAGTTCTGCAACCTGCTAAGGCCACTTCACTAAGCACCCATTCCAGGGCTCTGTAACCACCACCACCCCCTCCACACCTCTGCCAGCTTCGTGAGGCCGGCCACTACGCCTGGAAGGCCACCGCGTTCCGCAGCGTTCAGGCGTTCCAAGGCTGGACATGCTACCGATGGAAGATGTACAGTGGCCCCATTCCAAGGTCCAAAAAAAAGAACCCGCAAACATGCCAGTCCCATGAAGAGTCTGTTTTCTGGAAGGGGCCTTGAAAATGTGACATTAATCTTGCTTCGTTGCGGGGCAACGGGCAACAGGTCCGGCTTCTTTGAAGAAGCGAAGAAGTGCAAGCTTGGTACCGGTCAAAGGTGCCAACAGGTGCCATTTAACATCAATGACCAAGGAGGATCGTTCAGCCAACACACTCAGCCAACACCATACCAAAACCGACCCCAAACCCTCCCAAACCCCAGCCCCACACCTGTCCGTGCTCGCCATGGTCGACGTGAGTTCACTCGCGACCCAGTAAACCAGGCCTGCGAGGGCGGGGTCGGCCACCACGCTGCCCATTTGATAGATGAACTCCTCATTGCTCAGTCCATTCCTCAGTGGCGCCACAAGCGTCGCCGCCCTGGGGGAGGTCGTTCCTCCAGCGTCCTTCGCGCCCAAACGCGAGGGGGGAAGGGTCGTGCCGGGGCCTCGGCCGAAGTGGAAAACCGAAAAAAGATGGACGTGAAGTCTCCTGGCTACTTGGAAGACCCTTTCGCCCTTTTTGTGTGGCACGGTTGTAGTTCCATAATGTTTCATATAAAGCTCCATATATTGAGACATCATGCCATTCATACTCATTGAACCAAATATTTTCTCCGCCCAATGCCAATGTCCACCCTCAACGCACACCAGCTTCATCCAAAGCGGCCCATGAGTACCACCACAGCAAGTTTGCCCCATGGCGGCACTTGCAAACCCAAAGACCTCTTGTCTCTGGGCACTGGATTTTTTGGAGCACACCCCACAAATCCACGATATGTTGAATCTACTACAGCATCACTGACCAAATCCTTCGCTCCTCGTGGCTCTTCGAGTCCTGGCTTCGTGATTTGGGTGCTGGCCCACTCCACACAGTGCTACGCAGTGCCGCGAGCGAGCCGAGGTCGCGAGATGGGCGGTCGGTGCCGGTGGGCAGGGAAGTGCCAAATGCCAAGGGATGGGTTCAAGGATGTATAGTGGCGTCAGAGTAATTAAATGGCACAGACCTTAAGAGGTGGTCTTTATGAACTCCCATGTTCTTAACATCTTGAGGTCTGTGCCATCGAACCTCTGAGTCCACTGCACTCTACCCCTGAGAATCTGGGCCTGAACCCACACATAGCGTTTGCGAACCGGGCCCGGATGAAATGGGTTCGGGCACGTTCGGATTCCCAAGGAACGAGACAATCCCGTGAGTTCATCACCAAAACCCAGGGACTTAGGGTCATCACAACATCTTTCGGAGTCGAGATGGACGTCTCAGGGTTGGATGGGTTATGATGGGTTGGTTCTAAAACCCTGAGGCTCATGATGCTCGTTGAGGACCTGGAAGAAGAGAAACACCAAAAAGAACCAACAGCACAGGTGAGGGTGGTGAAATGTTCATCCCAGGTGAGGACGTGGTGCTGAAGTCACAAATCCAATGAACCTTGAAAAAGGCGTGTGAAAGAAATCTTGGACATCGGCTCTATCATGCCCTATTAGCCTACTGTATCCTGCCTATACCTGGACCTTCAGTACGTGACCTCTGACTGTTCGTCTCTGTTTGTGACCTCTTTAGAGACTATATACGTGACCTCAGTCAGCCACTAGGATCTCAAGGGCGGTCGCTTTGAAGGTCCTGGTGTATTAACTATGTCTTATTAATCCCCTCGGGATCCAGTCGTACCTTCTCAGAAGGCACTTGGACCCTCCAATCCCACTCCAGTCTCACCTTCTGAGAAGGTACGACTGGATCCCTAGGGATCGATTATGTGTGTCAGATTTGACACTTTGATTTATCATGGTGAAGCTAGTCTTCAGTCTCCAGAGCTTCAAAGATGAAAACGGAGCCCGTATTTGTTGATCTAGCCCTCCCAATGCCACACACGAAAACAATACCCCCTTTCCCGTCTTGATCTCTTCGCTGTTCACATCTCGGTTCGACCAATCTTGGGTGCAAGGCCACATGATGCCAGGTATATATCTCTAAGAATCCAGGTAAAATAATGGTTGTTCGGGATTCGGCCTATGAAATTAATGGTGGGGCAGGAATCCCACCGGGAATAGAACACTTGCAGGTATTGACCGTGACACGAACCCACCAAACCGCGAGATAGGTCCTTGCCACAGAGTCAAGCATATGCTGTCTTGGTTGGCATGTGAAGTTTGTTACGCGTGCTTTTGCTGAGAAGGGGTTCGCGAATGTCTGGGGTCTGAGCCTGTTTGGAGGATTCCGCAGGACTTGTGTTTCTCCTCCGCCTCTCCTGCGTTCGGCTCTCCTATCGGTGACACCGTCGATGCACTACCGCCTTTAGCGGGGGCACCACCGTCGCAAAGAACCGTGAGATGGGAGTGAGTGGCGCATTGGGTTGGTTTCAGGGCAGGTACATATACATTGCCATAAATGGAACGTCTGGGCAATATGCCAGTGTCACTCCCATTTTTCGGATGGTCTGCAGCTATGATCCACGGCCTTCCGGCCTTCCGATCGTATGTTAGTTACAACACCTCAGAGGGCGTCCGTACCATCTGCCATTCACATCATGCACTTTCTCAGCAACTTTTGGGGGGTTAAGGATGGAACCAGGCCTCCTCGCACCGAGCTCACTCATCCTCCTTGCTCCAGGACATGATTCTCAAAGTCACCTGGCCAGATGCGTCGGCACGCGCGACGCAAGACGCAAGCACACCCGGTGTGGGCGATGTCCAGCCAGCCACGCCTCACCCGGATGATGCTGCAGGGTCTGCAGCAAATCCAAGGCCTTGCGATGTCCGCTGACGGAATCACAGATCCATCGAGGGAGAGGCCTTGATATTGAAAGCGAGGACCATGTCATTCAACACTTCATATTATGAGCAAAGATGAGCAAAGTGATGCTTGAGCTATTCCATACTGGTAATGAACGCTTTGTACCAAAATCCCTTTGGTTCAGCGTTGGCATGAGACTCCCCTGGTATGTTGTTGCTCACTTTGACCCTCTACACAACAAGCAACTCAAAGGTTCTTCAGCCTATCCCCTCAAACAAAGACCGTTGAACCACCGGGGCTTCTTCTGGCATTTCAAACAGGAGTTTTGAGGCTAGTGATGCAGCTCAAACATCTTGTCATGGTGTTTCTTCACACGCTCACTTGTTCCAAATTCCTCCCAAGTTGCTGTATTTCTTTTCTGCGCTGTGGTTGATGCAAACTCCCCTGAAGTGAGCATGAATTCCGGGCAAGGTCATGGTGGTAACGGTGGCAAATGTTTACATAAGGCACACGCAATCACCCAACGAACAAATGCACAAAGGTGGAAGCACACCGCTGAAACGCCTGGCAAGTCTACGTAATGGATCAATAATAATCAAAAGGTCTAGAGATGTCTAAAGTCTGGAGGCGCTGCGTGGTGGGGTTCCCCCACGCGCCTTTGGAGCCTCCTCTTCCACTGGGGAGACTGCCTTGGCCCAGCGTGTTGGACGTCGACTCCAGAAGAGCTTCACCCAGCGTCGCCCGTTTTGGATTCAATTCCTGGCCCCAGCAGTGTGGCTTTTACCCAAACACTCCATGTATGCCGCTGTATGCCATATATCCCCACATTGACCTCCAAAACCACCCCAACTGATCGGCATAGATGAAACAGGAAGGTGGGACAACTGCAAAATGAGTCACATTTCAGCATTGGTTGGATGCTCAACCCTGGCTTCGAAGCTTGGTTTCTCTTTCACATCTCTCGCTCAAGCATGGCCAACCTGTCCGATACAACCCTTGTATGGTCCAACCCTCCGGAACTCACCCGAGTCAGAACGAGTTCTGCGACCTGGAGTGAGACGCTGGAGTGGAGTGCCAACCTAGATGACACACAGATCGGCCCAGTGGATGATGCTTAGGTTGCAGGCCGACATCTCAAAACGAGATAAACTGCCAGGGCATATCCTGATACAGACACTCCAGATCAGTTGGGCTGATACTCTTGCCAGTAAGTAAGTGGATGATGGTTAGTCATTAGTGCCTTGATCCAGCACCACCCAGTTGGGGTGGTTATTGGATGTTATTGGATAGACAATACATCTTCGGGGTGGGGGCCGGGGGGGGTCTATAAACCGCCCAAACTGGGCGGTGCTGGATAGTGATCATATGTGATCATAAATTGCTTATCGACTGTTAATTACAGGTCACGGGACACACCCGGCATAGATCCCTGTGATGATTTTTTCGACCTTGGAGGTCAGTCAATTCTTCCGACCCAGGTCCATGGCCCTGGTTCTGAAAACCTCAGACCGAGTAGTGCTTTTGCATTACTAACCAACTCCAGCAATTTTGAGGACCAACTGACACTGTAGGGATTCCTTGAGGACCAGGCGGTGCCACCGCAGGGCAGTTGCCTGTGCCTATCTCCAAGTACGCCCCCCAAAATCTCCAAGGGCCCCTGGCCACAATTCGGTCCCCGCATTGGATGGCGTGATCTGGATTATCCTGATTCCACTCCTGGCGTGGCAAAGACATGGACAAACGTTGTGTGACATGTTCTGTGTCAAGGGTGCTGATCATCATACCTGAGTGTGATTGTATGAAATCTAGGAAAACTAGAAAGTATGTAACCCGTCACTGGATCCGTCACTGCCCTTCTTCTTTTATTATATGTCTATAGAATTTGCACCGGTTCAGAAACACCCTTGGACATCCTTGGACCACCCTGTCCCCCAACCCGGGGCCTACAGATTGAGCAACAAACACATGGGTGTGACTGAGCCAAAAACCCAGCCCTTGGTTTCAGGAACCTATATATTTGGGTGTGGGTCAAAAACCGGAGCTTCAAAACCCTGGTTGGTTGACCTCCAAGCTAGTCCATTCTGTTCGTGGATGGCTCAGCCGGCTTTTACCCATAGCCACTTGAAGTTGTAACAATGTATAAAAATGTATTTTGCAAAGTCATGTCTCTCATCAGCGAACTGGTCGACGGGCGACTGACCTCCGAACACAAACAGGCTGAGTCAACCACTAGTGGAAGTCTCGAACCATCAATTCCTGAGACTCTCCAGTTCCTCCTCCGGGTGAGTTGTGAATTTTCCATAAAGAACAAGGTCCAAATTTTGAGCTATGTGCACGATCCTGAATCGACTAACAACTGCACTTGCAAGATGAGGTCACGAGTTGAGGTCTGAGCGACAGCACATGCTACAGAAGGAGACTCCCGATTTGTTCGACAGTACCCCCTCCCTTGCCCGCCCTGCTCACATACGACACGGCACCTGGATAGGCCCCTCCTAGCGCGTGCGTCGCGAGTACGCGATGAACGATGGATCTGGATGAAACATCAGCCGACGGTGTTGCCCTGCTTCCACTGGCCAAGGCAGGAGTTCAAGTGGTGCGATCTGGCCCACTTCAGGTGCTGTTTGCCGAAGTGGTTTCAAGGTCTCCTTGATTGCAACCACACGCAGGCATCCATCACCCACCTGAAGGCAGGAAGTGAAAAAAGCAAGTGAATGCAAGTGAGGAGGTCTGGAAACATTATGACGTCCAACCTCACACCAGTGGATCAAAGCTTATGAATCTCATATAGTGTCTGCCCCAAAGAAGTGAAGCATCACAGGAGTTTGGAGCAAGTGCACTTCTTTCCTCCACACAATCGTCCAACGCCAACTCTGGCTGGTAAATCCCGGGCAGGGACGGGAAAATACGCGAATAAGAGGGGCTTGCCCAGAGCAGCTTAGACGGGCTGCAGCAGGTTCTTGTTGCTGCTGGTGCCTAATGTTCATGTCAGTCGGCCAACATTTCCGTGTCAAGTGTCAACGGTGGTTCTTGTGCATCTGCGGCTGTGCACATCATCTTGACAAAAAACATGAAAAAGTATCCTCTCCAAACACTATATAACTAACGTAGGCTGTTGATTGTTGATGAAAAAAATCCTGTCCAGAATGGTGTTACATCTCCGTCTGAGATGTTCTTGTAGTGAGTTCTTTGCAGTTGCTGAGATGTCTTGCTTCTCTGTTCTTGCTCTCAGCTTCTACTACCAGCTTCTATGAAAGGTCCCAGGTACTTGTGGTTTCAGCAGGCTGGCAGGCTGGCATCCCTCAAGAGAGGTGACTTCGATCAAGTAACCCCAGGTTTCGACCCAAAAGACATCACAAACGAACCTATGATAACCTATGTATGTCATGAGCCACAAAAACATCAAACCTCTGAAACCATCTGGCCTGCGAAAGCTGAAACCTCCTGAGATGTCACAGACATCTGGCCTCTGAAACCTACCTCCCTGCCTTACCTTTCCCTCCCTCCCTGGCCTTC
Source organism: Durusdinium trenchii (assembly GCA_963970005.1). Classification (NCBI taxonomy): domain Eukaryota; class Dinophyceae; order Suessiales; family Symbiodiniaceae; genus Durusdinium; species Durusdinium trenchii. The sequence continues at coordinate 31,799 of CAXAMN010005958.1, forward strand.
CCTGCCGTGATCCTCCGCCCGTAGTGGCCACCGATCCCTCCTCCCTCGCGCCGTGATGTCAAGCCCCCAGGTGTGCGTCTTGCGCGTGCGGACCTGGGCGAGGGGTCTGTGCATCGGTGACGAGCCCTGAAAGACATCTCAGCCAGTTTATTCGGGTAGACCAAGGCCACTGGGCCACCGGCTTGGAGTGAACTAGAGACTTCACTTTCTTGGAAGTACTCACACTGTTGATGAGGTGACTTGTTGCCATTGGCAATTGATGTTCTTAAGTTGTAGCACCCGCACGCATGCAAAAACGATCAAAAATGCGTTGCCTCTTGAGCGAGAAGGGTGTGCTAAATTTTGGCAATCTTTTAACTTTCCTGATCTTTCATGCTATTTGAGGTCGGCCACCGCTCGTAAGAAACGGGTGTCACCAAGTGTCCATTCTGGGAAGATCTTAGGGACACATTGGCCAAATGGGACAAGGGACTCCCGGAGGATGTTGTTCACAGATGTTCACATTACGAGTACCCTGGGAGTCAAAGACTATTTAAAATATTGTCTTTAGGGGACCTGAAAGGGAAGTTCCTTTACTTCAGCCGGTCAAAATATAGTCTTTGGACTTCTAGGGGTTATGCAACCCGCTTTTTAGATCATGTGACTCTGGAGGGTGTGGCTTTTCGGGCCAACTCCTCTTATCTCCATCGCCTCGAAGCTTCTCGGCCGCTCAAAGGTCAGTCGTAGCCTCCCGCGGCTTCGGGGCGGATCGACGACGCGAACGCGCCCGGATCCGATTCGGATCAAGACGGTTGTGTTCAGGGCGGCACATGTCACGATGAAGATGATGAAACATCGATCCACAAACTGTATATAGATATATATATGATTGTATGTGATTATACCATGTCGTTGATGTCGTTGTGTATATATATAATATATGATTCATTATATGATTGTAATTATATAATTATGGCATGTCGTTGTGCCACGACACGGTTCAAAGTAGAATATGTACCGTCGCTGTTTCAGTAATTAGTGTCCTGTTGATGGCACCTGCAGTCGCCAGCTCTAGTCGCCTTTCTTCTGATTAACTGACATTGAGTGGACCAAAAAGAAGGCAACAGATGCAGTTTTCGCATGTCTTGGATGTAAACCTGTTCAGGACATCGAGCAGTGTACCCACTGGAAGGCTTCGGTGTGCCTGATCGGATCCGGAAGGCAACCATCGACGGACGCATGGACAGCCAGCCGAAGAGCGAACGGTGAGTCAGGGCCATCTATTTGAGGTGGTGCATCACCCAAAGAGTGGATTTTAGAATGTGTTACACATATGTTTAGACTGGAAGCCCTCCGCTCATGCACGCTGGTTTCTACAGGCAAGTTGCCTTCCATAGGACGGTCAGAGTGTCTAATTCAGTGTCCAAAAGTCAGAGAGTCTTCCATAAACCAAGGCACTCCATGCATAGTAAATATATGTACATATGCCTACATTGACCTTTGAAACCACCCCAATCTACATCAATATAATAGGCAATATTCCATAATATTGCAGAAGGGTGCTTGGGTATGTTTGGGTCACATTCCCAAAACTTCTACCCTCCCTCCAATGATGGAAGTGAACCACAGCCTCCTGGAATACTCTCTCCCCATCTCTCCCCCCTACCAACCAAACATGGTCTATTCCTTGTTTCAGGGACTTCTACCAAAGTCCATGAGTCCCGTGGTCTCTTCCCATCTCCAGCTCCGGGCGGCTCCAGCTGGGGCTCCGGGCTGCCCAAAGGCACAGGCTTTCGAGACGAGCTGCCGCCCAGGCGCCCGGGTGCCATTCACCTGCACGAGCTGCGGAGAGAACCGACACGGCGCGGGCCGCGACGTGGTCCAAGGGATCCGGTCGTCCCGAACCTCGGCACCCGACTGGCATGCGGGCCCAGTCCCTAGGCTAGGATCTACTCTTGTTCTATGTATTTTCTATCTACACTGGGTGCAGATCACATGGGAGTTAAGGCGTCAAGTGACATAAGGCAAACGACTTGGGAATGTGTGAGTTCCCATGTCTGTTTTCTAAATCCCGTGTCATCCGAACGTAGGATCTATTTGAGGTTGGGGGGGAGGTCGAAAAACAGATGGTTTCGCAACTCAGTGACTGCAGAATCAAGGACGGACAAGAAAGGACAAGAGAACGCTTTACATCCATAAACAGGAGGGGAGGTGGTGGAAGAAAGACACCAACACATGCTACTCTTGTCCAACACTGGCGTGTGAAGGAATATGAAGGAATGCCCCCTGTGGGAATGTATGTGAAAACCTTTGAGAATGTGTTGAGTGTATTTGAGCGTTGGATGTTCCAAGATCTTCTGTCACTTGGTGCAACGATCGTCTATCCGACCGCGTACTGCATCTGCAGCACTGCTTGGCACAGTTCTCTTAGGTGGGAACTACATGTATAGGCTGAAAGGAACTCAGTGGAGCCGCTGCCTTGCTCCCTGTGTTGCATGACGATCCAAAACCACTCGACGTAACCGGCAGTTCGGCGACTTCGGCTCGGCCCGGTGACCGGCCCGGTGGGCTCCGGGAGCGTGGCCTCTTGAGGTAAAGATCTGGGTCACAGTAAGATCCCCTCAAAGCATCAGCTTCCTTTTCCATCCTTTTCGAATGAAAGTGACAAGGGTTCCGGGATATCAGTAAACAACCACCACAA
>CAXAMN010005958.1:50762-65094 GCA_963970005.1 Durusdinium trenchii
TATCTATCTATCTATCTCTATGTCTATCTCTATCTATCTATCTATCTATCTATCTGCTCTCCTTGGCTCTCCTTTGGTCTCCTTTGGGTCAACCTTCGCTCTAGTCTCTAGTCTCCGGTCGCTGAGGATCGCAGCTGGACCGGACGGGCGGCCCACCTTCTCCTCACTCGGCTTCACCTTCTTCTTCCTCTTCTTCCTGGGAGGCGTTCCGGAGAATACACTGAGGTGATGGTAGATGGTGGGTGCGGAGCGAATTCGGAGAAACCGATAGAACCTATAAAAGACGACATCAAGGCCACAGAACCAGGAGGTTGGCAAAACGATAGAGTTTGCAAACGACGACGATCGAGTTTTCAACACATGCAGACCATCCAAAGACCAAGGAAATGGCCTCGTCACCTGCACCCAGCGAGATCATGATTCGTCGATGGTTTGGTTCAGTGCGTGGGCCCTGGTCCAGGGGTCCTGGTCCGGCCCTTCTCCATCCCGTGTGTGGTGCATAGGGGGATGTACCAAAAGCTTTATAATATGAACAACTTCTAAATGAATGCGAAGTTTATGAACAACTTCATAAAGCTTATGAACAACTGCTTTAAAATAAATACACATGATAGTACTTGAGGATAAGGTATTTTCGCCAAGTTGTACAAGGTATTTTGCTTCTAACATCCAGTTAATAGCAAAACACATGTTGCTGAATACATGTCCTTCTTCATCATTGTTCTGAAGCGATTCTTGGGTGAATCCAGTAACCCGAACGGGCCGGTTGGGCGGAGCTGGACGTGCACTCCCCAACGGGCTCAAACACTCCTATAGTCATGACTCTGTGTCTCAACTGCCCAAGGTGGAACACGTGACTATAAGGTGGAACACATCCACCAACCAACCACCAGGGGCCTTGGCCTCAGCACAGACCCCGAAGTCTTCCAATCCCCCCCCCCCCTTTCGCTCGCTTCCTCTTCCGTCACCTCTCCGCCCGGTCCACGCGACGTCGCGACATCCGCGGCGTTCCGCGGCGTTCCGCGCGGACGCCGGGCGGCCCGCTGCTTGGTGCCGGAGATCGTCAAGCCGCCGCCCGTGCCGCCGCGCCTGGAGGCGAGAGATCCCGGTGTCCCGGGTTCGAGGCTGCGATGGGTTCGATGGGAGGCCTGAGAAGAAGGACATGACCTGGTGACTTGGTGGTGGAAGACCGATCAATTGATCCAACAACAACAACAACACAAAACAAACAACAAACAACAACACATACACACCAGGACCCTCCTGGTCGGGGTGTCTATTTATAGCTCCAACTAGCTGTGAAAAAGGGGTGTCCATTCACCACCCCGACTGCGGGTGCTGGTACACACACACACACACGATGCAGTTGTTGTTGTTGTCGTTTAAAATAAGCTTTGGTTGTCCAATTATAGCTCCTTAGAGGTTGAGGGATCCATTAACCACCCCTATCCGGGGGGCCCTGGCACATGCAGTTGTTGTTTGTTTTAGTAAATAAGTTTTGGGTTCCACACGATGAAGACCTGCAGGCTTCCTCGAATGCGCCTTTCAACGAGATGTGTCCTTCGACGCGAACACCCACCGCTGAGGTCTCACTCGGACCGCAAAGAGATCGACCGGTCACCTTCGGTCACTTGACTAGAGACTCCTGGTGCCTAGCTCTGTTTGATCCAGCAGCTAGTTCTGGAGTTGTGGGAAGGGGCAAGGGGATGCAAGGGGAACAACCACCATCGAATTGAAAAACTTGGGCCTGGACCTTCAGTACGTGACCTCTTTGGAGTCTCTAAGTGACCTCTTTAGGGACTAAGTGACCTCATTCTAGGATCTCAGCTTGGGCGCTATCCTATTACCTGGGCCCAATGGACGATGATGAGGCCAGGTTGCAGGCCTTGCTCAAAAAAGGGTGATTTGCTGGTGAAACCTGACGGCTCTACAGGTTTAGATGGGACCAACCCTATGTATAGCCGCCAAAGCGCCAAACCTCGGTGCAAACAGCGACGGGACTGAAAGGCCTTCCGTTTGGGGCACCGAAACCACCGAAACGACCACGACTGCGGGCTACCAACGTGTCGGACCATCCTGTAATCACCCGACGTCGTTGTCCCGATCGTCCCCGGAATGGCCGAATTTGCAGTGGTTTCGCAGCTTCGATTCAGCTTCGATGGCGGCAAAACCCCCAAGGTGTCTGACTGAGATGGGGGTCCACTCAGTGCTTAAGATGGGTTGCCCCTACCCACAGGCAGCTAAGCTAAGCCTCTTAGCCAGAAATTTGCAGCCCTGAGGAGTCTGCAGCCCTTCGATCCACTTGGAGCCCACATAGCACTGACAAATTTGTTGGGGTCATCCACTCCGTCCCAGGCAGGCACTGAGAATAGTCGTGAAGAACACGGCAAGGTCACCCAAAAGGCCCAAAAAGGCACGTGGTAGTGATGATGGTGGAAGAAAACATGTATGGCTAGTGGTGCCCCATTTCCCATCATCTTGTGCAAGAGGCGGTGTGCCGTCAAAGTGTGAGTCCCTAATTATACTATACAACCTGCTGCGTGGGGAAACCCTAGTGCTATTCCACCAAATCAAGTGACAACCAAATTGCTCAGAAATTCGATACCAAGCAGCCAAAGCATCCAACTTTACTACGAGGGTTCAGTCTCACGTCTCACATTCAACAAAAAATCTGAAGCAAAACTCATGCAAAAGCAACATCCGTCTCACTCACGCAGCCTCCCTAGAAGAAATCCTTGTCATCCCCCGGTCGCTTCGTGTCTAGGCTTGTGACACGGCTTCCCTTCTCCGAACGGTCCAGGCCTGGTCAACTGCCGACCTGCTTCAGACGGTCCGGGCCAGGCGGACGGATGGTACTCCACACGGATCGCACGTTCTGAACCCCCAGACGCTCCATGTACAGTGGTTTCAGAGTAGATGGCACGTTCGTGACCCCAAGTTGGATGGTGCAACTATGGACCCCCATCTAAAGGACATGTATACAGGGTTGTGCCATCTACTCTGAAACCACTGTATACCAAATATGACAGTCCCATGGAGTGTCTGCGATTGATCCGTGGCGAAAAAAAGGTGGCACCTTGACGGGACACCGGGACGCCCGTGTCGATTCATACAGGATCCCGGGAGTATTATTAATGCAGGAAGAGTGCGTCAAACTGTTGTGACAGCCATGAACTAGTATGCCATCACAATTGAGCTAGAGATAGCTAGAGTGATCTAGAGTGTCTCCAAAAACCTGCAGTGACTGCACAGCCGGATGCCGTTTCGACCAAACGTTCCACCTGTTGGATTTGAAGGACAAGGAATGGCCACCCCGACCAGTTTCTTCGGGAAGCTCCATGGAGCTCCGCTCGTTCACTCCAGGACAGGTGATGAGGTCAGCACTGAAAACCAGCTCGGAGGTCTCCAGCAACTTGGAACTTCTCGTGATGTCGCGGCCCAAGCCGCCTCCGCCGTGATGCCCAGCTCTGCTGGCGGCAAAACGCAGAGCTAAGACCTTCCAACGCTGTACTGTACGGTGTGACCAACGCGGGCGACCTGTCCAACTGCCAGCGCATGCGCCGCGGCTGACAGTCCTCCGTCATTCCTTTTTGTTGCACGGGCTGCCATCCTCCAGCTCGTGCAAATCCCTCCTCTACCAGCTTGAGGCCTTCGATGAGCTCGCGCTTCGTAGCCCAACTTCGGCAGCCCTGCTCGGTTGCCCCAGTCAGCATGGCGCAGTTGCGAGCATGGTGGACACCAGTTGTGTTGTTTGATGTTCTTGGATGCTTCCCAGCCGTATGACATCGCAGCCTTGTTGAGAGGACACAAGAAGCACCCAGCTGCCAGAATTTGGAAAAAAACACTTCATCTTAGCTACAACCATGCTATAGAACCCTTTGAACGCATCTTCGATGCCACCAGCCCGCAATTGATCATGAACCCCACAGATTTCAGTGTTCATGAGCGGATATCACGAGGTGGTCGGAACAAGCAGCGAAACAACTCCAACACTACCTGATCCAAGAGATCCCAGGGAACCTTAAATATATTGTAGAGACAGGAGACAGGAAAACACTCTATGCATGGAATAGTTCCATAATGTTCCAGTTTATATACATTGATCATTTACCCCATGAAAATGACCCCAAACTACTGCATACATGGATGGTCTGCGATATACAGTACGTTACTTATACCAGCATCCCCGTGTGAATTGGAGGTCAAGCCCATGCCGAGCATTTTATAGCCTATAAACCTCGTTGGGGGGGGGGGAGTGACACCCTATAGAATCAAAGTGTATAGAAGCAAGGAGCACTGGAATGACTATAGAATACAATCCATCCAGTAGACAATGAACCTGGCTAAACTCACAAGTTTGCCAAGAAAGGCCTCTCTATAAAATCACTTCTGCTGAAATCACGATAGATGGGCGAGTAAGAAAAAAAGGAGGAAAGAGAACATTCCGGAACAACCAGTCATTTTATAGGCACGTCTTGTGAACAAACGTCAACAGAAATAGAAGAAAAGAAGGAATTGCACAGCTAGGGGCTCTTTTTTCTCTTCGCAGACTCCCCATCGTCTGTTTGTAAGTGAGACAACTAGATGCCAAGCTACATGTCTGCTGCATTGTAAGGGCAGCTCTCACAGATGTTGCGAATCAGGTTCAGCAGCGGTCGGCGATCGCTGGTTGCCAACTTCTCCCTGATGAACTTGAACGTGCCCACAACTTTTTCTCCCCACGCCTGCTTCCTCAATCTGATGTACCTCACAGAGATCTTTCTATAAAAATATGTTTCTTCAAGACAAAAAAAAATATGATCACTATAGAATCAAAGATCTGCTTTGGTGGGTGTTGGCCAAAGATGCATCTCTATAAAGTCAAGTTTCTTGATTAATATTGATTATGTAAATTTATGTAATATTATTCATTCCATTTCATTCCTATATATTCTTGAACACTTACTGGTGGATCACCGTGGTGCTTCATTACCTCCAGCCTTTGCTTACCTTAAGGATCCTGTAGAGATATCTTGAGCATGCTGTATCCTGTACTGTAGAATGGAATGATACCATTACAATCCACTACATATCACTATAAAATTCAAAATTTGACTTGGGGGGGTGTGTTGGCAAAAGACGCATCCCTATAAAGTCATGTTTCTTGATTGTTCTTGAACACTTACTGGCGGAACACCGTGGTGCTTCATTACCTCCAGGCTTAGTTTACCTTTCGGATCCTGTAGGAATGTTGAGCATATGAGCATTCTGTAGCATCCTTTAGCGTACAATGGAATGACACTACTACATAACACTATAAAATCATCTAAAATAAATCATTTGACTTGGGGGGGGTGTTGGCAAAAGATGCATCCCTATAAAGTCATGTTTCTTGATTATTCTTGAACACTTACTGACGGACCCCCTGAGCAAATACTGAACCCAACAAGATTTGTTTCATTTCTATATGTACACAACCTCTTTTGGTCACTTTTCCAATCAGATCCAGACCGGTGCCCTTTGTGTGTCTGCTGGTGCACTGTGACTGTGGTGCTTCATTACCTCCAGCCTTTGCTTACCTTAAGGATCGTGTAGATATCTTGAGCATTCTTGAGCATCCTGTAGCGTCCTTTACTGTAGAATGGAATGATATCACTATAAAATTGAAATTTTACTTGGGGGGTTTGGCCAAAGCCTCTTCTCTATAAAATCATGTTTTTTGTTAATATTCTTGAACACTTACTGACGGAACCCCTGAGCAAATACTGAACCCAAAACGTGTCCAAAAAGTTTTGCTAGGGAACCCTGTAGCATCCTTTAGTGTACAATGGAATGACACCACTACATACCACTATAAAATCAAACATTTGACTTGGAGTGTGTGTTGACCAAAGATGCATCCCTATAAAGTGATGTTTCTTGATTATTCTTGAACACTCACTGGCGGAACACCGTGGTGCTTCATTACCTCCAGGCTTTGTTTACCTTTAGGATCCTGTAGGATCCTGTAGGTATGTTGAGCATATTTGAGCATGCTATAGCATCCTTTAGTGTACAATGGAATGACACCACTACATATCACTATAAAATTCAAAATTTGACTTGGGGGGGTGTGTTGGCAAAAGATGCATCCCTATAAAGTGATGTTTCTTATACAATCTATCCAGGATAAAGCCGAGATATCCAAGATAAGCCAAGCTACTCTGCCTTGAAGTACTTGTAGGCAAAGCTCTTGATGTGCTTCCACGGCGTGCCTTCTGTTCCCTTCGATTTGATCCGGCACAAACCCTCCTCTGTGAAGAGTGGGTTGGTCTTGAAAGTCGAAGACTCGGTGTTCTTGAGCTTCTGCAACTCCTGTTGAATGAGTTCATCACCTGAAGAATTCTTCTTCATATTCTCTACCACCAAGGGAATCTCCGGCTTCTCGGCAGGGGCTGCCTTCAACTTGGTGAGCTTCTTCTTGAGCTTTGCCACCGTCTTCTTTTTCTTTGACTTGCCGGACTTCTTGGAATTCTTCTTCTTCTTCTTGGCCCCGTCCGTCTGGTCGGCCTTGTCTTTCTCATCTGCATCCTGTGCATCCTCGTCTTCTGCCTTGCCCTTGCCTTCTTCTCCACCTTGCGCTTTGCGCTTCCTGCCTTGACGTGGCAGGACCACATTCAAGCGAACATCTAGTTGTTCCTGGGGCCATGAAGAGGCAAATTCCTCCATGCGGTTGATCAAATCCATGGCTCCTGTAGTAAAGACCACTGACAACTTCTCATCAGAATCCTCAGCAATCGAAAAATCCAGCAGCGCTACTGTGGCCTCAGGTCGAAGGACTACGCTTGTTGACCTCCCTGAGCATGTCCACTGGTCGGAACGATCACTGCTGGTATCTGGTGATAGCTCCACGGCTCGGTAAGCAAGGACATGTGCAAGGCCCAGGGGTGCGGTGCACAACTTGGGCTTCTTGGCACTTCTCCAAATAGAAATCACCATGCAAACCCTGGCCTCTCGGCAAGTCTTCTGGTGAGATCGCTTCGGCACCACCGCAATGACGATGTTCCCTTTCCTTACATCAAAACAAGCATTGTCAGAATATAAAAAACAATTCTATACACAATATATCACAATATAAACAATAGATAAAACAATAATATTAAACAAATTTAAACAATATTAAATACATCTATTATCTATAGAATCGTGTCTACTCATTACTGTTTCAAAGAAAGCTCTATAGAATCAGCAAATTGAGAAGCCTGCAGAAAACAACTCTATAGAATCAGAAAACTGAGAAGACTGCAAAGAGCAAAGGCAAGTGGCTCAAGCCTATCTGGGACCTCCTCCTGAGTGCCTTCCAGCGAAGCACGAGCTGCCATCTTCCATTTGTCCAGCCGGCTTGCACGTTGTCGAAACTCCGCGGAATTCTGCTTCTGGTTGATCTCACGGAGAATGCGCTCATTGTACCTCAGAATCCCCCCAAGAAAAACAATGAACTGCAGGTGCACCCGTCACCCGCTGTACAAAGTACAGTTTCCTACAGATTCATCCGAAAGTATCCAAAAGATTTCAAAAGCAATTGTCTGTGTTCATACTAGGGGCTGGTACCAGGACAGTCCAGAAGATGCCTTTCTGCAAGATCTTGGATTCTTGATCCACAACCTGTCCCCTCCGCCGCACCAGTATCGCTGGTACATCAGGAGTCTCCAAAGCCTATCCCAGATAATGGACCCTTTCAGTGCATCAGGGTCCTTGAAGAGTGCCTCGTGCAAAGTCTTGGGAACAGAACCTGGATCAAAGTCGGGGCCTGTCTGCTTCTGCGCGAAAGGCTTCATTGGGCTTTGAGCGTCAGAAGTCAGCATCTCCAACAGTTGGTCCTTGTCTGGTGCGTTCCGCAAATCCGAATCCAAAGCCTTCAGATCTGCTGTCCTCGCCCTCACCCTCACCTTCATCTTCAAGGACACCCATACTGTCTTCGATATCACGGAGGACACGCTGACACTCATCCAGCTCTTCCTGATCGCCTTCATCCTCGTCAATATCCACCTCATCAGGCGAGACTGCTGCAGCTGCACAAGTGTCAGTGAAGCGTCCGGACTTGCACCATTCATCGTACATCTCCGTGAGGGAAGACACAGTGACTCCACTGGTGTGCGCAACAAGGGCCAAAGCAGCCTCCAATGCTCTCTCACTGCAGGCCTTGAACTCGGCATCATCCAATGGCTTATGTTTCTGCTCCGGAGCTGGGCCATTGGGTTCACGAGATTTGAAAGCTCGTAGCATATCCCGCGCGGCCGCCTGCCAGTAACCCCTGGTGGAAAGACTGGCTGACGATGACTGAACCCTCAGTCTTCCAAACCACTGTTCGATCGCCAATTCTGACATCCTGGCATGCCCACGGCTGTACGGATCACCGCTTTCATCTTTGGTCAGTGCAACAATGATTGTGCTCATTGCAGTCATTTGCAGATTCTCTTGCGTTTGTGGGGAGATGAATTGAGACCCACGTGGAAATCCATTCCGAGCAGCTGAGATCTCTGCAATGATCCTATACAAATCCAGGATGAGGAATCCCTCCATCGATGACTGAACTCTCTGGCTGCAGGTCATGGTGTGATGCATAGTCGGAGCCTTGGATAAACAACCATATAAATAGCATAGATTAAACAAGGAAGATATAGTCTAATAGTATGATGAACATAGATGAACATAGTATAAAATAGTAATTTTAACTAGCCCACAAATGTCTTCTTATAAAATCAACTTCATTCAGAATGGATATTTGAATACACTATAAAATGATATAAAATGATATATAATGTCAATGAAAACCACATATACGTAAGTGATGCTCAGGTTCAGTAGTCAAGGCGTCGCACAAGTTCAGCAGCACAAAGCCACGTAACACCCAAGGGACTCGGGCTCGTTGTTCCGCAATATCCTCATCGTTGTCTTTTTTTGCATTTTGTTTGAACCAAACATTGAGGCTCTATAGATTGCAATCAAGAAAGCAAAACTTATAGAGATGCTATAAAATGGCAAGGAACAATGTCCGGCAGCACCAGGTAGGGATTCCAGAGTATCTTGTTTAACAGGTCACTCATCGGCTCCACCCTAGAGTAAGCACTCGAAGGCATTCCGTAGACGAGGCACCGGCTGTGATCAACGAAAAATTTCCCCAGAAGCAAGTTCCGAATCGGAGTGCACAGCTGTCCTGCCAAGTTTTTCGATGAATGACCTCAGAATTCAAAGATCTGGTGGCTATAAAATCAAAAAACAGAAGTATGACAGCATTCACTACTATAAACTCAGAAAAACCTTGAACAAAGAAGTAGGGTTGATGATCTTTGTGCTCCCATAACTGAAAGGTCGCGTAAAGTCATAGAGGAATAGAATCAGAAAAAATTAATGTAAACAAAATACTGTACTATAGAATCGACAAAGTACATGGACCAGGCAATGGCCACACTGCTGAGCCTTCATAAAGACATATCTGAGCTGGCAATCGTGGCAAAACGTGTTCTGGCAAAGAACGGTACGTGCAGTGCTTCCAGAATGGAGCTTCGTTGACATAGTCTTGGTCAGCCTGCGAGATCTGATCCATCTGGCCGAAAAGCAGCTGCCGAAACAATGTGTGTGCCTGGTGGGCATCAAACGTAATCCCCTTGACCACACTGATAGATGCCTCCAGAACACGGCCCAGGACAGTTGCCATTTCCTCACACGATTTCACAGAATACAGTATATATAATATTAAATAATATTATAAAATACAAAAATAAAAAAGATTTAAAAAATAGTTAAAAAAATATATTATTTAAATGATATATAAAAAAGAGCCGTATATGAATATGATCGAGAATCTAGGTTTCCCTGCTTGACCAAAGTCATGTCAATCTTTTTGGATCTCTTGAGGCTCATAGGCATTGATGCCAAGCTGTAGGTCTCTTTCTTCTGGGAGTTAGGGTCCCAACACAAGCACTCCAGCATCATTGTCGCACCACCCATCTTGAGAGCCTCGCGATCCAACTTCCCCGTCTCCACAAAGCAAAAGTTCTCCTCGTTTGGGCTCCAAGGACCACCAATTGTTCCAGCAACACCCTGCACTCGGGCCTGGACTAGAACTGGCTCCAAATATGTGTGGTCTATTGCCAGGATAAGCCTCCTCTTCGGCATTTGCTCAGACCGATGAAAAAGTTGGTCCAGCAACTCCACGTTGGAAGCAAGTTGTTCCTGGTGGTCGGAATGGAGCGCTAGCATGGGGTTCGGGAGGCCTTGCTCGGGAAGGTCTTCAACTCTCACCCTTGGAAGCGTCAGATTCTGACCAAGGGACTTTGCTAATCTTTTGTTAGCACCCAGCAAAGCCAGATTGAGGCTGGCTTCTTCGATGATACTCCTTTCTGTAGCAGACTGGTTGGGTAACCTGCCGCGATTTGACGCGATGCCACGGCTCCGTTTTTCCAAGCCCATGAGACATTGCGCAAGCAATCCTTGCACAACAGCATTCTTATCCAAAGCTCCACTGATGATGGCAGAGGCCAGCTTCAGATTGATCTGCTTCAGTTCCTGGGTGTCGGAGTGTAAATGAGAACAATGATTGATCATCGATCATTTAGAAAAGGTTACGGTACATGACTATAGAATCAATAAAATGAACATTTGTGAACAATAATACACAAATATAGATATAAAATGATACTTTATGAATATAAAATATAGATAAACAATATTGAAAAATGATAAAACAAATATAAAAACATATAAAAACAAAGTAATCTGCTATAAAATGCTATAAATAAGTTATACATGGTTATACAGGAAATAGTACAGTAAATCTGAGGAAATCCTAGGAAAGTATTACAGTAACATGTCCTTGCATGTCCTGGCTATTATTTGCATTTCTTTGCTATATTGTCAAAAAGAAATCAAAAGTAAAGAAACACACTATAAAATCAACAATCTGAGGCGCATCAAGCTGATTCGTGTCAATTGCAGAGGCAAATTGCGTAAACAGAGTCTTCATGCGGCAATCGATGCTGCCGACGTGCACCCGCAAAGTAGGGCTAACAATCGAATCCACAGATCTCACCAGGTTGTCTGTGGCATCACCGTTCTTTGCAAATGATTTGCGAACCCACTGCTGCAGCTCAGCGTTGTCCAAAGCCACCACGGAAGACCACAAGGAACACCTGGCGCCGAAAGCTGAGTTCTGCAGCTTCTCCAAGAATTCAGAAGCACTTTCCGCAGGTTGAAACAAGCGTTTGTTCAGCAATATCCCTGCATACCACTTTGTAGCAAAGCGGAGCACATGACGTTGGACTGATCCACACTCACCTAGGCTTTGGCACGCTGTGCAGGCTTGTTGCTTCTGGGATACTTTGCCACTGCAATTTCGATGTCTGCAATACCACCGACCTTGTGCCAAATCACTATAGTAATGGTGGCGTGTCATCTCTCCATCTACTTTTGCATTTGTGCACCAAAGCTGGAATTCGGTCTCGTAGTGGTACAGGGTTCCAGTGGCGAATGGATTCTTGTCTGACACCCAATACCCTGGGCACCTATCTTCACATGGGTCTTTCCCTTCTTGTCCGTCAATCAGCTTCATCCGGTTCCGATTCCGCACATGGGTTGGACACTCTAAGTGTTGCTTCAAATAGAACTGCACCGAGTTCAATTTTGGTGGACCCAGGTAGTTGATCTTTCCATCTGGATGTCCTTTCGTTCTGCAAACCTTGCACTTGTAGTGTAGAACTGAAGGTGGAGGACTAGTTTCTTCAAACTCCACTTCGCTGCCACCCTGGTCCTTGACATACTCAACGCACTTCTTGTACTCAAGCAGAATCTCCTCCTCGGCTTGCTGTCTTCTTTTCCTTCTTTTCTTACTTTTCTCATCCGTTTGCTCTGGCTGATGCTTCTCCTCCTTGTGGTCAGTAATTGCTGCCTCGCCGCTAAAGTCCGTTTCAAAGTTCTGCATGGACTCCACAGTGATTTCACACTCTTCCAAAGCGAGCGAGCAACCCTTGCACCTACCTTCAAAGATCGTCCCATCCAGAAGCTTCTTCTTGAAGATCACAAAGCCGTCATTGTGGCAGATCCAAGTCCGCTTCATTGTGGCAATCTTGCGGTGCTTGAGTACAAAAATTTGGTAGGTCAGGCCTTTGCGTGCCAGCCAATTTGACAAAGCAGCGCTCTTGTGCTGACTTGTTGATGGCAGCTTCTTCTGGCATGTTCGAGTGAACTTCGCTGTCCTCCTGCGCTTCCTTCCCGAATCCCACTCTGCCATGTCCAAATCATCCTGATCGTCATCATCCTCCATCAGCACAACTGTTCCATTCAATGGTTGGTCCTCTTCCTGTTCTTCTTTGGGCTCAAGGTGCTTCTCATGGGGCTTCGGCTTCTTCAATTCCGTCTTTTGGGATGACTTCTTTGAATTCATTGCTTTCTCAAAAGCCTCTGTAGTCATATTTCTGAGGTCGGGAATTGCTGGTTCCAACAAGTTCTGTCCAGCAGGCCTGGGAGCTTTCAGCTGCTTCTCAGCTTCCTTTGGACCAAATCCTGGAGCTGCATGGTTTTTCCCCGTTTGGATCAACTTGCGTTTGTTTGCTTTCTCAACTCGTGGAGGAGTGCTCAGTTTTCTCTCTCCGCTAAGCTCTGGCTCATGTCGTGCAGCCTTGGGTGGCGTGCAGAGTTTCTCCTCTGTCCCAAGCTCCTTCTTCACCTTTGGCTTGTCTGCTTTGTCTTTCTCCTCTGGCTTTTGCATAAGCTCGCTACAAAGAGCTTCCCAGATCACTTGCCATAATGGTGAATCCTTGCGATCGATCCAGAGGTTTTTTCAGCAATGTACGGAACAACGATTGATCCTTCTTTGCATCTTTTTTTGGAATGGCTACGGCAATGCTCCAGGCCCATGAAGAGTGTGCGTAGTGACCAAATGAGACAGTTGCCATCGGAGGGCACCTCCACGAATGCCAGGCCTGTCTCGTAGCAGCATCTCCTCAATTCTGTGCACCGCTCCAACCTGAGGGAAGACAACAAAAGGATGCGGATAGGAATCATAGGTACAAAATATTACAAAATGGTGTCCAATTGCAAACACATTCACTATAGAATGAAAAACCCAATATGTTATAACCACTGGATCACTATAAAATAGAAAACTTGAAACATGAATCACTGGAATGCTGGAAAACATCAAATCAAGCAAGTGGCACAGCTAATGATTCCTGCGCTTCTGCCATTGCCTGCTCATGATCTCTCCTTTCTGCCTCATCTCTGAAGCTGCCAATGTCAACTGCCTGCATTCCCTCAATCTCTTTCTGCAGATGTGCTATTTGGATCGCCTCAGCTTGCAGTTTGTCTTCTGTGAGCTCCTTGTATAGTTTTGGTGTCAACTGCTCACGAAAGAAGCCTGGCATATAGTGATTGTGAACCTGCGTGGTGTCAAATCGAGCGTTCACTGAAAGGAGCACCCATGTTTCAGGACTGTTGCGCTGTATGATCGGCTGATCCCCTATGACATCGATTCCAGGAACAAAAGAGCAAATGTGGTGTTGGAGGTCTCCCAGCCAAATACCTCCTTCTCCACCGGAAGCGTGGATACACAAGGCAATGTCCTTGTTGCTGTCTTCCGCGAAGAGCAGTGCATCACCCACATCCAAGTAAAATCCCTTCTGTCCAACCAGCTGGGCATACTCTTCAATCATCTTTGCGAGTCTTGGATTGGATTTGTGTTCTGCATCATCTTTTGTCGGCAATGGATCCTGTTCACATTCTTTCGGAGGCTGATCCGGGACGGAAGTGCTAGGTTGCTCTCTCTCCCTCTTCACCTTCTCAAGCTTGACTTTCTTGCATAAATTGGACTGCTTCATCTCATCTAGGACCTTGTTCAGTTCGTCGGGTTCATCCATGGAGCAGGATACCTCTTTCGTCAAACTTCTCTTCTCTCTTGGTGGTGCTTCTACGGGTGGAGGAAGTGGCGGGAAATCAAAATCCTGAGACTGAGGGCGTTCAATACATTTTATGATATATTATGTATATTGAAAATTTATGTATAAAATGCTATAAAATTATACAAACCATATTGTAACGTTATACAATAGTTTAATTAAGAAAAAAGAAAACATATGAACACATTACTGTAATCAGAAAGGCTTCATCGTTGTCAAAAGCATTGCTGCCAACAGGAGATCTCTTGTTCTGTTCCCAATCTGGCTCCTGAGATGCCAAAAAATGCAATGAACAACACTATAGAATCGTAAACTTGTTACTCAAGGTGGTCACTTCTCTATAGAACCCCGTATCTTACCAACATGACCAAACATTGACCGTCCTATACTAGAAAGCCACGGTCAGAAGTCCAAGCGGCTGC
>CAXAMN010005958.1:65104-86217 GCA_963970005.1 Durusdinium trenchii
ACCCTATAGAGTTAGTGACCCTGATTCCACCCCATCACTTGTCTATAAAATGAAGTATCTGACCAAACATTCACCGTTCCATAATAGAAAACTATCCTCCCAAGTCCAAGCAGCTCGCACGGAAGGAGGAGGTTCAGTGCCCACCTTCTTGATCTCGTGGCTCTCTTCGCCCTGAGATGCACCAATAGAAAAGCTCCTCATTACTATTGAATCAAATTTTTGACCAACCTCCACAAAGCATCCAGAGAGCTAGCAGCTTTAACTTTAACTATATGGAAATGCCTGAAGTATAGTCACCCAAATTTTAGTGCCTTTTATTTCTAGTTGATTGGATCTAAGCCACTTAGATCTCTAGTGCACTCCGCTCTAGAGTCGTTGAGCCTGAACCGGCACCACCACATCTCTATAGAATCTCTTTTTTAATGATCTTTGCTTCCAATTCCCCATCGTTCCAAGGGACTGCTGTGGAAGCAGGAGCTTCAGTGAGTGTGACCTGGTTGTCCTGGGTCTTTGTTGCCTAAGATGCAACGAAGCTCACAACATCTCTATAGATTTCGTTTTTGGTGCCCCCTAAACAACCTCTCGAGAGCTGTCAAAGCGCAGAATCTGGAATCTAATTGTCTTTAGGATTCTTTGGGTACACACTGCACGAATCTGCACGACATCTGTTCAAGTTGATACTGTACTTCTCTATAGAATGAATGTATTGGCAGTATTTTGATGTATTTTGTATGTCTCTACTACATTCTACTACTATGTAGAAGAAACGCGCTCCCAATTCCAAGCGTCAGCAGTGGAAGCAGGAGCTTTAGGTGCTTTTCCTTCTCCCTCGTCATGGTTGTCCTGAGATGCAACGACACAAACCATGTAGCTAGCTATAGAATCATGTTTTTTTGGCTGTGACGTGTTCCAACCAAAAACAGTCCAGCAATATCCAGCAATGCTGTCTAGCAGGACTCTACTTTGGACTGACAAGCTTCTGCAGAAGTTGCAGTCATTCTGTGGTCTCCATCGTCGTCAATGATAGGCATTGGCTCCTCAGTGATTCGCAATGGCACTGTGGACCCAAACACTCATGATGATTGGAGGTTGTTGGAGGTATACCCCTACCATGTACCCCCCCAAATTGCAACAATATGGCCACTATTTCATACTGTAAGCTCATGTAAGCTATATTTTCGATCCCCGTGTGAATTGGGGGTCAACTCCATCTCGAGCATTTTATTGCCTATAAACCTCGTTGGGGGGGGAGTGACACCCTATAGAATCAAAGCGCACAAAAGCAAGGAGCACTGGAATCACTATAGAATACAATCCATCCAGTAGAAAATGAATCTATTTTCTATGATATACAGTAGCTCTAAAAAATGACATCTGCCCATCTGCCCAATTCATCATGAAACATACATGGCTGCACAAGCTTATCAATACTGATCCGGGGCAGCCATCTGCATTTTTTGGTGTCTTGATATTGCTTCACTTGGGATTGCCAAGGGCAAAATTTGCCTGGCCAATCCTGACCATCATTCTTGACCAATGCATGGTTGGCCCGCAAGGGAGTCAAATGAGCAATGCTTTGCACGCTACTCTGGACCTTGCCTCTTTTGGGCTTTGGAATCTTTGGAATGAAAACCTGTCTGCCATGCTTTCATGACTGCAGTGCAAAATTGTTGGGGATAGATTGCGGAGAGTGGCAAGTCTCTCATGCCTTGCCACCCCACGGTCCCATCCTTTTTTTTGAATTCGTTGGTGATACTGCCTGGGATGGGCTCTTCGACTATTGCGATTCCTCAATCTCGCCTCAAGTGGTTCGCATATCGTGAATTCAACATCTATTGCTCACAGTCGCAGGAAATCGCACGCACAAGTCAAAGTGAGCGAATAATATCCAAGCAACTGCAAAACGCATCCGATCTTTCTTGCGCATAGTCTTCTTCAACTTCGGCATGTCCCTAGTCGAGTTCCCGCATCCCTGGATTTGTATGAAATATCTGTGTTTTTTATAGCAGTAGCAGCAACACTCTTCTCGTTTTACTGATGCTATAGATCCTGTGCCCACAAGAAAGGTCTCGACATAATTGAAAAATATTGAAATCATTGATTCTATAGAGATGTCATGGGATCATTCTTCGACACACTGTAGTAAAACCCACCGCTCCTGACATTTGACAGTATATGCGTGGGCTTTGGCAAGTCCGCTCCATAGAATGCCAACCATGTGCAAGTTACTGTCCTAGGCTGCAGTGTCAATGGATCTCACTATAGGATCAAAGGTTTGAAATTGAAACCAGTCTTCGCGCTATAGAATCACAAAAATGTTCAAACATGCCAATAGAATGATTATATATAACATACAGATATATACAGTACATTACAGTACTATGTAGTGCAAAAAACAAACAGCGAGAGCAAGGAGTTGTATAAAATTGTATAAATACGTCTGAGGTGCAAGCAAAGGAGAGACTTGATCTTCAACATACATGGGATTTTGAACCCCCCATGATTGCGCCGGCTGTTCAAGTGAGATCAAGATGTCCGGGTGAAAGGAGAGTGTCACCCGCAAAGCTTCAGCCTTGTCACTAGGAACATGGTCAAATTCAACAAGTTGAGACATCTCATGCAATTTGTGCATATGCTGTCTACAACTCATCCGAGGAACAAAATTTACCCAGATGCGGTTGGCCAGACGTACACTGAAGAATCTTTCATTGCCCATCAGCATGTCCTGGCTCCTCTGATGGACAGAGGAGCTGGCCCCCACGAACAAACTGCAAGGTGGAGCTCCAAACACGAGCCCTCCAGGAGCCAGCCTTGACAAAGGACCAGATCACTCTCACAGAGTGCGAACATGATACTCCAAGGATCTTCAATGATCAATGAATCAGCAAACAGGTGTGCAGCATTCTGCAGCTTTTTGCAACAAACATATACAACATCATCAATGATGTCAAGCCCAAAAGCGAGAACAGCATGTCCAACAGGCAATAGAACCCACGCCGAGAGGTTAGGTCATGACCATTGCTTAGCTTCACGTCATAGGCGATGCTTATGTAACCTTCTTTGCGCCACGTTTTCCTTGTGGCTCGGGAAAATGAAGCCGCTTTTGACATCTTTTGACTGGATACTACTCGAAAACTGACTGACGCATGAGTCAGCTGAGAGTATGATTTCTGCAGATGAGTCTCGCTAAGCCTTGCGAGGCCGAAAAGACATCCACCAAATGTACATTTCTGTGACCAATCCAGGCCCTAGCCCAAGAGAGTATCTCCCTTCTGCAAAGTTCCGCGGGAAACCACCTGTGCTGCAGGACTGGAAATGAAAAATGTGATTCTATAGGGTTCAAGAATGTGCAAGATTGTTTTGATTGATTTTATAATGAAGCATTTGATAGTTCATAGGTTACCAATAGTTACCGTATGTTTTTGATGTAGTCACCAAATGTCATGCATAATATTGAAATCTAGCCACAAGTCTTCACCAATTGTACATGTCGTATCCGCTCTGATGGAAGGCAGCGGTCCCTCCACTGAAGTCACCAAGATGCTGCACGCCAAGGTAAAGATCCACTGAACAACCCTCATCTGTGGAATACCAGCGCGCACGACTTGAGACACACTAAACGTGCTGCAAAATTGAAACTGAAATTCTTTCACAAATGCCAGTCCTATAAAATGAATCATGGCAAGGTGACACCCAACAACTTTCTATAAAATTAAAATCATGACTTTTTACGTGCGCAAGCCTCCCATGCCCTTCATCTCCTGATCATTGACAGGAGGAGTTTGGGAGCACCAACATACACGCTCCCACACAAAATCATTTATTTGGCACATTGGCACCCATTTGTATGACCGATGTCAAAAGCTCGTGTCAAAAGCTGCAGTGCAGACATGGACCCAGAACTCGGACCTTTGGCCGGTTGTCGATGTGCCGACAGGTCCTTTTTAAATGGTAGCGGTCTCCATGTGGAGTGACAAAAACCTCTAGCACTGGCTTCTGTCCATCACTCTCAAGTTGTTCGACTGTTTTTTCTAGAAAATGGACTTTCTCCAGCAGTTCCTGCTTATCCTCAGCTAGCTGATCATTTTGATCTCTCAGCGCTTTAATGGATACAACTGAATCCAAAGAGCTTCGGCGATATGGCCGAAACGATCCTTCAAAGGACGCGGACCCCTTGGATACACTGGAGCTGCAAGTCAAGTTTGTTGCGGCCCAATGCAAACACGTTGACAAGCAAGCCCCAGAAAGAAAAAGAGCAACCACTAAGAAATAGAAGGCAAGACTTCCACCATCGTCTGTTTTCCTCAGTTAAACTTGCAATATTGAAATGCTTTGGATGGTTGGATGGAGATTCATATAGAATCAAACAACAATATAGTAATAATTCTGCACTCTATAAAGTTCTATATTCTGTTTGTTTGGCACAGTAAAGACGTGACTGCAAAGCGAATGCACTGCTTTAGAATGGTTTACTTATAGTTTATAGTGCTGAAAAATCAAAACCTTTTGTTTTCTTGATTCTATAGCGAACCTTCTGAGTTGTTCTTTCAATTAACTGTGCAACCTAGACACAACGGTTCAATGTCGGTATGGGCATTGGACATCCAAGCCCAAACACTCAGCATCAGCATGATGCTCTGCAGAGACATGGCTGAAGCACAAGACCAAACTGGCAAATTGGAAGTCTCAAGAGCCCAAAAGCTGCAAATTTGTTGCCAATGTTGAGTTGTTCAACGCAATCGGTGCTACGAAAGCAAGGAATACCTTATAATATCTCCGTCACCCTCCCAATACGGCCATCTGAAGCCAAGGCTCATTGACACCTTTGCGAACTGGAGCTTCTCTCGAAATGGCCAAGGTAAATTTCCATATCCCCTCTTTCCTCAGAATATGAGACGCAACTTGCAGAACTATAGAATCAAGATCTGACTTGATCTTTTTGCACAAGCAAACATCCCTATAAAATCATGAATCATTGGTTTTATTGCTCAAATGCAGCAATCCAACAATTGCACTATATAAGCAACATCTATCTCAATTTCCCTTTTCAAGCCCAATCTACCTGTACAAAACCCTGTTTTTCATACAGTAACTGCAAACCATTGCTGCCTGGAGTCGGCTTCCAAAAGCAGCAATGATGAGACGGACGGTTGTTTTTGCCACGCGCTTTGCATATAGCATCTTAGCTCCGAAGTGATTAAACAAATATTCCATTGCTCACTGCTTCCATGCACTTTGATTCTATAGGATGTGACCCCCCCCATACAGGGATCCCCGATTCACACAGGGATCAAAGATCCCTATATAATCACAAAAATGAAAATGAAGCCGACCAACGTGTATGTGCCAACAAGGAACGGAAAACGCCCCTTCGTCCATCCCACACTGCATCCTCCATCTCATGTGCGCACAACCCCACGGCCTCAAAAATATCATCAAAACTCATCAAAACATGTCATTCCGCTTCCACATGTTGCTCATCAAAGTATCATCTGTGAACTGAAATTAAGCCTAGTCACGCAGATAGTAGGAAATCCACTTGGAATCTTCGTCATGGCGAGCCCAGGACAACAAATTGACAATGCAGCGGAGCGCTTCTATAGAATCAACTTTCTCATATAAAGTGAGTGTTTTATATAGATATGGTTGGTATTATACGTTATAAAATCAATAAATCCAAATTTCCCAGAAGTGCAACATTATAAAATTGCATATATTGCAATGACCCAGGGATATCCTTCAACAAACTTCACTTATATATTACCAATTACATTTACGTACTATTATAGGTTAAAATCTGGCATGGCATTGATGGCATCTAGCTGCAGAGCGGAGGCCGGGCGACAGCGCATTTCTATAAATTAAAAAACATAATGTATTGATTCATTTCCGGGCAACCAAACATTCCTATAAACTCAAAAAATTCAAAAAAAAACTTGAGTCAATGCTGCAAAACTCAATCTCTATAAAATCACTTCCGCTGATGTAAGACCTGAACATACATATATACACACAAGTCCATTTCTATAAAAATCTTGAACAGGCACAGTATTTTATAGTGGTTTATTCCCAGGATGATATACCAGCACTAATTGAGACCTGTGAGGGCCCAACAACACTTCAGAGGAGACCAGTCGGGTGCTGGTATGCTACTTATATAGCACAATTCTATGCCATTTCCATTTCGATGGTGGGGGGTTCGCCCTTCACCCTTCTCTCCTCCAACATGAAATGCAAACCAAAGCTCCAAGCTTTGTACGCTTCTTACGTCCATTAGAAACAAATCAATAAACAAACAACAGAATAGCAAAAAATAAAACAGAGAGAAGAATGAAGAAAGGAAAACAAATAGAGAACAACAAATAAGAATGAACAGAATGTATGGAACAAAAACAACAGAACCAATATAAGTACCCTAAGAATCCTTGGGCTGTCCATGGCAGGGGTCGGACCCGACCTCTTCGCAGGGGTGGGCCGAACCAAACCCTATCTGCTGGTTCGGGTCCGGATTCTTAGGGTACAGAATAATAAACCAATAAACAACAAAACATAGAAAAAGACAGAAGAAGATCCAGTGGTCCAGCCTTGCAGACCGGCTCCGCGACGACGCGCTTCCAGCTGCGAGCGACTCACACTGGTGATGCGGTAGAGTTGTTCCTGCCAGACCCAGACGCTCCATGACTGCCATATATGCCGATCAGTTGGGGTGGTTGAAAAGGGGTGAATGATGGTGAATGTATGTAAATATGCCATACACGGAGTGTCTGGGAGAAGCGAGGGATCCAGTCGTGCCGAACCTCAGGTACGGTGGGACTGGGGTGGGTGCCATTGTCGGGTCCAGGTGCCGTACCTGAGGTTCGGTACGACTGGATCCCTAGGGTTCGCCGACACCGAGCGAATTCGGCCGAGTGAGAGGTTTTTTTGGCGAGACACCCCATAGATTGGTTGGACAATAGCGGTCGGAAAGCGGAAAGCGAAAGCTGACGTGGACCGCTTGGCTGTCTTTTTCCTTTCCTGGACCTGCCTAGCGCATCCTAGCGCCTAGTAAGTCAGGCCAACAAGGGATAACGGCAAACAGGTCATCTGGGCCTCAGATGAACTGGAAAAAGAACCCAAACAGTCCATGTACCAGCACCCTCCGACAGGTCTCCTCTAAAGGGTTCTTGGGCCCTAAACAGGTCTCAATTAGTGACCTGTTGGAGGGTGCTGGTAGGCAAATATGTCACACATGGAGCGTCTGAGCAAGGCCATGTCTCGTCGGCCCGAGAGCGCCGCTCTGACCGCTGAAGAATCGCCGCCGTCAGGCTGGCGGTGTCGTGGCCACTCCGTTCTGCGTGATCAATCCCAGACGCGACACGTCTGGGACTGCCATAGGACTGCCGAGAAACGGCCAGGGGTGGGCCATGAGGGGTCTGGCTGGGGCGGCAGTCCGCATACAGCGGCATACATGGAGTGTCTGGGAATGCATCTCAAGCGGGATTGCGAAGCCTTGGACGTCCGTTGGCTCCGAGTCTCACCAATCGAATAGGTGCGTGAATGACACTCCGTGAAACAGTCATAGAAGTGGAAAATATAGGCCCCCGGAAAACAATGTTTCTCTACAATCTGGGGGTTGTTCACTTCCATGTTTGTTGGAGGGAGGGTAGCTCGGAAAATGTTCCCAAAGCTTGCGCGAGTGCAGGAAAAGGACTGGACCACTCGATCCATCGTGACCCTTGTAGAAACGATCAATGTCCCGCAGTGTCCTGATCCACGACCGGGTTCCATGCCAGGCTGTCACCAAATTAAATCTCCGGTCCGGTCCATGGATGTTCAATCGCCAAAGTTCTCACGTCCGGTGGACGTTTTGTGGTTGCTTTGGTGAACACCTGTGAAAAGTTGAAAGGTGGAACTGGCAACTCCTCCAGGCAGGAGGATCCCCCTCAGTCGTTGGCATCCGTCGCTTTTCGTTAGGTTCCAACGTGACAACGTGCCGACGCCCGTTCCTCGAACCGACCCGACGTCACTCCGTGGATGCCGGTGACTCCGTCTATACGCTCCATGGGACCTGCCATATATGCCTACATTAGGATGGTGTTGGGGGGGGGGCGAATGGTCGGCATATGGCAGTCCCATTCGTCGCGTCTGGCAGTCCCAGTAACTACTCGTTTCGGAAGTCGGGAGTCATGAATCTCCAGACCTCTGGAGACCAAGTTGGATGGCTTTTGGTGGGCCAAAAAGAAGGAACGGAAGTGCTGACAGCGGGCTCCCTTCCAAACCAACGGCGGGTTCCGAGACAATGCCATGCAGATCTGTTCTTCCCGTCCTTGGCGATGTTCGCCTGCTTCTCCATGTACTCTGGGCTCATGTCGCTGCGCAAACCCAACAAGGCAAGGCCTGGGCACCAAGGCAGATCCGGTCAGCACATGATGTTCACGCGATCCCCGGAGTTCAGAAACGTATGACGAGTGATTCAAACCCAGACACGACACATGGGACTGCCAGAGGACTGCTGATCAGTTGGGGTGGTTTGAGGGGTGATCGGCATATATTGGGTCTATCCTATTACCTGTAACAGTGGATATGATGGTAGAAAAGGCCTTGTTCCAACAACAATGATAATTGTCTACTGACTGTTACATGTAAGAACGGACAGACCCTAGGTCCTAGGCATTCTATGGCCCAGCCGTGGCGTGCCTGGGAAATCCTACAAGTCCAGGTGGATCCAGTCATCGGTCTTTTTGACCTGCTGGAGTCGTGTTTTTTTTGGTATGACTAACTCCAGTATTTCATGAGGTCTTATTTGACCTCTAGGGAAAGGCTTGTGCAACCTGCCACGGCTTAGCTCTTCTGTCCGACCCTTCACACCATCTCACATGCAGTAACCAACTTCAATGTATCTGCCAATAGCCATATAGATATATATATATATGGATAAAGCCCAAATATAGTATTCACATATAGTATTTGGTATTCACATATAAATACATTCTGTTTGGGCCTTATCCCAACATCCAACCTCACCGGTCGCAGCCGCCCTCCCCAGGACCGTCCGGACCGTGACCGCGCCTGCCAGGGCCGCTCGGATGGAGGAAGAACCAGCACTGGCGGCCTTCTCCCCGACATCCACGTGAAAGGCGTTCAAGGAGACCTGTTGCTGGCACCGTTTGCGCATCCGAGCGCCGGAAAGCGACGGAAAGCGCCGGAAAGCGACGGAAAGCGGGGTTTTGGTGCGCAAAGGGAAGCGAAACACTTGGACGAGCCCGATGTGACGCCTTGGTGGTTCTTATGCAGATGGAACCTGTACTAAGACCCAGAGGTGAAAACCCATCATAATACTCGCTCCGTGAAGGTAAACTTGGCGCGTCTTACGCGCGTCTTGCAGTTCAAGGTGCGAAGACGAAGAGGAACATCGTGAGGATCGTCATGACTTTCAGGATCACACCCCAAAAGATCCTGGGGCGGCCCAAGGTCTCAAGTTTCTTGTGAGCTGATTCCATAACTGAGTGAGAAGTGATCAGATTGTCCCTGGAACTGGTCATGGCCCATGTTCGGCTTCATTCTCTTCCTCATCCTCGTTGTTCCTCATCCATCTGTGTCATCATCTCTCCGCATCACGTGTGTCTGTAAAGCCTAACCGTAGCTAACAGGAGCGAGCTTTGCAAGCCCTCTGGAGCACCACCCCCTGAGGCCAACGCACCGGTGGTGTCACCAAGTGTCTGGTGGCGCTGAAGGCCCATGTACTCGAAGATGGCGTCCTGAGAAGAGGGGCCCTTCATGGTCCTGGACCATGGCTCCAAACACGGTCCCATGGGCTCCATACATGGCGTCCGAAAAGAATACATGGTCCAAACTCCAAACATGTTTGGAAGAGGGGCCCTTCTTGTTCTCGTTGGGTGCGCGAAAAAGAAGAAGGGCCTGGGACGAAATGCAAGTCTTTTTTTTCCGGACATGAAGGGGCAAGTGGTCAACAGGAGAGTGTTGGGTCTTGAATGAGACATGTAGAGATTGGCCAAGAATCCTGTGAGAGGTTCAGGCGCTACCTCTGTTGGGGTGTACAATGTGACCCAGGCCCTCAACATGCCATGTCCCACATTCCGGTGTGGCCTCTGTCGCTGAGAGAATCCACCTCACAGTGGTGTTGCACCCATACTTTTGTGCGACACCCAGGAAGAGATCCACATGGAAAATGAACATGGACCTTTGGAAGGCCAGCTTCTTCCACAGACCAGTGGTTTTCAGGTCCCATATTGATCTTCCAAGGCGTATCTGAACTAGAAAATGAAGCAAGGTGACAATGTGATCTGTATATACAATATCTGTATCGTTTTGAAACTGAAATTGCACCTTTCTGGGTGAAACAGCCTCCTACCCCAGGTTGGGGCTAGAAGGTCATGTTACCTTATCACTCTTGCCACCGGCCTTCATATCATCACCTTCTTTTTGTCTTTAAGGGTTACCCATCGAATCAGTCTGGGCTTGCTTGGCCTTGATCCAAGTGGCTGGGAGCACATCTTCCACAAGGCGATCGATAAGGCTCAGGAACTCCTCAGCGACACCAAGGATATACAGTATTTTAATTTGGGGATTCGATGAAAATCACCATGGGCTGGAGCAATCTTGATGAAACAATTGGATGCTTGCCGATGACATGGGGCAAAAGTAAACATACTAAGGACCTTCGATTCAATGTGACGTCGCACCGAACTACTCCCTGTGGGTCGCTGGGGAAGGTGGATATGCCCAGCTGCCTGCTGAGCAACAGCTAGAACATGTATAAATTATACGTTGTCTATACAGGTCCGTCACACCCTAACAAAACAAAAAGCCATCAACTTCACCCTACCAAACCAGCCAACTCCGTGGCGTTTGGAAAAAAAGGGATGGACATGTCGGGCCCCTCAAGAAATCCTGTCCATTCCTGTAAATATTAAAGGACATTGACGGGTCAAAACATGTCCAAACCACATGGTGGGTCTCAGTTCCTTAATTAAAAAAAGTGCAACGATGGCCAGGGCCGCCAGGGCCTCAAACACATTTTGCAACCCCTTTGTATTTTCGGTCCACTGACCTCATTCATCCTCATGAATCCCACCCTCACACCTCTTGGCTCAACTTCCCGAAAGGGATCTAAATTCCTCGTGGACTCTTTAACTCCATGTGAGCCTGGGGTGGCTTGAAGTATAATTCAAAAGCCTATAGATGCCTATAGTGAAGAATACCAAAACCTCAGCCGTTTCTGAAGAGTGGGGAGAAGGACAAAGCGAACACAGCTGCCCTCGCTCGATCTCTCCAACCCAGGTGCTGTCAGATCGATCCTGAGCTTCGTTGCGTCGGTCGATCCGTCCGATGCGGTGCGGGAGTGGAGTGGAGTGCGGTCCCTGCGAGTGGAGATGAGCCGAGATCTCGTTTGGTTGTTCTTGGTGCTTGGGGAGGGTTGAGGGCTTTCCCTGTTTCATCCTTTTTCAAGCTAAGCACCCAAACCGGCCAGGCTTCTTTTGACCTCTTGATCTTGGACATCCCCAAGAGCAAATCAGTGAAATTCACCACACACGGACGGTGTTTCACGGATGGATCCAGCTGATACAGCTGAATGATCGAGAATGGCTCCACCGTGTCAATCTAGACCTATCGTGGCGAGTGAAGCACTGCGAAGTTCGGCTGGCGGATGCAAACGTGGTTGGTGTGGTTGGTCTACTCTTGCCGGCTGCCAAGGCAGCCAAGGCGCTTGTCATCACAATTGGTATCAACCTCAGCCGGATCCACAAGTCGGATGTCCTTCGTTTCATCCACTAGATGTTGCCAGTTTTCTTCAGATCTGCTCAGTTCTCAGTTCTCTTTCTCAGAACTACTCCAGCTCATCCACTCCAAAAGCCATTCTCCATGCATCCAAACCACACCCAACCGCTCACCTTAACGGTCCACCACAACAGTCTGCCTGCCACGGAGCCATCATGAAGGCATCTTGCACCGCCTCTGGGTCCAAATGCAGCCGCAATTGATCAAAGGAGTGAAGCACCTGAGAAAGATAAACAAAAACAAAGAAACAAAGGCAAAATGGCAAAATCAACAGATGGTGTGGAAACAATTCACAGTTAATTATATAACATGTCATATCAAAAAGTTGTATATAGCTAGTTATTAATCAATCAACATCAACAAGTACATCATGGGAAGTAACATTTGCAAAATGATTGGTTCACCACCACGTGTTACATCTAATTCCGAACTTTGTGACAGGTTTGTCCCCGAAGTCAGTGGGGCATGAAGCCAGGACATCGGAGACCAAACAAGAAAACCAAAAGCATTGGGGTTCAAAACATGCTCGTAGAAGAGAACCTTCTCTCAAAAGCTACACCCCTGTTGCACAAAGGCTAAGCCAATGCTGACATCATTTGACTCGGCATGAACCATTTGTGCGATCCAGCCGTCCATCACGCACTCTCATCACGAGAAACCTCCCAATAAGACCGGTCACATCACATCACCGTAGCTTCTTGCTCCAGACCAGCCGTCGTTCGCCGTTCGCCCCCCAAGGAGGTCGTTCGCCCAGGCGCTACGGACAGGTCCATGCCCTCTTGGGAGAGCAACAACAACAGTTCGCTCACCTGACAGGAGAGGGAGGATCGAGGACATCGAGGACCGCGGAAAACGAGGACCGGGGGGGGTTCATGAAAGGGTCGGTTCAGTGGTGCAAGCGGCCCATGGATCATACATGATCATATGATATCATATGATGTCATATGATGTCATATGGTTCATGGTCTTTGTGAGGCATTTTGGACCGTGCTTGGTGGCAAGCTTTCCAAAGAAGGGGGGGCCATCTGGGTCCGGCCTTTCTGAACTCCAGGGTGCCTTTCGCCAAACTTGCCAAACAGTACTACCATTCAACCAGTTGATGCAGGCACTCCACCCCTAGCAGTACCCCATAGCAACAAGCCCACCCTCGAGAAAGAAACCCATGAGCTCACACTGATGGACTAGGTGCTCTGAATCCTGCCCAGAACGCAGAAACCTTAAAGTTTCAACGCGGCCCAAACGAAAGCGAGGAAGTGCAAAGCAACAAAGACACTACACCGTGATGACAACATGAAACATCAATATGCATCAATGATCTTGATTGTCCATCTTCCATTGGTCATCCTTGGTCCATGGCCTTCTTCAATCTCCTGTCTCCTCAAAGCTATTTGATCTCTTAAGCACCCATTCGACCGCCCCTCCCAGACCTTCCGAGACCATCTCCGTTTTTTTCCACGAGCTTCGTTTCCGAACGCCTCATGGGGGTCGATGATGCCACAACATCCTGTCTTCTCATCCACCTGTTTAAAGGCCGCCTTGATCTCCTGGAAATTCAGGAAACCCTTCTGACTTCTGTGATCTTCAGTGCATGACTGGGCAGTGAGCCATGACTGGGCAGTGTTTTTTTTGCTGATTCTTTTCTGGAGATCTTGACTCAAATTGGGGGGTTTCGTTGATCCACGGGATTCCGCGGGATTGCCTGCAAACGCCCTCCCAAAGCGTCCAATGCCGGGAGTAGACTGGTCTGCTTCTCTTCCTGGTGGTCGATATGGGACATCTCCCTAGTTTAGACACACATATTATATAGACCCCCAAATATATAAGTAGATCCCCACTAAACATGTATATTTGGAAACCTTCCACTATCCATTTGGGGACCGCTTTTTTTTGTCCTACCAACGTTTGTCTTCAGTGCCATCGGCGATGACAGAGGGCTACGAATGGGTAGCGGCATCCAAAAACATCCAATCAACCTGGAGGACTAGAACCTCCACGCTGGGAGGAACACCTGCGTCACGTCATCATCATGTTTCAGTGCGGAACTGCATCCAGTATACACCCGTTCTAAGAAACAAACTGCCAGAACCCCGAGCTATCCCAACACAACGTTGCACTACAATTTCACAATACACCCGGAAAGAAATCCACATGGAACCTGAAAGTTGACCTTTGGAAGACTACTGTCCTCCACAATCCAGTGGTTTTCAGGTTCCATGTGGGTCTCCTCCAGGGCGTACTTCACGGAGTGTTTTCTTTTTCCTCAATTTCGGCATCTGTTTGGAGGCATCTTGTCTCACATCGAGCCCTGTCTCAACTGAGGAAGGGGGAAGACAAAAACAAACAAATGTCCCAGTTTAGTCACACTGACTCATCCACCGCACCATGATCTTCATGCTTTGTTTCCCTTACCTGGTCTGGGCCGTTCACTCCATGTTACACGTGTTCGGGCAGGCTCCAGGTTTTTTGACTCATCCCCATGTCCTTGCCATCAAGCACGTGTAGAGATGGTACATGGAGCTCGTTCACAATCAGGTTCCGCAACGCTTCGTAGAACATGCCGTTGGACAGGTACATCCTGGTTTCTCGCCCGCGGATGTCGGCTCAGCCAGCACAAAAGGAGGCACAAGACACGGGTCTACCCTATAAGCAAATCCAAGCATCCAATGTTCTGCACCTAATCACCGATTGACTCCTTGATGGGTGCTGAGTAGTGGCCCGAAGTCAGCCTAAACTCAAAGACTAAACATAACAGCAACTCCTTTCCACCCGCTTCAGATCCTTATATCATCTATCGTACCCAAACCAACAGGCCCAACAAACATGAAATACTGACTCCTTCAGTTTCTTGTGGGAGAATATAGGTTAACCATTAACCTTCTTCTACCTGTTCTACCTAAAAAAAAATTAGACAATAAAACAGTTATATAATAGTTATATATCCACTTTTCCTGGGTAGGTAAACACGCTCCGCCAAATGCCAACCTGACAAACCCAAAAACGTACTCGCTAAAAAACCACCATCCACGCAATAGATCCCTACCCTATAATTCCCTTCTCAAAGCACTGAGCCACAAAATGTCCAATAACTCGGATGAGCTCTATTTGCAAACCACTATGTGTAAAAAGCACTCAATATCACTCATACATAATAAGTTACATAAGATCTGCTGTTTCACAACGCCCACACCTTCCAACAGGATCTGAAAAATCACCACTTGTACTCGTAACAGTTACCAACAAGTCCTGAATCTCGCTGGGTCTTTCCAACCACCAGTAGACACCTGCAGTACGGCTCGGTGTCTTCGGCACGCGCCAGGTGCCGCCGAAGGGTCACCAAGCGGTCTTCCAAATCTTTCACCTGCCGCGCGACGCGTTCGAAGAAGCCCGGAGAAGCGCGCGCTTCAGCGTTCCGGCAGGGAGGGGGGACCAGGAGAAAGGCCGTTCTCTGGGGTAAAAAAGGTTCAGAAAGCGCAGAGGAAGCGCCGGGGGGGAAGGACGGAGATATTTTATAAGAAGCAGAAAAACTCGGAGAAGGATTTGGCAGAGTGGATCGGAAGTGAGCAGGTTGGGGTGAGACAGTAATCACACAGGTTGAAGGTTCACCGCTTGGTATGCAGTTAACAGTTTTGACCAATGTTTGTGTGGGAATAATGCTTATAAAATAGATTTGACCTCGTCAGTGAGTGGATAAACTGGAAATCTTCCATGCCGATGGGCTCCAACCTAGCCCAATGCAATTTGGGTATATGAGTGTTACAACAATTAGCTATAGGTACTCTTTGTAGGTGTTTAGCTTATTGTTCTTGGTATCTGCATAATCTTCAAACCTCTCCCAACTCCCGTCTTTATGAAGGAGCTTCGACTTTGATAGGTCTTTGGGACTCCAGCAGTGCGAATCCTGCAACACTACTAAAGTCCTACAAAGGCAAATCACATAGCAGTGCCTGGCACCCCTCCTAGTGCCTTCTTCCCTCAGCTTTTGTGAATCTCTCGATAGTGTAGGCGTCCTTTACATCTACTTACAGCACCTTGGTAGCAGGATGTAGCAGGCTACTGTGCGCACTGACTCAACCAACATCTCTACACAAACTGCCCAGATCACCCGTGCGCCTGACGCAAGGAGGCACGTTCCTGGGCCTTGTTGCCGGCCATCTGCGCCTTGTCAGCCGAGTACCACAGAGCCTGGCAAAGCTCCAGGCGCCAAAGCTCCCGAGGAGGGGTGTTGGTGCTTAGAGGTGTCGGCCAGCTTAAAAAGAATTGCTTCATTGAGAATGGAAGAGTGATCATGTGTGGCCTGATCGGGATGTGTCCATTGGTCCATTGACCATCAATCAAATACAATTAGACATTTGTCTATCATAGTTCCTCCGACTCACTAACATGGAAATAGAACAGAAAAATACACCTTGCTCATCCTTTTTCAAGAGGAACTTCATCTTACAACACACCATTGCCATCCACATAACCCTGTTCTCCGCTTCCCACCATCCTTCGTACTGCAACGACTCCACCGCTTCCGCCACTCGAGACGCCGCCGCCGCTTTGGCAGGTCGGTCCGGAGCCTCCACTGAGGAGGGAGGCAAGGTGAACTCTGCCATCTTCAGGGCTTCCTCGAACCAAAGGACGGCTCGGCTCGTGGGTGGGAAATTGAGGGATCCAGTCGTACCTTCTCAGGTACGGCACTTGGACCCTCCAAACCCACCCCAAACACCTTCTGAGAAGGTACGACTGGATCCCTAGGGTAATGATGATGCACGAGCAACGGTCCAATTGTGACGATGTGTTCACTGGCATGGCCAGTAGAAGCATGTGTGTGGGTGTGTTCACTCACAAATGCAACATAGCCACCGCCAAGAGGGTGTTCCTAAGCTATGTGCTAGGCCACTGAGAGTACAAGGGTGCACAAGGTGTGACATGGTGTGACCCTGTAGAATTGCAAGAACATATCAATGGTTTTCGTTGGTACACTTGAGCCACTTGAGACGACCCGTGTGCCTATGTGGGCGGTGCTCTTACCCTCGGCCCTTGAATCAGCACCCTTGAGCGACCGGAGGGACCACAGAGCGACCACGGAGGGATCACGCCCTGCCTTGAAGATATGGAGAGAAACCTCGCTGGTCTTCTCCACGATATTTTTCTGCATCCAAATGTGCAAGTAATCCACTGACAAAAGGCCTGCCCAGAAAGACCACGGCAAACAAAGACTTGTTCAAGTTCCTTGGGCCACTCAGATTCGTTGGGGGTATGAGCAAAAACTTTTTGTGCGGGTCTTCGATTTGGACCTCTGCCCCCTCGCGGAAAACATGTTTATTGCAGGTCAGTTCAAGAATCCCTCAGTCACTGTCACAAACATCAACCACAAACACTTGCAACTTGAAAGTGACAACCCTCTGATTTTTTTGTTTCTCAAGAGGCATGTCTCACCTTCAGGTCCTGTCATGACCCTGTAGGATACACACACAAAGTCGGAACAAAAAGGAAAACACCAGTTGTTGGAAGCTTCATGGACACATTTTCCAAAACTCACGGGGCATACCACTGCATAACAAAACCTGAACAGGAACTTCAGCTGGGGGTTCGTTGTCGCTGCTTTCTTCCATCCTGCCCTCAAGAATGGACAACCAACCAACGAGTCCTGCACGCTTCTCGTGCCCCCGGCCTTCAATCTCATCATCACCTGAAACACTCGTTTTAACGGCAAAACAGTGGCCTTGAGTGCACTGGGAATTTTATGTTGTTTTTTTTTGTTGTCTATCCCTCTCTCTAAACGCATAGGTCGTTTTACGTAGATGAAACTGAACCCTTTTCCCACGTTGGTCCCGTACTCCTCCCAAAATAACTGAATCACCGCTTGGGCCCCCCCCTCACACTCCAGCCAGTCCACTTGGGAATCCCCGAGCCAAGTCCGCCCTCCACTCTCCACCGTCCCACTGAATGCCACCCAGTCGCCATGACCTTGGCCCGACAAGTCACATCAAGGGGTTTGCAAACCGATGTGACCCGAGGTGTTTTGACAAACATTCAACAAAAAACGACCTGTGAGCGGAGGAGGCCTGGCACCAATACGAACACACACCGACATCCAAAGAGGGAAGAACATGGAAGTACATTGAACACACATATTGAGCGAGAAAGAACGGACACGATCAGAAAGGGAGTTTGAAAGGGCCAAAGTTGACAAAACATGTGGTTCCATGAATTCAGACCCTAGCTCAGAATTCCGCCTCAAATCTGAGAGGTTGTCTTTTACAAACACGTCTGAAATTATGCACGCCCTAGAGGGTGCAAGTATATTAATATTACAAATATATATATATATATATTATTGTATATAACCAGCACCCCAACACAACCCTCCTCCAGCCGTCCTTTGCGCAGCTGCTCACAAATCACAACCCCCGGTCACCAGTGCTTGCGTTTGGGCAATGCAAACAAACACCGCAAACTACCAGAGTTGAGCCGGTATGGTCGGCATGGTCCCACGAGCAACCGGAATAAAGAAGGGCTCAAAAACTAGTGCGTGCAAAATATGACTCAACAATGTCAGTCTTAGACAATAAAACCACCAGCATTAAATAGCAACAAATTTCAGAAGTGAAATTGTCTCGCTGGCTGTTGATCCATACTATCAAGCCTGCAAGCCTGGAGCCCGAACTTTCACCACCTCGGTCACATCAAGAGCCTCTGCCATTTGAGAAAACAAGCACCACCCCATTCCGCTCCCAAACGCTCCACGTATGAAATGCCAAACACACCAAGGGCCAGTTGGCAGAACTGAGCCAGTTCTGAAAACCTACCCCTTTCCGCTTTGCTCAAGAGCACAAGATCTCTTCATTGGTCTGTGCATTGGATGTGGTGCGCTAGAGTGCAGGGGGGTCGACGCAATGGTGATCAAGAGTTCACATCACTTAGAAAGGTCCTGTGCAAAGGCCCTCGTCATCTCAAGCACTCCCAAGGTCTGGATTGCAACCTGCCAGCACCACTACAGGTGGCTTATATATAGCATTCCCTGACCATGTCATGTCCTTACCATCCAATTGCCATCCAAATTGGGTGATGCTGGTGGCTTAGAGCTCTGTCAACGCTTACAGAGCGGCTTTGAAGTTCCGATGGCCTCGCCAGTAGTCCTACTCGTCGGGCCCAACAAGGAATCGTGGTCCTGAAGCTGCCTTCGCAAGTCCCATGATGATTTGGTGGCCAGCCTGTATTCATTCTGGTTGGTGTGCCTCATCCAGCTACTCAATGACGTCTGCCAGCTCTTTTGCACCTTCTATTCTGGTGCATATTGACATATAATGGCTCAGATTCTTGATCCAAGCCATGCGACTCTTCAACGGCCTTGGCTTATCCTACTGCACTGCTGCCATTGGGCATCCCCTTGCGCCAGTCCTGCTTCTGCTCATCCTCGTACTTCAGAGATCCATCCTTTTGGGCCTCAGCACAGGCATTCCATTGCGCCTCAAGCCTGCAAGGGCCCGTTTCTTCTCACGGCTCTGAACAAAATATGCTCGATCACAATGTTCCCGCCTCCCTGTGGCCGTCTGGAGAAAGAAAGAACATGAGTCCTTTCTGGCCTGGTGGGACTGGTGCAAGCGAGGGCCCCACAAACTTGCACCAGCTAACGCTATGGAATGGTGACTCATCGCGTCTAGTCCGGTTGTTCCATCGACGGAGTGGTCGATGCAGTGCGCATGTCCGGGCTTCTTCGCGCCGAAGCGCCGGCGCACTGAGCCACCTGAGAAGCTGCAAAACGAAAGCCGGCGTTTTTTGTCCACGAGCACGGTGGCCAAAGGCAGCATGCAGCATCGCGCACGGCGTGCTTCCGCCCCTACACACCACCTACTTTCGAGTGTGCTTTCTCAGGCCAGCCCCCTGAAACCCCTTCTTACTCAGCTCGCGCCTTGCCAATATCCGGGGTAGCTACAATTCAGTTACCAGGTATAGTACTTCAAGTTCCCTTACTTTCCGTCAACCGCTTGATAACCTTTACACACGCACAGCAATCCACAGCTTTGAAGTCTCATTCGTGCTTTAGAGGTATAGCAACATAGCATTTATACGGACCCAGGGTAGCTAGAATTCTGTGGCCAGGTATTGCACTTCAATTTCCCTACCCTGGGTCCGTGCGCGCGCGCGCGCGGGCGCCTTGCTGGCTCCAGGCTGCCCTAGATTTAGGCGCGCGCGCGGACCCAGGGCAGCTACAAGGCAGTTGCCAGGTATACCCAGGGTAGCTACAATTCAGTTGCCAAGTATAGCACTTCAAACAACCGAAGACAATTGCATTTCTTAAAATCACCAAAAAAAGCACCTCCAAAACCTTGCTTCCGTGCACCCCTATACACCACCTACTTTCGAGTGTATTTTCTCAGGCCACCCCCCCCCCGAAACCCACTTCTTACTCAGCTGGCACCTTGCCAGGTATAGATACCCAGGGTAGCTAAAATTCAGTTACCAGGTGTTATATAGGTGTGACAACATCGCATTGATACGGACCCAGGGTAGCTACAATTCTGTTCCCAGGCGCGGACTCAGGGTAGTGCGATACCTAGCAACAGAATTGTAGCTACCCTGGATCCGTATATATGCTATGTTGCTATACCTCTTAAACACCTATATAAGTTCAAAGCACGAATGAGACTTCAAAGTGGATTGCTGTGCGTGTGTAAAGGTTATCGAGCGGTTGACGGAAAGGGAACTTGAAGTACTATACTATAGCTACCCTGGGTATCTATACCTGGCAAGGCGCCAGCTACACCTTACCAATGAGATGATGCAAATGATGCAAATTGCATTTCTTGCATCACCACCCCCTTAAAAATGCAAAAAACTCAACCTCAAAAGCCTTCCTTCCGTGAACCCCTCTCTTTGACCCAATTTCGAGTTTACGTAGTACGTTTGCGGGCCACCCCCCCCAGACCCCTTCCTCACTTCGTTCGCCAAACACAACTCAGCTGGCGCCTCCTAAAAGTGGCCAAAAAGAACACCAGATCTTCGCACGACTCAGAATTTACCTTCCAGGCTCGGTGTCTTTCAGGTTTGGAGGTTGTTGTTTGGGCCCCGAGAAGCTGGAAATGGAGCTCCAAAAAAGGATCCATTCTGCTGTTTGACTGTTGCGAGATCTTAAGAGCTATAACGATGCCTACAACAATCATCCACCTCAAGCTTGCATCTGTGAACGGCCCTCTTGCAACAATGGGGGTTTATATTGACTTAAGCTGTATCTATCTACCTATCTATCTATCTATCTATCTATCTCTCTGTCTGTCTGTCTGTCTGTCTGTCTGTCTGTCTATCTATCTATCTATCTATCTATCTATCTATCTATCTATCTATCT